>OW240920.1:2501709-2588568 GCA_933207985.1 Pelobates cultripes | reverse complement strand
CGGATTAGTAAGGACACAGTGTGGTTCTGGGTACATTGCAGGCAGGCAGCTCTGGGAGTCTCTTCCAAATAATTTTTATTAAAGTTTTAACATTTTGAATAACAAGTAATAATAATAATAAAAGGGTTATGTAATTCTGATAATCTAACCGGTAACGTTTTCCATTCTTCTATTTCCATCCATCATGGTTTACCATCCTGGTTGTTAAAGGACCACTCTAGGCACCCAGACCACTTCAGCTTAATGAAGTGGTCTGGGTGCCAGGTCCAGCTAGGGTTAACCCATTTTTTCATAAACATAGCAGTTTCAGAGAAACTGCTATGTTTATGAATGGGTTCCCCTATTCACCGTCAGAGCCCCTGGTGACAGCTCAGGACAGACATGCTACCGGAAGCTAAGCCTTACTCACCGTGAAACGCAAATGCGTTCCAACAAAACAATCCTCCAATCAGGGATCCCGTCATTCAAACCAACCAATCCGCGCCAGGGAAAACGATAGCGAGGCTTGGAACGCGGCTTGTGCGAGCTGACCAATCAGAGCTTGGATTAGTAAGGACACAGTGTGGTTCTGGGTACATTGCAGGCAGGCAGCTCTGGGAGTCTCTTCCAAATAATTTTTATTAAAGTTTTAACATTTTGAATAACAAGTACCCTGAGGGTGGGGGCACCCTCAGGGCACTATAGTGCCAGGAAAACGAGTATGTTTTCCTGGCACTATAGTGGTCCTTTAAAGCTCTCAGCCACGGCAGCGTTCGTGGGACACCGATACCGCCATTCGATTTATGGTGCTGCAGGGAAGAGAGCCTCACTCGGGCTGGCTTGTTCCCCCAGATAAATTTCAACATTGTCGACTGAACTTTATTACAAAATGATAATGGGATGGACAAAGGAATGGTCCTAAAAAAAATAAATAAATATATAATATTTTGGGGAATATCGTCATTTTAATAGATGCGACCCTCCCCAGCCATGAGAGCAGAAGGAGACACAACATCAAAATCAGTATGACTCCACCTACCAATGCCCTGATTCCTCCAACTTGTATTTTACTGGAATTCCATCACACCAGGACAAAGGCAAAACTCCATTACACACGTGGGGACACAAAGACAGACTATCACTTTAAAATACATAATGGGACAAATGGTACAGTAAATATATACATGTAACATATCCCCAGATAGCTCAGGTCTGAGTGCACATTATTAGGTGAATGGCACTCAGACCACAAATACAGTTTAATTGCCATGGAGCCAAAGTCTTTAATTCCACGAACAGGCTCCATGGCATGGCTATCTGGGTTAAAACATTCCTCCAACATAAAATACCGAATTTACATGCATTCGTTAAATCCGAATTAGAACCAGGGGTTGGAGGTTCAGCGGTGCCTGCACGTAAAAGTGTCCGGGTTTGGTGCAGGAAAGCCGGGCAGAAAAGCGCTGGCTGCCCGGGGAGCTCCAGAACACCGCCATCGTGTGGCGGCTAAGTGTAACCGCGACCACCCAGCAACAATCAATCACGCTGCGGTTAACCGCAGCTACTGTGTGGTCAATTGCCGGCACACGCTTGTTAAGCCGCGGTTAACCGCGGCTTCAGGGAGGTAAATGGAGGGCGCACTCCTGCTTCTGGGTGGCCAATTAAGGTCGCCGGCCGGCTTCCCACGGCTCTGGGGAGGCTGAAAAGAAACTGTTTGTTCGGTAGATAGAATCTACCGAATGACTGTGCAGAAAGGGAGAAATAAATCCTTCTGCACGGTAAAATTAACCCTTTAGCTGCCGGTCCATAATCCAAAGGCAGCAGGTGGGCAACCAGGCTCCTCCAATGCAATGTGGCGAGATTGGTCTCGTCACATCTTTTATCTGTAAACATGTCATTCTGTGTATCTGTATGTGTTTCATTCTGTGTGTCCGTGTATGTATCTGTATGTGTTTCAGTGTTTGTATCTGTATACATGTCATTCTGTGTATCTGAATGTGTGTCATTCTGTGTGTCCGTGTATGTATCTGTATGTGTTTCAGTGTTTGTATCTGTATACATGTCATTCTGTGTATCTGAATGTGTGTAATTCTGTGTGTCCGTCTATGTATCTGTATGTGTTTCAGTGTTTGTATCTGTAAACATGTCATTCTGTGTATCTGAATGTGTGTCATTCTGTGTGTCCGTGTATGTATCTGTATGTGTTTCAGTGTTTGTATCTGTATACATGTCATTCTGTGTATCTGAATGTGTGTCATTCTGTGTGTCCGTGTATGTATCTGTATGTGTTTCAGTGTTTGTATCTGTATACATGTCATTTTGTGTATCTGAATGTGTGTCATTCTGTGTGTCCGTGTATGTATCTGTATGTGTGTCATTCTGTGTGTCCGTGTATGTATCTGTATGTGTTTCAGTGTTTGTATCTGTAAACATGTCATTCTGTGTATCTGAATGTGTGTAATTCTGTGTGTCCGTGTATGTATTTGTGTGTGTTTCAGTGTTTGTATCTGTAAACATGTCATTTTGTGTATCTGAATGTGTGTTATTCTGTGTGTCCGTGTATGTATCTGTATGTGTTTCATTCTGTGTGTCCGTGTATGTATCTGTAAGTGTTTCAGTGTTTGTATCTGTAAACATGTCATTTTGTGTATCTGAATGTGTGTCATTCTGTTTGTCCGTGTATGTATCTGTATGTGTTTCAGTGTTTGTATCTGTAAACATGTCATTCTGTGTATCTGAATGTGTGTCATTCTGTGTGTCCGTGTATGTATCTGTATGTGTTTCAGTGTTTGCATCTGTAAACATGTCATTCTGTGTATCTGAATGTGTGTCATTCTGTGTGTCCGTGTATGTATCTGTATGTGTTTCAGTGTTTGTATCTGTATACATGTCATTCTGTGTATCTGAATGTGTGGAATTCTGTGTGTCCGTCTATGTATCTGTATGTGTTTCAGTGTTTGTATCTGTATACATGTCATTCTGTGTATCTGAATGTGTGTAATTCTGTGTGTCCGTCTATGTATCTGTATGTGGCATGGCATGGGACCATGTGCACGGTGGGGCAAAGATAAAACTTCCAGGAAATTCCTGAACCCCTGAACCAATCTGGGTGATTTTTGGATATGTTGTTCACCCAGATGGGGGCTATCAGGAGATGTGATTGTGAGGTTGTGAGGATATGTTGTATTTTGGGGTTTGTAAAATTGTATGTTTTTTTCTGCTAACGTTAATTGAATGAGTCCATTGTCTTTGTTAATTGTATCACAGGCAGAGGGGAAGGTTTGTGTACAGTAACTGGGAGTGTTCAAGTGTAAAACTCTGTTTTTATTGGATTGTGCATTTCATGTCCTGTGCCCCACAAGGTCCACGTGGGCGGTAACCTTGTGGGGAAATACTGTATAAAAGAAGCAGCTGTACCATTAAACCTTCAGTTCTACTTCACCCTCAATTTAAAGTCCTGTCTCTTATTGGGGGAATCTGCTACAAGGGATTGCTATGCTCTTCAGACTCCCTTGAATAATCACTGAGCTTTTGTAAGAGCTTGTTCCTGCTTCACTCTCTGAAGGAAGAGAGTTTCACCCACTGGAACCTGGAGCCTTGTCGTAGGTCCAGGGTGGGTAGAGGACGGTGAGTTCCCAGCCAAGCTGTGGCGGTTCATGGAGTCTGCAGTGCTTATGGTGTCTGGTGCGGTGCTGATGGTCCTTGGTAAGCACTAGGAGCATCAATTGACGGAGGGTCCGTTACACACACTATTACCAGAGGAATTTAGATTTGCAATTGTTCCAAAAGTAATGGAATTATTGGTATTACGCAGTTATTAAAGATAAACAATTTGGTCATTGTCAAAATAGATTGCCATAGCTTCTACACTGTATTGATATATTCTGACTGATACCAACTCCCATAAGCCGATTCCCTGCTGAAATATACTATGATATGCTAATAAATACATGGGGAAACACTTAGGGGCTCTGCGCCCCGGAAGGGAAGAAAGTCACACAAGAAAAACATATATTACTGGATAGCCCCCGGTCCCAACTAGGATCCCTGCGATTAGCGGGGCTATCGGCTGTACAGAGCTTTAAGAAATAATTGTATAAAGTCTGGGGCTCGAGGCTCTGTACATCCCAGCAATTAGTTCCACAACGTTGCTTGGTTTAGTCCGGTGAATTCAAACTACGCACCTAAACCAAGCAACAGCCAGTCCAGAAAAAGGGCGCAAAGCAAATCGCGCCAATCAGCGCTCAGGGAGGTGACGGGTTTTGCTGCCCAATCAGTAGAAAGGGCTCGAAACCCATGTGCATCAATCAGCACTTGGCGAGGAGGAGTTTCGCTGCCCAATCAGGAGAAAGGGCGCGAAACCCATTTGAATGGACGCTCCTTCTCTGGTTGGTCGCCTGCGCTCTGCAGCGACCAATCAGTGCTCTTTTGTGCTGATCCATCACGAGAATGGTGTGAAGTTTGAATGGGGGCTCCTTCTCCTGATTGGTCGGCACAGACTTCCAGCCAGCGGGGCTCTGGGGCTGGGAAGCCGACTCACAGCTCCAGGGTCTCCACTCATGCTCGTGCCTCTCTCCGGTGGCTGCCTCCACATCTATAACAAATCTAAACAGGTGTTAAATCGCTCTGCCTTTCATATCTGAAGTCCAGATGAAAAAAACCAAAAAAAACAGTAAGCTGAAATAAATGTCAGGAACATTGTAAAGTACATTACATATTATTGGTAATAAAGGTCTGTCAACGTTTAAGTTAAAAAAAAAATATGAACAGGAACATAATACCAAGTATACATGTTGTGTCCAAATATATTTATACCTGATTTAGACCAGCTGCCATTAACTGAGATTTTACAATGTATTCATCTCAATTGAGAAAAAAACTTGCGTGCACTAATGTGAAGGGTGAAACTGAGCTCTGGACTGCATCCCATAGGCTAGGTCTGGTTCAAAGGCAGTGGTTTTGATTCACAAAATGTCATGCAGGTGAGAGTCACTTAGTCTTGTCCTCACGCAGTTCATACAGTTCATAGCAGAGAATGTCTTCTCACACAAATATGTTGAGCCAAACAAGCTCAGCATTTTCTGAGCCAATGTTCGAATCTCTTGAAACTGGCTGTTATCCTGTTGGCAGTAAAAGTTCACAAGAGAGAGCTGTTGGTGATGACTGCGTAACTCGCTGTCACAATGCAGCTCAATGAGCTGGAGCATCGTTGGGGTCAACAGAGAATGGAGAGATGAAAAGGCTGATCTCCTTTTCAATAGCAGCAAAGTCCTGAAAGTGCCGTTTAAAGTCCCCAGCCAGAGATGCGATGTCTGCTGCATACCTCCTCGTTTGCCCACTGATATTGTCCTGTGGAAAACCGTTCATTATTTCTGTATTGTGCTGTGTTTGTGACAATTGCCTTTGTAAAAGTTGCAGCTTTGTTCCAAAGGCTTGAGGTGTGAATAAAGCTGCTTCACCGCTGCATCTTTCCCCTGAAGATTCATGCTCAGTACATTCAGATGCTTTGTTATGTCAACTAAAAACCCCAAACCAGCCTGCCAAATTGGATCAGATAGTTCACGCATCGGTTGTCCCTTTGTTCCCAAGAATTCTACGATTTCCTTTCTGAGAGAGTAGAAATGCTGCAGTGCAGACCCCTGACTGAGCCATCTTACATCGTTGTGATATAAAACATCTTCATATTCAGCATGGATGTCCAGTAGCGAATAAAATTAAAAGTCTTTAGCACCGGTTTCATAACATGATCATATTTGAGATGTTTAGCATGGAGAACTTGTTGATGAATGATACAATGGAGTTTAATAGCTTTGCCTCCTTCTTCGATCACCTTGTTACAGATTAGGGTTCACCAGCCAACTTTGTTCCAAGGCATTTTCATGTCGTCTATGGTGGAACTAACAGAAACAAATAAATATTTTCCTCTTGTTTGGTCCGTAATGCTCTGGAGGTCAAGTAACTCTTCAATCACATTTATTTCATCGTCCTCTTATAAAAAAATCAGCAACTGAGCTGTGTCAGATAGGTCCGTGCTTTCATCACAGGCTATTGAAAAGAAGTAAAAATACACTCTTTTTGGACGACAACTGTCTCTTAATATCTGATTAAATATCTTCAATTCTCCTTGCTGCAGTGTTACAAGCCAGGCAAACGTTGGCAGTAGGACTCATCCACTGCAAAGCGACACGTGAAGAAAGAGACCGGAGGAGAAGCCATGACCTATGTTTCTACTGTGGAGAAAAGGGGCATTTCATCACACTTTGCCCTATTCATCCTCCTGTTATGGGCAAATACAAATATTACAAGTTTTAGAATGAAATGTTGTATTTCTTAAACTGTGTACTTGTCTTTAAGAGATATTGCAAACTGACAAGGTGTTAGAAATGGAACACATTGTTTTTCATAGATGTTTCTTTAAGCAATAACCTCAGTGCATAATATGTTTGCGCCATTTTGTCCCAGACGAATTACAATAACAATAATGCATAAACAAGCTTCAAGTCTATACTACGACTCTTGCAGTACACAATATACTGTGGTAACCCCAAGTTAATGCAACTTCCCCAAATCCGGGAATCTCCCACGACTGTACACTTACTACTTAGTATAAACAACAGATAACCTATTCAGACTTTAAGATGCCATCTTGAACTAAGTCAGGAAAATTTCCATGACGTATACACCCTTTAGTCATGGCCTTGTATGTTTGCCAAATTAAGGGAGGTCCTAAATTGAATAAAGTAAAAGAAGTGTTACTTTTTCATATATGAACTACGGCAACCCTAAAATGGAGACACCTAAGGTATAAATAGGTGTACTTTTAAATGTTAAGACACAGAGGAGAGACTTGGAGACAGACGCTGCTCCATCTTAAAATGACAGAGAGGCTGACATGATGACATGTTCAGAAGGGTATGTTAACCTATTAATGATATTTGCAAGCATGTAATTTAATCTTATAAACTCTGCTATAATGGATTTTATATTTTTATATAATAAATATCAAAAAGACAAAACGATTGCTTCCAAGACAATCCTTATTTTATATTGTATTCTCAATTATTTATATATGTTAAATAGAGGATCTCTTACACTATATAAAATTATGGCTAAGATATCTGTATGGTTAGCCCTGCTAAGTTCTATGCTTTAAGACATTATAGTGGTAAATAAGGGAACCACCTGCGGTTACACTCCTAGGCCTTCAGCTCTCCTATGTGTTACTACTCTTCTTTGCCCTGTGTACGCTGCATGTCTACAAGGACTTTCTGGATTTGGATAATGAACCTGAAGAAGAGTACTGCAATAACAAAGAGTCTGTTCACGCCCGGAGGGCATTCTTAAAGGACATGGGATTTGAACCTGGGAACTCGGTGGTCCTGGGCCTGCTTTCTACCTTTTAGCCACAGCACCTTTGTTTAATTTCAAGCTATTCCAGTCCTGTTCATCCTGACTTGTCTGCAGCACTGGGGGATGGACTTTGACAATTGCTGTGCTTCACCTGACCCTGATCAGACATCAGCAGGGTATATAAACTCAGCCTCGCCCTGTGAACTTTATCAAGTCTTTGATCCTGTTGTGTGTGTTCCGGTCTATTGTTACTCTGCTTCATATTGACCCCGGCTTTTGACATCGTTTTCTCTGACCTCTGGCATCCCTTGACTTCGGCTACTCTTCATTGATCCTGACCTCTGACATCCTTTGACTTCGGTTATCCCTTGACTATCCTGCTGTTTGTGTGCTTGCCTGTACTGCAACTTGGAGTTCTATCCTGCACAGACTCACAGGCCAGGTGAATTCTTACCTGACCACCTTGGCCTGTGTACATTTGCAAGGAGGTGCAACATATCTGCGCTACAGACTCATAACTCAGGTAAGATCCTGACAACAGATCTCGTTATTCTGTCACCGTACAGATCTCGTTATTCTGTCTCAGATCTCTTTATTCTGTCACCGTACAGATCTCTTTATTCTATCACCGTACATATCTCGTTATTCTGTCACAGATCTCTTTATTCTGTCTCAGATCTCGTTATTCTGTCACCATACAGATCTCGTTATTCTGTCACAGATCTCTTTATTCTGTCACCGTACAGATCTCGTTATTCTATGATGATACAGATCTCTTTATTCTGTCTCAGATCTCTTTATGCTGTCACCATAGAGATTTCTTTATTCTGTCTCAAATCTCTTTATTCTGTCTCTTCTCTCTCTGTCCCAGATGTATTTCTGTCCCAGCAGGGAAAAGGAACGCGCATGTCCTTAGCGGCGCTCAGGATTCCCTGGGGGCCACAACATATAGATTTAACCAATTAGCTGTGGGGCCATATTAAACCAGAATGCGGGCACAGACTTTGGACATGACTGTCCGATACGAATGGTGGCCACCCAGGGGAGCACTCATTAATTACTTTCCTTGTGGTTTCACACTTATAATACGATTTGATTGGTGTGGACATTCTAATGGGGTACCGGGGTGGTAGGCGTTCAGGAGACGAGCGCTCCTGAAAGGTCAACAGGGCATATTACATGAAACACATAGAAATACATAGGGACATGTACAACACAGGGGAAAACACCCAAACAAACAGTGGGCATGGTATTCAGTGACGGTGGTCCACCACATACATTTTTATTAAAGTCAAAATCATTAAACAGATGTAGCGGACCCCGGGTAACCCGACCGATTACCTCCGCTAATTTCTTCCCTCTTTCCTTGTGGTTTCACACTTATAATACGATTTGATTGGTGTGGACATTCTAATGGGGTACCGGGGTGGTAGGCGTTCAGGAGACGAGCGCTCCTGAAAGGTCAACAGGGCATATTACATGAAACACATAGAAATACATAGGGACATGTACAACACAGGGGAAAACACCCAAACAAACAGTGGGCATGGTATTCAGTGACGGTGGTCCACCACATACATTTTTATTAAAGTCAAAATCATTAAACAGATGTAGCGGACCCCGGGTAATCCGACCGATTACCTCCGCTAATTTCTTCCCTCAGCCACTTCTGGAACCGCTTAAAATATGACACCCAACCCCACCCCCCAGTAACTGGATGCAAAAGAGCTCTGGGAGTACAACACGATTTTATTATGCCACACGGCTTTTATGCATAACCCCTTAAAAGGGGTCTTCCACACAAACACACAGGGATTGCCATCCCAGGAACCTCTGTGCCTGGGAGCCCGGGTGCGGGAAAAGGGACCTAGACTCTGTATCCAAGGCACAGCAAGCCCGCCCAACTAGCCAGTGCCCCAAAAGTGTCCCCACCAACTTCAGGAACCCCCACACCATACATTTTTTTTTCCCAACTGGTCTCCGTTCGTGAGGCTCCTGTGCGAACCCCTGTGCAAGGGAAGCATCTCTTCCCTTTCGGGATACAAATGCTCTCATTAATTACTTCCCTTGCAGATTCACACTAATGTTGCAGGTGTGAACGTTCTAATTAATTGGGGTGAACATTTTAATGGGGCACCTGGGTGGTCCCCTTTCGGGAGACGAATGGATTCTGTTTTTGAATGGGGAAACACGGCACAGCACACAAAATATAAGGGGAAACATATGAATAAGCAGTGGTTCTGCTACAACAGATATATTATCAACTATATATGCCTTTAATTAATTGCAATGGTCAGTAAATATTTAAATTCTAAATTCCAGATAGTGATATGTCCAATAAAGAGAAAATTTTGATATTCTGATTTTATTTCATTTTTGGCATAATACAGTGTTCCCTCAATAGCTGATTGTAACAGACCCCCTGGTATTGCCTGGCCAACAGACTTGAAATATTATAACCACTTGATTTGTTACTGTTATATTTTACATACGAATGGGAAAACGAATTACACTGTTAACCCATTCGTATGAATGAACAAACTACCAAACCAGAGACCGCCAGGCGTATGCCGCCAATTAATTCCTTGACTC
Organism: Pelobates cultripes; assembly: GCA_933207985.1. Classification (NCBI taxonomy): domain Eukaryota; kingdom Metazoa; phylum Chordata; class Amphibia; order Anura; family Pelobatidae; genus Pelobates; species Pelobates cultripes. The sequence goes on along the minus strand of OW240920.1, from coordinate 2,578,650 downwards.
TGTGCCAGACCTCAAACGTTCTCAGTGGTTCACTGGGTGGCCGTCGATTCGTATGTACGAACATGTGGTGGCGGTCATCTTGTTTTGTTGAACGTGTCAAGCGGTGTTTGGTCGTCTGTAACTATTTTCGGACACTCAAACTCGCTGAGAGTTCTAGGACCACTTAGTTTCGCACACATTTATACGAACAAGATGGCGTATGGTAAAAGTAATCCACGAACGAGGCGGCACACGATCTAGCAAACTCACGAACAATAAAAAGCATGACTGTTCGGTATTTTAATTGTACGAAAAGGGAATTGTGTGCAGCCGGGCAGGAATGGGACTTCCAGCTATATCCCGAACCCCTGAACCGATTTCATATGATTTGTGTTTGTCCCCTAATTATGCTTGTTCTGAAAATGTGAGTTTTATTGGAATTGAATGTATACATCCTCTCGCCAGGGAAGGACGTCTCCAACTGCAGACACCCCTCTGACAACCTGGGTGGCCGTTACATTGATAAACATCCAACATTTTAAATGAAATTAAAAGAATTCCTGAAGATTGACAATGATTTCCAAATATATATCTGTAGCGGAACGGCAATATTAAATCCACGAATTCCGCTGGTTCAGGAAGTAATCCACAGTCAAGCGCTGGAAAAAGCAAGGCAATATCCCAAATCTCCCAGTAACCGGACGAAACACAGTTCTGAGAGTCAACTGAGGTCTTTATTTTCAGCTCCACAATTTATACAAGTCCCCATGCCAGGGGTTTCCTGAGTCCCATCCCAGGGGCATTCCCAGAGTGGACTACATGGGGAACTTACTGTACAGGGCATTTCTCCCATCAGGCACTGCTGCACGAGAGGGATCCTCCCACAGGAATGTACCGTTAAGTGGATTATCCCTCTGTGCAGCAGAACCGACAATTTATATTAAAATACATAACTTTTCGAATATGCAGTCTATTTGCACGAATGGACGTTCGGTAGATAGCTGGGGTCTGAGCGCATAATTCGTGAGATTACCGCTCAGATCCCAGCTAAAACAACCGAACGCCGCACGAAAAACACATTCATTAAAATGTATATTCAAAAGACCGATTGTAGTCTAGTGAACATAATACCGAACGGCCCGGAACTCCCGAACGGCCTGGAAGCTCAGCGGTGTTCGCACCGTCGAGTAGCCGTTTTTAGTACCATGCGCTCGACGACCAAACACCGCTGAGGGAACAAAGGATCCAAGATGGCCGACCGCCGCATGGTCGGTAGTCGAACGGCGGCCACCTAGGAGAGCCTCTAATTACCGATTGCAACATTGTTGCAATCGGTTAACAAGCGCCACACGCCTCTAAGTGTGTGGGCTACTACATGGTGGTTATTTCGGTTCACGAACGGCCCGCAAAAGTGCCGTTCGTGAAACGAAAGGAAATGCAGATAGCCAATATAGTAAATACACGTCATTACAGCCAGCATACATTACACTTAGTTAAACACATATCCCCACAGACATTCAGGCAACCCTTAAAGGACCACTCTAGGCACCCAGACCACTTCAGCTTAATGAAGTGGTCTAGGTGCCAGGTCCTTCTAGGGTTAACCCATTTTTTCATAATTATAGCAGTTTCAGAGAAACTGCTATAATTATGAATGGGTTAAGCCTTCCCCCTATTCCTCTAGTGGCTGTCTCATTGACAGCCACTAGAGGCGCTTGCGTGCTTCTCACTGTGATTTTCACAGTGAGAGCACGCAAGCGTCCATAGGAAAGCATTATGAATGCTTTCCTATGCGACGGGCTGAATGCGCGCGCAGCTCTTGCCGCGCGTGCGCATTCAGCCGGCGAGGCGGAGAGGAGGAGGAGAGCTCTCCGCCCAGCGCTGGAAAAAGGTAAGTTATTACCCCTTTCCCCCTTCCAGAGCCGGGCGGGAGGGGGTCCCTGAGGGTGGGGGCACCCTCAGGGCACTATAGTGCCAGGAAAACGAGTATGTTTTCCTGGCACTATAGTGGTCCTTTAAAGGCACAGTCTCTTTATATTGTCCCAGTCGCTAGGTTTGCCACAATAACATTTCAGATAGTTTTTATATACAGTACTTTCAATAATTGTGGTCCCACCTTGTTAATAGTCCAAATCAATAGTATTTATATTTACAGTCGCCTTATCTGTACCTGTAGGGAAATATGAAAATGTAAAATTAAATATGTGTATCCCTGTGTACTGCCCGCCCTGGGAGATACCAATCTGTAACCCAGCGCCCTCCTGTCTGGGACTGAGGGAAATGTATTGTGTGGAATGAAGACAAGGGCTTCTCCCCATTGCATCCCCTGTGAGATGGGGTTAAATCTTCCTTCCCTCCATTAACAGTACGACACACAGTTTTGGAGGTTTAAGCACTGACTGACAATCTTTGCATTAAAAGAAGTCTGTGTTCAATAAAGATGGGCAGTCAGTGCTTAAATCTCCAAAACTGTGTGTCGTCCGGTTATTGGAGGGAAGGAAGATTTAACCTCTGTGTCTGCTGTTCCAGCTTCCAGGGGATGCAACGGGGAGAAGCCCTTGTAAGGACTAAGAGCTTCCAGGGCTGAGTGGTGGGAGCGCATAGAGCTAAGTCCTCTAACCATGCAAGAGTTCCTGAACGGCTGAAGGAAGGGAACTAACGGGACGAGGTCCCATTACACTTACAAATCTGGAGTGCCTTAAACCTACGTAATACTTACTGATGAGCTGTGGGACTTAACGCTTTCGTGAGACTTTTTTTATTTTATTATTTAAACACACATAAGGCAACAAACTAAGTAAAACAAAACATACAGCTAAGATATAAACACAACAGAATAGCTGGGGAGAAAAGGTGGTGCCATACAGGTCGCCATCAGGATAAATAAGATAAGGCTATTTTATTACAAGTTATATTTGGTCCCTGATTCCCAGTGTTATTCTGTCTTTACTAATCGTGAGTGCCTTAAATCTGCATAATAATTACTGACAAGCTGTGGGACTTAGAGTCTCTGTGAGACGCTTTTTTTTTTTTTTTTGGCTGCTTGTTGCAGGGGTGTTCTGAATTGGCTGAGCACACATGGGGCAGTAAGCTAAATAAAACCTAAAAATACACAGCTAAAATATTGTGACAGAACCATCTGTCTGCTGGATTTTTGCCCGTTCGTCTGTTTGTCCCCGTTCGTATGAATGGCTGGTTTCTATAGCCCAGCCATTCGAATGACTCTTTTTCCCGAACAAAACCGCCGAACGAACGGCCACCCAAGTGAGGAGTGTGCTGCAGGTTAACGAAGTGATCACCATTATAACGTTGTGGTTAACCGCAGACACTTCTCAATTAAACCGAACTCAGGGTGGTCGTCGTTCGTATGTCGACCACGAGGCAGCGGCCATTTTAAATCATGCGAACGCTCAGCGGTGTTTGGCTCTATTTCTATGGAACGGAAAACGGACACTTTTTCTGTCGAACACCGCTGAAACAAGGGAACGCCTGGCTGCCTCCACGAAAGCATGCGAACATCGGCCGTTCGGGAGATTGAGAACACACAAAAGACTTAACCCAGATAGCCCACCCATGGAGTCATTCGTGTACCGAAGGACTGTAAGAACTTTGACTCCATGGCGATTGAACTATGTGTGTGGGATCTGAGCGCTATTCGCCAATAATATGCACTCAGATCCAGGCTATCTGGGGACATGTAATACGAATGGGAAATGTTCAGTCTTCATGTAGTTATGCATTTTTGTGTCTTTTATTATTTCATGTTTAAGATGGCGACTGTCCTTGTCCTGGAGTTAATTGAGTTACTTGGTAATTAACTCCAGGACAGAGGGGAGGGAATCAGAATGTACTGTGGGTAAAATATGTGACTGTGTGTCAGAAATGTCCTGCTATCTGTCTGTACTTTAAGTCTTCCATTTGGTCCCCTAGGGGAGTGTCCACCAGGTGGGAGACCTGCATAAATACGGGCAGGTAGCCCACAGTAAACCCAGATCTTATTTGACCCTCAATGCGGAGCTTCTGTCTCGTTATTGGGGGGATTTCTTCTTCACGTTTAGAGACTGCTGGATGGAACGAAAGCCGCTTTGGGGATATTATTGTTCGACGGTTCCTAGCAGTTCGTATATTGCCGTTCGGGAGTTTGGAGCCGTTCGTGGATTTCGATCGGGAGATTGCCGCTTCCCCTGCATTTGGTTCGTGGGTTACAGAGTAAGCGAACAGAGACTGTACTGCAGCCGGGGAAGGTTTACTAAACGGTGGTTTGGCTTAAAGACACGGGAGGTGTCTTAACAATTGGTGGCAAGCGACGGGATGAATCCTACAGCACTGGAGGTCAGCTACAAGAGATGCAGTACGAGGAATTAAGGCGTGCTACACTTAAGGACATATTGGAACGCCGAGGAAGGTCAGCAAGCAATCTAAAGAAACGGGAGATTATTGCTTTGCTAATGGAGATGGATGCAGCAACGGGAATGGAAAGAGTCAACGTGCCCAGTACCTTGGATTTAACACCCGAGGAAATACAATTCAACCGGGCAGTACAAATAAGGCTGGCACATTTTGGCCCCAACCCCTCAGCTGACATCGTGGTTCGTGTGCAGGCAGCAGTTGCAACACAACAGGCAGCCCGGGAAAGAGGAGCTGCAGCAGCAGAGGTACCGTATGACAATAATGTGGTTGCTAGAAAAAAGGTACCTTTTGCTGCGTTTAAAAATTTTGTGGAAACAGAGGGAGAGATTGATGGATTTTTGGCAGACTTTGAGAGGCAGTGTGCGCTACATCAGGTACCTGCAGATGAATGGGTCACCATCCTCTCTGGGAAATTATCTGGCCGGGCTAGTGAAGCTTTTCGGGCCATCCCAGAGGAGGAGATCACCAGCTATCGGGCTGTGAAAGAGGCGCTCCTAGCCAGGTATGCAGTAACCCCAGAGGCGTACAGGCGGAGGTTTAGAGAAACCAACAAGCTGGTTGGGGACTCTTATGTGGAATGGGCCTGCAGAGTCCATCGTACCGCAGCCCACTGGATGGCTGGATGCCAAGCGGTAACTGGGGAGGAGGTGTTACAAGTGTTCCTGCTGGAGCACTGCTTTGATAGACTACCTGCTGGGGTCCGGGAATGGGTCAGAGACAGAAAACCCTCTACCCTACCCGAGGCTGCCCGTCTGGCAGACGAATACACGGATGCCCGCAAGTTGGATGGTACAGCTGCTAAAGCCCCTGCCAGACTGGAATATCGACCAGCAGTAACACCCGCTCCTGCAGTCTACCAACCCCCAGTACACCGTACCCCAGCCGCACCACCAGCTAACAATTATATGCAACCAGCCCGATTTAATGCCCGGGAGTACTCCCAACCCATCCGGTGCTATGGATGCAAGCAGTTGGGGCACAAGCGTCCTGAGTGCCCCCTGAACAGTGCCAACCAGGCTCAGTCCTGGAGGAGACCAGTTAACGGAAACCAGCGCCCACCTCAGCCTGCTGCTCACTGCCTAGAGCAGGAGGAATTTTGGGGCATTCTGCACGAGGCAGACCCAGTGCAAGCGGCTCACCAGGATAATCGCCAGCAACATCGGCAAACTGTGAAGCTAAATGGCAGAGTGGTGAATGGGCTGAGAGACACAGGAGCCACGATGACACTGCTCCAAAAGAACTTGGTCTCAGAGCATCAACACACTGGAGACACTGTGGCAGTAAGGGTAGCAGGGGGTGCCGTGTTTCGCTTACCTGTTGCCCGAGTACATTTGGATTGGGGAGTGGGCGCTAGGCATGTGGATGTGGGGGTGATGAAGGACTTGCCCGCAGATGTTCTTTTGGGAAACGATTTGGCCCCTTTGGTTTCAGCCTATGCTCCGATGGGCCCTGCAGACGTGAACCCAGTGACCACCCGTGCCCAGACCCGTGCTGCCGGAACCAGCCCACTTGCTGACGAGACCCAGGTAAGATCTCCTTCCCCGACTGATACCCCAGATCAGGTCCCCTTAAGCTGGGATTCCCCAGAGGAGTTTGGGAGGGAAACCCGGGCGGATCCGACCCTCCAAAGATACAAGGACAGGGCAGAGGCTGGGGAGGAAGGAATAGATGGGGAACGGTATGAGTGGGTGGGGGACAGGTTATATAGGATCCCTAAACCTTCCCAGAAGAGTGTTGCCTCTCCGCCGAATCGCCAGTTAGTGGTACCTGCAAAGTACCGGCAGGAGATTCTGCGGATAGGGCATGATGTTCCTTTAGCTGGACATCTAGGGTCCCGCCGCACAGCCTATAGGATTTCACAGAACTTCTTTTGGCCAAACTTTAACCAGGCTGTGCGGATGTACTGCAGCACGTGTGACACATGTCAACGGGTAGGAAAGCGGGGGGACCACCCTAAGGCTAGGCTATTATCGATGCCTATTATAGGGGAGCCCTTTGCCCGCATAGCCGTTGACATTGTGGGTCCACTGGCCAGGGCTAGTCCATCCGGTAAGAAGTATGTTCTTACCGTGGTGGACTATGCCACCCGCTATCCAGAGGCAGTAGCGCTGTCTAACATAGAGGCAGAGACGGTTGCTGATGCCCTGGTTAGAATTTTTACTAGGGTCGGGTTCCCTAAGGAGATCCTCTCCGACCAGGGAACCCAATTCACCGCTGTGCTCACCCAGCAACTGTGGAAGGTGTGCGGCATTAAGCCGTTACTTAGCTCACCCTACCACCCACAGACTAACGGTCTCTGCGAGCGCTTTAACGGTACCCTCAAACAGATGCTGAGGACCTTTACAGACACTTGCAGAGACTGGGAGAGATTCCTGCCTCATCTATTATTTTCTTATAGAGAGGTGCCCCAGGAATCTACTGGGTTCTCCCCCTTTGAGCTGCTGTATGGGAGAAGGGTCCGCGGACCCCTAGATCTCATTAGAGGCCACTGGGAGGGGGAGACGGAGCAGGAAGGGACCCCCATAGTGCCATATGTTCTGGAACTCCGGGACCGCATGGAGAAACTGTCCCTGATGGTAAGGGAGAATCTCCAGGCGGCCCAGGGGAGACAGAAGAGATGGTACGATCAGGGTGCCCGACAGCGGGTCTTCCAGGTTGGGCAAAAGGTATTGGTGCTTAAACCTGTGAAGGCCAACAAGATGCAAGCATCTTGGCAGGGCCCGTACAAGGTAGTGGCGCAGATCTGCGACACTACTTACTTGATAGCCAGCTGTGCAGATGAGAGGATCCAGCGGTCCTTTCATGTGAACATGCTGAAAGAGTACCAGGAGAGACCTGAGAACATTGCAGCAGTGTGTGCCCCAGCTGCAGATGATTCTGAGAATTTACCCCTTCCAGATCTATTAGAAAGGGATTCCCAGACTGACCTTACTACCTTGGTACAGCTAGGGGACCGGTTGAACCCCACAGAAAGGGTACAGGCGCAGCAGTTGTTATGGGAGAAGCAGGCGACGTTCTCCCAGGAACCAGGTTATACCACCCTAGCTGTGCATAAGGTAGAGACCCCTGGACAGACCCCGTTACGACAGCCCCCCTACCGTATCCCTGAAGCAGTCCGTGAAGGAATGCGGAAGGAGATACAGGAGATGACCCAACTTGGGGTTATCGAGCACTCCGACAGCCCTTGGGCCTCGCCTGTAGTCCTGGTGCCAAAGAAAGATGGGACCACCCGGTTCTGTGTGGACTACAGGCGACTCAACGAGCGGACCACCACTGACGCCTACCCAATGCCCCGGGTAGACGAATTACTAGATCGTATTGCCAGGGGGCGATATCTGACCACCATAGACCTGTGTAAGGGCTACTGGCAGATCCCCCTGGCCGAGGATGCTATCCCCAAGTCGGCATTTGTCACCCCATTTGGCCTGTACCAATTTAAGGTCATGCCTTTTGGGATGAAAAATGCACCGGCTACTTTCCAACGGATGGTGGATAGACTCCTGGATGGCTTCCAAGAATTTGCCTGTGCATACTTGGGCGACATTGCGATCTACAGTGGGTCCTGGGAGGAACACCTGGTACATGTAGGGGTAGTGCTGGATAAGATTAGGGCCGCTGGCCTGACGTTGAAGCCAGAAAAGTGTCATCTAGGTATGGCTGAAGTGCAGTACCTGGGTCACAGAGTGGGGTGTGGGAGCCAGAGACCAGAGCCAGCCAAGGTAGAAGCAGTGGCTAACTGGCCCACACCTACTACTAAGACCCAGGTATTGGCCTTCTTGGGGACGGCAGGGTACTACAGACGTTTTGTCCCTGACTACAGCGCTATCGCTAAGCCCCTGACAGACCTGACGAAGAAGAACTTGCCTAAGCAGGTCCTGTGGTCTCCGGCTTGTGAAGCTGCGTTCCAGGCACTGAAGCAGGCTCTTGTGAATGCCCCTGTCTTGGCTGCCCCAGTCCCTAACAAACGCTTTCTCGTCCATACAGATGCTTCCATGTATGGACTGGGGGCTGTGCTGAGCCAAGTCGGGGAAGATGGAGGAGAGCACCCTGTCGCATATCTCAGCAGAAAGTTGTTACCCAGAGAAGTGAGTTATGCGGCAGTGGAGAAGGAATGTTTGGCCTTGGTCTGGGCACTGAAAAAGTTAAGCCCCTATTTGTATGGGCAAGAGTTTTCCCTTGTGACTGATCACAACCCACTCGTTTGGCTTAACCGGGTCTCAGGAGACAATGGGAGACTGCTGAGATGGAGCTTGGCACTACAGCCCTACAATTTTACCATCAGCTACAGACCCGGTAAGCTAAACGGAAACGCAGATGGGTTGTCACGACAAACAGACGTTTCCATCACCTCGTAGTCCGGTCATCCCCAAGTTGACCCGCCACAGGGTCAAGCCGGGTCTGCCGGAGTGTCCCACAAGGAGGGAGCCGTGTGACAGAACCATCTGTCTGCTGGATTTTTGCCCGTTCGTCTGTTTGTCCCCGTTCGTATGAATGGCTGGTTTCTATAGCCCAGCCATTCGAATGACTCTTTTTCCCGAACAAAACCGCCGAACGAACGGCCACCCAAGTGAGGAGTGTGCTGCAGGTTAACGAAGTGATCACCATTATAACGTTGTGGTTAACCGCAGACACTTCTCAATTAAACCGAACTCAGGGTGGTCGTCGTTCGTATGTCGACCACGAGGCAGCGGCCATTTTAAATCATGCGAACGCTCAGCGGTGTTTGGCTCTATTTCTATGGAACGGAAAACGGACACTTTTTCTGTCGAACACCGCTGAAACAAGGGAACGCCTGGCTGCCTCCACGAAAGCATGCGAACATCGGCCGTTCGGGAGATTGAGAACACACAAAAGACTTAACCCAGATAGCCCACCCATGGAGTCATTCGTGTACCGAAGGACTGTAAGAACTTTGACTCCATGGCGATTGAACTATGTGTGTGGGATCTGAGCGCTATTCGCCAATAATATGCACTCAGATCCAGGCTATCTGGGGACATGTAATACGAATGGGAAATGTTCAGTCTTCATGTAGTTATGCATTTTTGTGTCTTTTATTATTTCATGTTTAAGATGGCGACTGTCCTTGTCCTGGAGTTAATTGAGTTACTTGGTAATTAACTCCAGGACAGAGGGGAGGGAATCAGAATGTACTGTGGGTAAAATATGTGACTGTGTGTCAGAAATGTCCTGCTATCTGTCTGTACTTTAAGTCTTCCATTTGGTCCCCTAGGGGAGTGTCCACCAGGTGGGAGACCTGCATAAATACGGGCAGGTAGCCCACAGTAAACCCAGATCTTATTTGACCCTCAATGCGGAGCTTCTGTCTCGTTATTGGGGGGATTTCTTCTTCACGTTTAGAGACTGCTGGATGGAACGAAAGCCGCTTTGGGGATATTATTGTTCGACGGTTCCTAGCAGTTCGTATATTGCCGTTCGGGAGTTTGGAGCCGTTCGTGGATTTCGATCGGGAGATTGCCGCTTCCCCTGCATTTGGTTCGTGGGTTACAGAGTAAGCGAACAGAGACTGTACTGCAGCCGGGGAAGGTTTACTAAACGGCGGTTTGGCTTAAAGACACGGGAGGTGTCTTAACAAATATATACACTCAGCTGAATAGCTGAATAAATTGGAACAAACGGACAATCGCTAGCTAACTGGTAATTAAATGGACATAGGAATGTTATGAAGTAACTGAGCACCTATACGGCAACAAATGCAATAAAAAAAACAAAAACACAACTTAGTATCTGTTTAGAATTAAATTAGTTAAATCCAGCAAAGCTATAGATATATTGTGACAATCTCTCCTCTCCATGTGAGTTTGCCACCAGCTCCTGGAGGAGCCTGCTTGCCAGCCTCCTGCCCACAGACTATGGGCCCTGCAGGGAAACCTGTAAAAGACTACCGAACTTGACCGACTGTTAGCACTGATTTTATGGAACTGTTTTTGGGTATAGGACCATGTGTACATTTGGTCAAAACTAAGACTTCCAGGAAACCAAGCTGGGTAATTTTTGGATATGTTATTCACCCAGATCGGGGCCAGGGCCGCCATCAGGGGGTGACAACCATGATGGTTGTCATGGGCCCGGCAGTCCTGGGGGGCCCTGACTGCTCTGGCACACATTCCCTTTCTGCACACATAGATAGCGAATTTTGCTATGTGTGCAGCCGCAGGCCCCCGGCTCCCTGTTGCTGCAGAGGGGGCCCAGCACACTGCTTCTGCACATTCAGTTCATTTCTTCCAATAACTCTCGCGAGACCCGCGGCCTTCTGAGCATTGCCATTGGTTACCATGGCAATGCTCCGCGCGGCACGCAGGCACCGGGTCCCGCGAGAGTTATTGGAAGAAATGAACTGAATGTGCAGAAGCAGTGTGCTGGGCCCCCTCTGCAGTAACAGGGAGCCGGGGGCCCCCTATGCCACCGGACCACCAGGGAATGGAATCTCTCCCTCCCTGGACACAGGTAAGAAGCAGGGAGGAGGGAGAAACATTTAATGAAATTTAATATAGAATTACTGTGAAAAAATGCCAGTGTGCCTCCATTAAAACGCTATTTCAGCTTACACTCCAAAACTCTGTGTCGTCCTGTTATTGGAGGGAAAGAAGATTTACTCCTGTGTCTGCTGTTCCAGCTTGCAGGGGATTCAACGGGGAAAGTCCTTGTAAGGACTAGAGCTAATTCCCCATTCAGATCCAGGAATGAGCGGTTCCAGGGCCTCAGTCAAGCCATGGCAACTGTGGGCAGAAGTGCTGCGGTTTGCCCCCTGTTCCAGCTAGGAAGCGGTCCTTTGGCGGAGGTACCCAGTCGGGGTACAGGGAGCTCTGCTATATATATATCTGAATAAAAGGAGACAAAGTGGAAAAGGGAAGAGGAAACAAGAGAATAATAAAAGAAAGAGATCCTGTAAAATCTCAGTATACAGACTAATATAATTATATTGCAATCTATATAAAGATTCCATCAATCCACTCTGAAAAATTATAATGGTCTGGCACAGACTGCTACAGAAGTAAAAAGGAGAAAGATAATTAAAAACGGTCCTTAAGGACCACAACGTACCCGTACCTTCCAGCCGCTCTAACGATATTGCAGCAAAGCCTTGAGGCATCCTGCAATACCTCCCTCACTGCTGGGCCGCCGGGTGATCGCTCCCATGGAGCTTGGCGACGCCTCAAAGGGAAGGAGAGGTGAGGACAACACGGGGGGAGGGGGGGAAGAAGAGAAGAACACAGGGAGGAGGGGAGAAGAAAAGAACACAGGGGGGAGAAGAGAAGAACACAGGGAGGAGGGGAAGAAGAGGAGAACACAGGGAGGGGGAGAAGAAAAGAAGAAATGGAGAAGTCAGGGGGGGCAGAAGAAGAGGAGAACTCAGAGGGGGGAAGAAGAAGAAGAGAACTCAGGGAGAGGGGAAGAACAAAGAGAAGAACACGGGGGAGAAGAAGAGGAGAACACAGGGATGGAGGGGGTTAAGGAGAACGTGGGGTGGGAGAGACCACTAGAGGAGGGAGGGGGTGGTGGAGAGACCCACTAGGAGAGGGGTGAGGAGAGACTACTAAGGGAGGGTGGGGGGAGACCTAGGAGGGAGGGAGGGAGGGTGAAGGATAGACCACTAATGGAAAGGGGATGAGAAGAGACCACTAAGGGAGGGGAGAGGAGAGACCACTAATGGAAAGGGGGGGCAGAGGAGAGCAGAGACCACTAAGGGGGAGATGAGAGACCACTAATGGAAAGTCGGGGAGAAAAGGAGACCACTAAGGGAGGTGGGGGGGAGGAGAGTAGAGACCACTAAGGGACAGGGGAGGAGAGGAGAGACCACTAAGGGGCAGGGGAGATCTCTAAGGGACGGAAGGGAGAGCTCTATAGGACAGGGGGCAGGACAGGGAGCTCTTTCACACTACACACACACACACACACACACACACACAATGCATCCCTATACATACTCAGAAACACACAATGCATCCCTACATACACAGAATCATAACATGCTTCCCTTACACACAGAGAAACACACAATGCATCCTTTATGCATACAAACACAGCTTCACACAATGCATCCCTTACACACAACCAGAAACACACAATACATTCCTTATACACAAACACACACTGCTTTCTATCCCTAACACAAATACACACTGCTTCCACTACACACAAACACACTGTATCACCTACAAAACTGGTATTCCTATACACTACATTCCATAAGCACACATTAGTCCTCTACAATAACACATCCCCTACACACTCCCTCCTGTGAGCGAACTCATGGGTGGAACATGTAGGTGGACTTATATGAGTGGGCCTTATGGGCATACTCACCGCGTCAGCCCTGGGGCCCAGACCTTGAGCTGTGTAAGGGGCCCCAAAAAAATGGAGCTGCTTCCCATTCTCCCAGAACATTGAATTTTGTGACCACAGTTGCAAACAGCCTCCAGGATCCTGTTCTACACCAGACCAGTGGAGCCAAACTGCAGCCCATCATCATCCTCATTTGGTTGTAAGTAGGCAATCTAGTATATTATTAGTGACACTAATCTATAATTTACCTCACATTAAAGGGACACTATAGTCCCCAGAACCACTGCAGCTTAATGAAGTGGTTCTGATGTCTATAGCCTGTCCCTGCAGGCTTTTTAATGTAAACACACACTGTGTGCAGCACTGGCGTTAGTTCATATGGCAGATCATACAAGTGGGGCATTGTGATGTCACGGGGGGAGGTGTGGAAAATCTTTCTTTTGCCTAGGGCGGCAAAAATCCTTGCACCGGCCCTGGGTTGTTGCTGCCACCCAAGAGTGATGGGAGTGAGCACAGCACTTTTCTTTTTGTATTCACTTTTTGGATCACACAGCCTTGTTACAATGCTGCCGCCCATCCCATGTGTTCCTTATTAAGGGTTAATAAGTATATAGGGGTGTATTTAAAAAAATACCCCTCTGTCTCATTAGAGATATCTTTGCCAGAAGCTCAAGGAAGCAAGGTGAAAGGTTAGTGTAGGACCTGCCTTGGGGGGGGTCTGCCTTGACGTTGGCAGGCAGGCATTCCCTCCAATGGCCATTGGAGCAACTAAATGACCTCCATTTGTCTAAATATACATAGGGATTACAGAGAGGGTGCAGGTAACTTTTTTACTTACCTCTATTGCACTTCTGCATTATTAGAGTTATTTACTAAAGTTAGAATTGTTGAGAATTTAAATGGAATTTCAAATTTAAGGCCAAAATAGTTAAAGTAATAAAATTCTCCAAGTCAGTTATACTTCCAGTCCGGCTACTTTCACTTTAAATTTGAATTCCTCACATTTCGTCCTCTATTCGTTAAACACTTTGATTAAGCTGATGTAAAGAGATTTTAACGAGTCGTGGAAGAGCAAGGCCAGTCATTCCAAACAATCTTCTTTGTGTATCTTGACATTCGATCGTCCTATTTTTATACATTTATTTTTATGATAGTACGGTGTGAGGTTTATATTTTTGTTACTTTATGATTTTTATTTGACATTGAACTTTGTTAAATTGGTGCAACTGCCCCTTCATTGCAAAGTCACCTGCGAACATTATACTAGATCGTAGCACAAATTGATTCACATACTGTAAATAGTTCAATTATTAGCATTCCTCAAATTTGACCCTATATTTTTTTTAATGAAATTAAATAAAAAAGTTAGTCCCCTGTTAATTTGCCCAGATTGTGTGGGGCAGGAATAGTGAACTTGTAATAATTGGCTTCCAAATTTGGGGAAGTTTAGAATAATTTAAACATTATTCTTGTAGATGGGTTTCCTTCACATAGGGTTTGGCATATGATATACATTCTGTTAATTTCGTTAATTGTTCTCCCCCTCTCCCGCCTTATACCTGTTCGATTTTTAATTTTTTTTTTAATTTTTTTATGGTTTAATGTTGAATTTACCAGCATTAATGAACGTGGTCGCTTGGGATGTCTACTAAGGAGCCACCCCGAAAAATAGAGCCAACAGGTATTTCAAAATCAAATACATCCAAAGATTGCTGTAAAATATTTTTTTTATGAGAAATTCACAAGGTGCCAGTTACTATCCTCATAAAACCATGTATTCACAGACTTAATGTATCTGTCCAATCACAGTCTTCCCAAATGCAGCTCAATCAGAAGTCTTTGCAAGGCAGCTGCTCTGGGCAATTGCTGCCTCTTGAGTTTATCTCCACTGAGCTAAACAAACCAGGAAGTAACAGGACAGGTTGTATGATATGAACACACCTGTACTGGCAGAACCTACATGGTACACGGGACCACCCAGCCACTACCCTCAGGAGCGCTCCCGTCCTACGTGTTACAAGTGCAAGCAACCGGGGCACCTGATGGCGAGTTGCCCCCTCAACAATAACTACCCCGCACGGAACTATAATTCTCCTTCAACGGGTAACAATCGCCCGGCTCGAGCCTTTTGCCTGGAACAAGACAGTCCGTTGGAAGAGTACCTGGGACCCCTACATGAAGCTAACCCCGTGTATGCCGCCAGCGACAATAGACAACACCACCGGCAAGAGGTACTGCTAGAGGGTCGTCTGACACAGGGGTTAAGAGACACCGGGGCCACGATCACCTTGGTACAAAGCCGGTTAGTTCCCGAGAACAAGCGCTCGCCTGATACAGTGGCTGTCCGGGTGGCTGGAGGGGACATATACAAACTACCCACAGCAAAGTTACATTTGGATTGGGGTGCGGGGAAAGGACTTGTGAGGGTGGGGATTATGGATAATTTACCAGCCGAAGTTTTGCTGGGAAACGACCTGGGACCTATGACCTCAGCTTATGCTCCTTCTTACAACGCTGAGGCACATCCCGTGACGACCCGGTCCCAAGCAGGACGAGTTCAAGATCCTTCACCAGTTTGGGAGACGCAGGTAAGACTTAACCCGACTGTGACCACCCCTCCTACCCCATTACCATGGGACACCCCTGCAGCCTTTGAGGCTGAGACCAAAACCAACCCAACGCTCCAAAAGTATAGGGAAAGGGCTGATACAGGGACTGGGGGGTCCGACCAGGAGACTTTCACATGGGAACAGGGCAGACTGTACCGGCACACCGAGAAGAAGGGCCACCGGAGGAGACAGTTAGTGATACCCCACAAGTATAGACGGGATATCCTGCGGGTGGGCCACGATATTCCCTTAGCCGGGCACTTGGCAGTAACCCGTACCCTTCACCGTATTACCCATACCCTGTTCTGGCCAGGGGTACATGCAGATGTGAGGACCTATTGTAACACGTGTGAGGTCTGCCAACGGGTGGGCAAGCGAGGAAACCACCCCAAGGCACACCTCGTTAACATGCCCATTATCGACGAGCCATTTAGCCGGGTAGCCATCGACTTAGTCGGGCCGCTAGCCACCCCTAGTCCCTCTGGTAAGAGATATATTCTTACCATCATGGACTATGCTACCCGCTACCCGGAAGCCGTGGCTTTATCTAATATCCAGGCAGACGCGGTAGCTAATGCGTTAGTGCAGGTATTCTCTCGGGTAGGATTCCCTCGGGAGATCTTATCCGACAGAGGATCTCAGTTCACGGCAGAACTGACCCAGCAGCTGTGGCACGTTTGCAAAATAAAATCCCTTCTTAGCTCCCCGTACCACCCCCAGACCAATGGGTTATGTGAGCGGTTCAACGGAACCCTCAAACAAATGTTAAAAACCTTCACTCAGGAGTATAGAGACTGGGAACGTTTCCTGCCGCATCTCCTGTTTGCTTACCGGGAGGTGCCCCAGGAAACCACCGGATTCTCTCCCTTTGAGCTGCTGTACGGTTGCAAGGTACGGGGCCCCTTGAACCTGATCCGTGAGCACTGGGAGGGAGAGACCGAGAACGCCGGGGTCCCCATAGTTCCTTACGTGCTGGAGTTCCGGGACCGAATGGAGCAATTGGCTAAGTCAGTCCGGGCCAACCTCCAGGCGGCCCAGGGGCGACAGAAAGTCTGGTACGACCAGGGGACAATGCGGAGAAGCTTCTGTCTAGGGCAGAAAGTCATGGTACTAAAACCAGTTAAGGCAGATAAGCTGCAAGCAGCCTGGCAGGGGCCCTACCAGATAGTGGAGAAAAGAGGGGACACTACTTATGTGATTGCCAGCTGTCACTATGAAACCTTAAGAAAGACATTTCACGTGAACATGTTGAAAGAATACCTACAGAGGCCAGAGGAAGTGTCAGCCATATGTAGAGGATGCAGACAATCTCCCCATACCCGACTTATTAACCTCTAACTCCCCGGCTGAAATAGTGAGCCAAGTGCAGATCGGGGACAGACTTAGCCCAGTAGAGAGGGAGCAGCTACACAAACTGCTCCGAGAGAAACAGGCCATGTTCTCCCAAGAACCAGGGTGCACTGAGCTGACCACCCACCAAGTAGATACCCCCGGGCAAAATCCTTTGAGACAGGCGCCCTACCGAATTCCAGAGGCAGTAAGGGCAGGCATGAAAAAAGAAATAGATGAGATGCTACGGCTAGGGGTCATTGAAGCTTCCGATAGTCCCTGGGCATCCCCGGTGGTTCTGGGCCTTCGTCACCCCATTCGGTTTGTACCACTTTAATGTCATGCCGTTCGGGATGAAGAATGCCCCCGCTACATTCCAGCGCTTGGTGTACAGAGTTCTTGATGGCTTCCAGGAGTTTGCCTGCGCATACCAGGACGACATAGCGATCCATAGTGAGTCCTGGGAGGAACACTTGGCTCATGTGGGAATAGTCCTGGATCAGATTCAGGCCGCAGGCCTGACTCTAAAGCCAGAGAAATGTCACTTTGGGATGGCTGAGGTTCAGTACCTAGGTCACCGGGTAGGCTGTGGGAAGCAGCGACTGGAGCCGGCGAAGATAGAGGCGGTCGCCAGCTGGCCCACTCCACACACTAAGACCCAAGTGCTAGCTTTCCTGGGTACCGCTGGGTACTACCGGAGATTTGTACCTGAGTATAGCGCCATTGCCAAACCCCTGACCGACCTGACAAAGAAAAACCTTCCCCGACAGGTCCTGTGGTCTCCCCACTTTGAAACTGCTTTCCAAGCCCTCAAAACTGCTTTGATTAATGCTCCTGTCTTGGCTGCCCCAGCCCCTAATCGACGTTTTATTGTCCATACAGACGCTTCAATGTTCGGGCTGGGAGCCGTCCTCAGCCAAGTAGGAGATGATGGGAAAGAACACCCGATTGCCTACATCAGTCGAAAACTCCTAACCTGCGTAGTCAGCTATGCCGCGGTAGAAAAGGAGTGTTTGGCCCTGGTGTGGGCATTAAAGAAGTCAACCCCCTATTTGTATGGACAAGAGTTCACTCTGGTTACAGACCATAACCCGTTGGTGTGGCTCAACCGGGTCGCTGGGGACAATGGCAGATTGTTACGCTGGAGCTTATCCCTGCAACCCTTTAATTTTACAATCACCTACCGACCCGGGAAGCAGAACGGCAACGCCGACGGGTTATCCCGGCAAACAGATCTCAGCCCAGCATAACTTTACAAGTCTGGACAGCCTTAGTCTGCCCCGAAAAGGGGTCAGACGGTGTCTGCCAGAGTGTTCCACAAAGAGGGAGCATTGTTACAAAAGACTGGAAATCACTATGTTACTGTTTAATAACCGATTGATACTGTTTGCCACTGTATATGTTTAAGCCGAAAGAAACACGCATGGATTACTCGAACCATTATAAAGACTCCATTCGTGGTACGAACGAGGGACCCCCCAGAGGCTGGCGTGTGCCGCCACTTAACCCCGTCACCCCGCAAACTACCGAACGGTCGACCACCCAGGCGGCTGCGGTTTGCAGTTAACCACAACTTAATTGATAGGCCTGGGGGAATCGACGTTCGCACCCAAAGTACTGAACCATCAACCGAACGGCGACCCCCTACAGCGGGTTGCGTGGCGATCATTAGCCTGTGGTTTCTGCGGTTAACCGCAGGTCAAGTACGCTTCTACCAGGTGGTCCTCGTTCCGAGTTCGACTACCAGACAGACAGCGGGGCTTCGCATGAACTGGTACCCGAGTTTAGTTCCACGAGTTAGAAGCGAGGTCTCGCTGCCCGCTAAACTGTCAGAAAACATGGCCGCCAACAGAGACTCACAATCCAAAATGCCGAACGGACTTTATACGGCAGAAACAGTCCATTCTGTTCGTGGGACTGGAGCACCATTCACATGTTTAATATATACGAACGCGAGCCTTTAGATGAATGGTAGAATGAGTGGTTTCCCTTTATTAATGTAAAAGTTATGGATTTTTATGCAGTTTTCTGGGACATAATAAAACGTGGTCTTTTGTGCGCTTGTAGATAATTAGATTGTATAACCGTTGGCCTCATTATCTCCAAGCTGGGCGGGTACTAATTCAAATAATACACTGTATTGTGATTGGATATTTGTCTGTACTGTACCTGTATTCCATCAGGTCCACAGGGGGCTGTCCTTGGACCTGAGGAATCACATAAATTTCCATGCTATGTGCCAGTAAAGCCAGTTCATTTTAACCTTCAACTTGCAGCCTCGACTCATGTTGTAGGGATCCGGGATACTGATGCTTATATCGTGCTTGGGGATATTCTACACTTGCAGCTTACTACCGAAAGACCTCCGTTCGACTCTCTGCAGCGGGAACCAGGACATCCAAGTGATCAACCCTCCTGCTAGACTGTGGGCAATCGTAACAGTGCGTATCAATGGAAACCTATAAAAGAATGCTTTTAATATGCTCGTTGTCATGTTTGCCAAGATCAATATTCTTTTTTTATTATTTTTATAAATGGTGACATTTCTTACATGTGTTATATTTATTTTATTAAAGTCATAATCATTAAACAAATAAATCATAAATTATATGTCCTTTTATTTAATTGTCAGTAAATATTTAAATCTTATATTCCAAAAAGTGATGTTTCTGATTAACCCCTTAAGGACCAAACTTCTGGAATAAAAGGGAATCATGACATGTCACACATGTCATGTGTCCTTAAGGGGTTAAAAGTAAATCTTAGCAATCTGATTATAATGGATTTCATTATGGCACGATTGATTTCCAAATATTTACACCATACCCCCACCACTGGTATACCAAGAAGGATGGACGTAAAGAGGGCGGGCCAGTGTTTAGTGATTTTGGCTACCAATGAAGGAGGCCAGCCCACTGAGAGCAGGACATACTAGGAGCAATGCGTCTGTGCTCTCTGCAGGATCCTAGTGCTGTGAGTGTCTAATGATGCATTTAAGCTACACTTTTTGGGGATAATTCCCCAGTATCTCCAAAAGCAGGACACCGAGGAACAAATTCTAAACGGCAGGACAGAACCCGATAATCTTGACTGTTCGGCTGAAATCGGGATCGTTGGGAGGCATGTTACACATTACAGCTGTTTTTCTTATTTTTGAGAACTTGATATCAGGTAAGCAAGGAAGTCCAGTACTTTTGACAATTGTGATTCCGCCCTGTTAATAGTCCAAATCCTATGGATTTATATTTATAGTTGGTCGACTTATCTGAATCTGGAAAATAGGAAAATATAAAACTGGGTATAGTTTATAAAAATATGTACATTAAAGTTACAGTTTTCATGCAATTCTGTGTATATTCTAAATCCAATACTGCAATTCTGTGTATATTCTAAATCTAGCAATAATACTCCCAGTAAAGGCCCTGGGGAGATAGCACAGCTAAGTGGACAAGGGTACATGTACGAGTGCGGCGATGGATGCATGTGATTGGTTGTGGATGTATGTGTGGGTGGGATTATGTGGTGTGTGAGTTTGTGGTGGGATGGTCTTACCTCAGTGCCACTTGGGATTCGGGCCAGCAAACAGCTTCCCTCCCGCTCGCCCCATTGTTATGTAGTCGCAGCTAGCCGGGGGTGTGACCTTGCTAATTCAGTTTGAGGGGCTATGTCAATATGTGGAATGATGTGGTCAAGTTTCAGGTCTCAACTTCCCCTGCTCTAAAGGGTTAACCTTAGGTTACCTGTTTGGATGTGCACACCGAGCGAGGAAAAGGTCAGCTGGGGTTAAGCATTGGAAGGAAATGGAATTTACGGTCGAGGGGGGAGGTGAGATTACGTGGTGCATAGGCTCATGGTTAGTTTATTATTATTATTATGTTATTATTTATATAGCGCCAACAAATACTGCAGCGCTTTACAGTGGGTGGACAAACAAACATGTAGTTGTAATCAGACAAATTCGACACACAGGAACAGAGAGTTTGAGGGCCCTGCTCAATGAGCTTACATGCTAGAGGGAGTGGGGTAAAGTGACACAAAAGGTAAGGATAGTATTAGACTAATGACAGTTGCAAAAGAGGAATCGGTCGGGAGCTATAAACAGTTTAATTGATACGTTTTTATGAAGAAGTGGGTTTCTAATGATTTTTTGAAGGAGTGGAGACTGGGTGAGAATCAAAGAGAAGAGGGAAGTGAGTTCCACAGGAATGGTGCAGCCCTCGAAGTCTTGAAGGCGAGCATCAGAGGTGGGAGTACGGACAGGAGATAGACGTAAGTCTTCAGCAGATCGTAAGGGCCTAGACAGGACATACTTGTGTATTAGGGAGGATAGAGAGGTGGGAGCAGCATTATGTAGAGATTTGAAAGCAAGAACCAGTATTTTAAATTGAGCCCTATATCTTACAGGAAGCCAATGTAGGGACTGACAGAAAAGGTAAGGTGTGGGAGGTGCGGGCGGACAGGAAGATGAGCCTTGCCGCCGCATTCATTATGGACTGTAACGGTGCACGTTGGCAGCAAATAAGGTGACTGAGAAGCGGATTACAGTAGTCAAGGCAAGAAAGGACAGTGGAAAGGACCTTAGTCGCATCTGGCGTTAAGTAGGGTCGGATGTGCGCAATGTTTTTAAGATGGAAGTGGCAGGATTTGGTGATAGACTAAACATGAGGCGTGAAGGAGAGGTCGGAGTCAAAGAGAAGGCAGCGAGCCTGCATGGTGGAGCTGATGGTAGCACAGTTGACTTGGAGGGAGACAGACACACAAGTAATAACACTAAAGGGAGGAAAGACCAGAATTTCAGTTCTGGTCAAGTTGAGTTTAAGGAAGTGAGCAGCCATCCAGTTAGAAATAGCAGAGAGGCAGTCAGAGACACGAGTCAAGAGGTACAGGGAGAGATCAAGAGAGGACAAATAGATTTGCGTGTCATACACATAGAAATGAAATTGGAAGCCAAAGGAGCTAATGAGTTTACCAAGAGAACAGTAGAGGACCAATGACTGAACCTTGGACACCAACAGAGAGGAGTTGGGGAGAAGAAGCAGAGCCAGAGAAAGAGCGCAGGGAGAGGTAGGAGGAGCACCAGGAGAGAGCAATCTCTTTTAGACCGAGATTGTGGAGGATGAGAGTATATTGGCAAGGACGGTTGGGTTATACTGTATGACACTATGTGTTAAGCTATTTGCTAAGTTATGGTTATTTATGTATAACGTGTGGTTTATATTAAGGAATGATAAAGATTAAAATAAATTACGGATGTGTTATGCAGTATTTTATCATATGTTCTAACAAATGTTGTGGCCTGTTTCATCCATACTATGTTGGCTGTCATCATTTGGGGGGTAAGTGGTATAGTTCTCTGTTGTTATGCGGCATCACGATTCCTCAGTATGTACATACATATTATTATTATTATTATGATATTTATAGAGAGCCGTCAAATTCCGTAGCACTTTACAATGGGTGGACGAACAGACATGCAGTTGTAACCAGAAAAGTTGGACACACAGGAACAGAGTGGTTGAGGGCCCTGCTCAATGAGCTTACATGCTAGAGGGAGTGGGGTAAAATGACACAAAAAGGTAAGGATAATATTAGACTAGTGACAGTTGCAGAAGAGGAATCAGTCAGGAGCTATTAACAGTTTAATTGATACGCTTTTATGAAGAAGTAGGTTTTTAACGATTTTCTGAAGGAGTGGAGGGAGGAGGGAAGCGAGTTCCACAGGAACAGTGCAGCCATCGAGAAATCTTGAAGGCGAGCATCAGAGGTGGGAGTGCGGACAGAAGATAGACGTAAGTCTTCAGAAGATCGTAAGGGCCTAGACGGGACATACTTCTGTATAAGGGAGGATAGATAGGTGGGAGCAGCATTATGTAGAGATTTGAAAGCAAGAGCCAGAATTTTAAATTGAGCTCTATATTTTATAGGAAGCCAATGTAGGGACTGACAGAAGGGTGAGGCATAGGAGGTGCGGGCGGACAGAAAGACGAGCCTCGCCGCCGCATTCATTATGGACTGTAACGGTGCAAGTTGGGAGCACGTAAGACCACTGAGAAGCGGATTACAGTAGTCAAGGCGAGAAAGGACAGTGGAGTGGACCAACACCTTAGTCGCATCTGGTGTTAAGTAGGGGTGGATGCGCTCAATGTTTTTGAGATGGAAATGACAGGATTTGGCAATAGATTGAACATGAGACTTGAAGGAGAGGTCCGAGTCAAAGAGAACACCTAGGCAGCGAGCCTGCGTGGTGGAGCTGATGGTAGCACCGTTGACTTGGAGAGAGACAGACACAGGAGTAACAACACTTGAGGGAGGAAAGACCAGAATTTCAGTTTTGGTCAAGTTTAGTTTAAGGAATTGGGAAGCCATCCAGTTAGAAACAGCAGAGAGGCAGTCAGAGACACTAGTCAAGAGGGACAGGGAGAGATCCACAGCAATAATACTCCCAATAATTGTCTTTAAACTACAACAAATGTGTTTAGAAATCAGTCTGTTGAAATAAGATACTTTGTTCTTCTAAATTAAATTTTAGTTCTATAAAAAATTTTTAGTAAGTCACCTAAAATTCACACCCCTAAATGCTATATCCATCTAAGTCCATGTAAAATGTTGGGAGGTAGGTTAGTGTATATATTTTGATCTGCTGTGTGTGCTGAATAAATACTTTTTTATTACAGGTTAGCAAGATGTGTGCATTACCTACATATTGTAGCCCCATGTAGCCAAAGCGCAGCTAAGCGAAAAAAGGCCTTGACAGGGGTTAGGAGGCGGGCATTGGAGGAGGGAAGGAAGTATGGAGTTATGGATAAGTAGGCTTGGCTATTTAAATAGGCAGCCATTTTAAAGCCTTCACTTTTAATTACTACCTTGCTGAGTTTGTGTGCACTCCTGTGTCCACAGATTTGGTTTGGTGGGGTCTTTGTTTTTCTCTCCTTCTGCAGGGTCGAGGGATAACATGGAGGAGCTGTTGGAGCGGATCCGGTTGGCGGCTCAAGGACGTGGCGTGGACTGGCTGCGGGCGCAACTTGGACCGGCCCTGGCGGGTGCTGCAGATCATGAGGGCGGCGGAGGTCGGCCTGTGCGGGCTCGGAGGCCGCCGAGACGGCTGAGCCCAGGCGCGGAGTCCGGTGGAGACGGTTCCAGTGGCCGGGCGGCGGCGGGACCAAGCCGAAAAGGACCCGGTAGCCGCATGGTTGAGGCTCCGCCTCCCGGCGCGTTACCGGGACGTCGGAGAAGCGGTAGCCGGCGGGAGGCTACCCGGGAGTCGGACGGTGCGGCTCCCAGTTCGGGGAGGGCTGCGCCTGGAGCGGGGGCCGCGGAAGACATCGGGCGGCCCCCTGGAACCGGAGGTGACGCGGGATTGCAGCCCGGGAGGGCGTCTCCTACACCCATGGCGGGGACTGGCGGGGCCAGTGCGGGAGGAGCTCGCGGACCGCCCCTGGAACAGGCAAGTGCAGGGGGTTCCGGCCGGGACCCCCTTGGCGCGAATAAGCGCAGGAGGACTGGGCACAGGGTTCAGAGACCTGGGGTGGACATGGAGAGGGGTCAGGTTCCTTCTAGAGCGGGGGCAGAGAGGCCTAGGGGGGAGGGTGCGCAGGGTAGTTCCAGGGTAGTGAGCATGGAGCAAGGGCCTGTAGCCGGGAGGGTGGAAGGGCCAGGGGGTACGGCAGGGGGAAGTTTGCCATCGGGTGGGGGCAGGAGGTCGAGGTGCGCAGGGCGTTCAGGGCAGGTTAGGGGTGCGGGGTCTGGGGACGGTCTAGAGGTACTGAGGGGAGGGGGTTCTTCTAGCCGGGGGGCCCGCCGGGGTGGGGGGTGGGGATTTCCCTGCGCTGGTGAGCGGCTAGGTGGGCGTAGTTCTGGGGGGGGTTCAGGTTGGGGTCTGGTGATAGCAGCCCGTCACCGGTTAGGGCCCGGGGGTTCGGGGGGGTTAAGGGAAGGGCTCGGCGTGTTGGGTCCTCATCTAGTAGCTCAGGGGGGGAGAGTGTCATGGCCCCCAGGCTGGTTACACGGGGGCGGGCCTCTGGTAGGAACGGGAGGAGTCGTAGTCCCAGAGGCAGGGCCGATCGGGCCTTGGGTGGGCGAAAAGGAGTGGTTGCGCGACGGGAGGCTCTGGTGTCCAGCGGGCGCTCTCAAGGTCGGGACGGGGGGGCTGCTCATGACCAGTATGCTCTGCCCAGGACTTCTTCTCCTCGTTACAGATCTCGGAGCCGCTCCGCATCTGATGTGGCCGGGCACCGGGTTGGCTCCCCGGTTGGAGGATCGTTAACGGATGTCGCTCATCCTGGTCAGGGGACAGTACACAACGCAGCCCCAGGAGCTTCGGGGTCGAGGGGCTTGGCCGGTGAGTCCTCTGCTTCTCTGCACTCCAGTGCATTGGTTCATACACTTCAAGCACTTCTCCACTCACTGGGAGCGGGGGGTGCCACAAAGGGCGGTGTGGGTCAGGTTTGGGCTCAGGGGGCCGGGGTGGCGGGCCCGAGCGAGGTTCCCTCCGCGGAACAGAGTTCGGGTGGGGACACTGCAGTGACGGTTACTGGGGCGGAGGCGACGAGCGAGCGGGCTGAGTTGACGGGGGGGGTGGTTCCTGATGCGGCCAGGCAACACGCATATGTGTCGTTTGCGGGTCCGCTGGGGGTCCACCTCAAACAGGAGGTGAAGGAAAAAATCTGGAAGGGTGACTTCTGCGAGATCTTTTCTCTTCTCCCTTTGGAGGATTTTATCGATCTCAAAGAGGACGATAAAAAAGATGAGAAGAAAGAGGAGGAAGAGAAGAAGAAGCGGTATCGTAAGATTCCCAAGTCTTTCGGTAACTGGCTGAGGGCGTTTTGCGTGTTGGCCAGTGTTCTGGGCGAGAAATCGCCGGGCCTGTGCTCCTCCCTGTTTTGTTATTTGGATGGCATTTGGGAGGCGTATCGCACCTATGGCGGACTGGCATGGTGGCGGTACGACGAGCAATTCCGGCAGCGTTTGGCGGCTAATCCGGGTATGCGGTGGGATCAAATGGACCTGCCTCTCTGGATGAAGCTGATGATGGCGCAAAAAGCGCAGCCATTTCAGCCCACGGCCGGCGCAAAGGGGCAGTCCGCCTCGTCGGCCGCCATGCAAAAGGGCTTCTGCTGGCTCTTTAACGAGGGCCAGTGCAAATGGGGAAACGCCTGTCGCTTTAAGCACGAGTGTTCGGGCTGCGGAGGCGCGCATGGGCTCAACCGTGCTTCAAAAAAGGGAAGTCAGGGCACACCGGGGTCCCTACCTCGGCTGGGGGGGGAGGGGGAGTTTCGCTTGCCCCGGGGCCTAACCCCGGTGAGGCTAGACGCGATGGAGCCGTGGCTAAGCCGCTATGGTAATAAGGCAGATGCCGTGGCGCTCCGGGCGGGGTTTGGTCAGGGGTTCTTTATCCCTTTCCGGAACCGGGGGGGACTGGGGTTCGGCGCAACCTTAAATCGGTGGCTGAGTTCCCGGGTGTGGTGCGGGAAAAACTGGGCAAGGAAGTCAAATTGGGGAGGATGGCAGGACCGTTCCCGGCTCCTCCAATGGAGGGTCTGCGGGTTTCCCCACTCGGGGTGGTTCCCAAGTAGGAACCGGGCAAATTCAGGCTCATTCACCACCTCTCCTACCCGGAAGGAGAGTCGGTGAATGATGATATTGACAAGGACTTGTGCTCGGTCTCCTACGCATCATTCGACAGGGCGGTCGAGCTGGTAAGGAGGGCCGGGCGCGGGGCACTGTTGGCTAAGGTGGATATTGAAGCAGCGTTTCGGCTGCTTCCGGTCCACCCAGCGTGTCATCACTTGCTGGGGTGTTTCTTCGACAGGGAGTACTTTGTGGATTTGTGCCTTCCAATGGGTTGTGCTATCTCCTGCGCCTACTTTGAGAAGTTTAGTACATTTCTTGAATGGGTGGTCAAGGTTGAGGCGGGGAGTGGGGCTGTGGTACACTACCTGGACGATTTTCTATGCGTGGGACCGGCGGGCTCCCCCGCCTGCCTACATTTGCTGAGAACGGTCGAGTGGGTGGCTGGCCATTTCGGGGTCCCTCTGGCGGCGGACAAGACAGAAGGGCCGGCTCCGTGCCTTAGTTTTCTGGGGCTGGAGATAGATACATTGCAAGGGGAGTGTCGGCTGCCATTGGAGAAGTTGCGGCGGCTGAGGGAGGAGGTGACAACGGCGGCTCAAGCCTGTAAGGTTACATTGCGGCAGCTGCAGTCATTGATCGGGATGCTGAATTTTGCATGCCGGGTGATCCCAATGGGTAGGGTGTTCAGCCGGAGCCTGTCGGCAGCGACGGCGGTGGTGCGATCCCCGCGTCACTTCATTCGGGTGTCGTCGGCCATGAGGGCCGACTTGGCCGTATGGGAGACCTTTTTGCGGGAGTTCAATGGGACGGTGATTTTTAGACAGGAGGGCGTGTCGGCTGCGGAACTGGAGCTGTTCACTGACGCGTCTGGTAGCGTGGGCTTCGGGGCTTATTTTGGGGGACGTTGGTGTGCGGAGCGATGGCCGGGGGAGTGGCGAATGAGCCCCCTCATGCGGAACTTGGCTTTCTTGGAGCTGTTCCCGCTGGTCGTTGCGTTGGCCCTGTGGGGGGATAGGCTGCGGGACCGGAAGGTGGTCTTTTTCTCGGACAATATGGCCGTGGTGCACGCTGTGAATAACCAATCAGCGGCATCGAAACCCGTGGTTAGGTTGCTACGTCATTTTGTTCTGTTGTGCATGTCGCTAAATGTTGTTTTTCGTGCACGCCATGTGCCTGGGTTCATGAATGATGTAGCTGACGCCCTGTCTCGTTTTCAGTGGTCACGATTCCGGACGGTGGCGCCGGAAGCCCAAGAAGTGGGGCAGGCTTGCCCAGACGAGATTTGGCGGCTCGGGGCGACCTGCTTGGGGGACTGGTGAAGGCTTCGCTGGCGCCGGCCACATGGGCCGCTTACAGTAAGGTCTGGGACTCCTGGGAAAGGTCATGGGAAGGGTTGGACCGCCTGCCGGCGGGGGAATCGCTCAAGGATGCGTTCCTCTGGTACACCTGTCAATTTCTGGCGAAAGGGGTATCCCCGGCGGTGGTTGACAGGTCCATGGCGGCGATGGCTTTCTGGTTCAAGCTACATGGGGAAGAGGACCTTACTAAGGCCTTTGTCATAAGGCAGGCACTGAAGGGGTACCGGCGGGGCCGCAGGCGGCCTGACACTCGGCGCCCAGTATCGGTGCGAGTGTTGAGTGACCTGGTCGGTTTATTGCCTACTATATGTTTCGACAGGTTCGAAGCATCGTTGTTTCAGGCGGCGTTTCTGTTGGCCTTCTTTGGAGCCTTTCGGGTAGGGGAGTTGGTCAGTGCCACGAGGACTGCGGCAGGGGGGGTACAGGTGTCGGGGGTCCGAGTGCTGGAAGGGAAGGTGGTTGTACACCTGGCAAAATCCAAGACGGACATGTTAGGCAAGGGCCGAGATGTGACGCTGCGGGCCCTGCCGGGCTCCGCTTTGTGCCCAGTGGCCGCAGTGGCGGGGTACATGGCACGGAGGCCGGGGGTTGGAGGATCACTGCTGGTACACGCGGACAGGTCTTCCCTCTCCCGGTTCCAGTTCACCAAGGTTTTTCGGTCTGGACTGGGAAAGCTAGGACTGAGGGTGGATACTTTTGGTACACACTCCTTTCGCATTGGGGCGGCTACGGAGGCAGCTCGGTTGGGTCTGGGGGATGACATAGTGAAACGGATTGGGAGATGGGAGTCGGTACGGTTCCGTTCATATGTGCGCTTGGGTTTATTGGAGTAGTATGGTGAAGGGCCTTTGGGGGGATCCCCGGGGGCTGGGTGTATAAGGGGCTGTTATGATCTGTTTTTCTTCTCTCCCCCAGGCCGTGTCGCATGGATCGTGGGCCATTCATTTGTCTTCTGGGCCGAAAGGAGGGCTGCAGCTCGAGCTCAGGGCCACCAGCTGGGCTTTCATCGGGACCAGTTGGCAGTGCAATGGTTTGGGTACAGGGGTTTTTGTTGGGGGGAGGTCTGCGGAAGGGTGTTCCGGATGGTAGCAGGCGGGCAACGGCCGGACCTGCTGGTGCTCCATGCGGGGGGCAACGACTTGGGCCTCACTCTGCAGCGGCGGCTGGTGAAGTGGATGAAGCAGGACCTTAACAGTTTAAGGGACCTACTTCCGGGGGTGATGTTGGTCTGGTCGGAGATTATCCCTAGGAAGCGGTGGCGGCATGCTAGGGACCCGGAGGCTATTGGCAGGTGTAGGAAGAAAGTGAATAGCTTGATGGCAAGCTTCGTGCGGAAGCTAGGGGGTGTGGTAGTTCGACACAGCGAGTTGGAAGGTGGTTTGCCAGGGTACTACCGCTCGGATGGAGTCCATCTCTCGGCAGTTGGTTGGGATCTGTTGACCCTGGGCTGGCAGGATGGCATAACTAAGGCTCTTTTTCTTCGGGGTGGCGGAGCTCAGACAGCTTAAGGAGTCAAGGTCTGAGCTTGTGGCGGGATAGGGAGCTGAAGGAGAAGAAATAGGCTCCCTAGGATGAACGTCATGGAGACGTAAAACTGTGGTCATTGGTGGTTGGTAGGTTCCGAGTCCTGTCGGTGGCTCAGAATCTGGTGGGGCAGGGGTATCCGGGTATACCCCTGCCATGGTTAATTTATGTTTGGCACTTTAAGTTGGTATGTTGGAATATGTTGATACGTATGTTATATATATATGTATATATGTTATTTATATGGGGGTCATTGCCTGTTATATTAACAGAAGGATTCGGTTACGAGGGCGGAGTATGGGGGCAATGACCCATGTTTATTGTTAAATTATTATTGCTTAATAAATTATTATTATTCAAGATTGTTTAAATAAAGCTGTGGACAAATTTTCCCATATACCTTTGTGTCAGTGAGTTATTGGGTTAGGTATGTGGGAGGGTTGTCCTGGAGTCCGACTGCCCATATGGCGACTATACACCGGTCATGTACATTGATGTACAATATGTAGGTACATCAATGTACAATATGCCTCCCTTGGTAAACTCATTAGCTTCTTTGGCTTCCAATATCATTTCTAAGACCTAAATTGGTCTTTCAGACAAATTTACTAAGTATTAGTAAATTACTAAGATTACTTAGTATTAGTAAATTATGCCCCTACTCGCTATACTGTGAGTAGGGGCATGTCTATTAAACTCTGGCTGCTCACTGTAAAAAAACAAGCAAAACACGTCCCCCCCTCCCAAGCCCCCACACGTGCCGCCAACCAGAGTGTTATGAGTCACATTACACAGTGTGGGAAAATTCCAGGGAACTTTCCCATGCTTTGTAAAATGACACAGAGCACTCTGATTGGTGGATTTCAAACCAACCAATCAGAGTGCTGTGACAGGTAAATGTAGAGACTTACCTGTCAGTCCCTTCATTTACCTGTCAGAGCACTCTGTTTGGATGGCTTAAACCCACCAATCAGAGTGCTCTGAGCCTAATTGCAGGGTGGGGCAAGGCTTTATAAGCCTTCCCCGGCCCTGTAGAGCTCAGTCTGTGCTGAGCCCTCCATGGGTGAAGATGGATTTTTTTTTTTTCGCGCTTGTTTAAAAAAAAAAATTCATATTTTTAAAGTGCGTCGGTTATTATGGCTTTTTATTTGGCCTTTTTGGGGGCTGAAAAAATAAGACTTTAGAAGAAAGAAAACATCAAATGGTAAGTTTTATTTTATTTTTTAACAGGTTTAGCTAATGGTCCCTATTTTTAGGGTGAGGGGGGTAGGTAGGGGTTCATTTTTTTTGGGACGGGGTGACTAGGGGTTTGAGGACCCTACTGGCTGCTCACTGTTTAATAGACATGCCACTACTTAGTATTAGTAAATTTGTCTGAAAAACCAATTTAGGTCTTTCAGCCTTTTTGTAGATAACTCCCTAATACCGTGGGAATTAGGGAGTTATCTACCAAGCAGCTGCAGGAGAAGTTCCAAAATTCCGAAGTGCCGAAGTTGCCGAAGTGCCAACCTGCCGAGGTCCCGAAGTTCCAAAATTACTGAAGTGTCGAAGTGCCAAATTCCCTAAGTGCCGAATTGCCGAAGTCCCGAATTTCGGAATGCCGAACCAAACCGAAAATTTTTCCCATGCACATGACTATTTCCTGACATTTTACTTATTTTTATTACTTTTACTTGTCTCTTCTTCTGCCCACATATGGAGACCAAAGACACCCAGAACTTCTACACCTCCCAAGCATTAAAGAATTTAGGAACTACAGCAGAACTTACTCTTTATTTAAGAGATACTTTCATATGAGAGTGTTTGCACAGCTGGAACAAGACTCATAGTACTTTTGTTCTTATTTTTTATTTTAATTTTATTTTATCTTACTGTATGTTGCGCAGCCCTTTTCTGTCTTTTTTCCTTGTATTATCTTAAAGCGCGGACCCATCTGTGTATTTTTATCTCATCCAGCCCACAGCTCCTCCATGTGTCTCATCCCCACTATGTGCCTCATTCTCCTCCAGTTCCTCCATGTGTCACATTCATCCCCCAGCTCATCCATGTGTCTCATCCACCCCCCTCCAGCTCCTCCATGTGTTTCATCCTCCCCCCAGATCCTCCCTGTGCTAATCCTCCTCTCCTGCCCCTCCATGTGTCTCATCTCCCCTTCCATGTGTCTCATCCCCCCCAAGCTCCTCTATGCATCTCATTATCCCCCTCCCAGCTCCTCCAGGTGTCCACCTTGTGTCTCTCCCCTATTTCCCTTCTTCTCCTGTATGTGATATCTGTTCTATCCCTCTACGAAGCATGACTGTGCTGACCGTGGAACCAGGTCCAACAGGAAGTGCTCGTTCTCACTGAGAGCACTTTCTGTCAGACCACCGTCCTCTCAGCCACGCCAAATTCTGTGACCGGCAGGAGGGAAGTGATGTGCTGTGCGCACCCCTCTTGCTAGTCACCCCCTGTAGTGACGGGCAAGGTTGCAGCTGCAACCCCTGCGACCGCTATAGTTACACAAATTTGCATGTGCAGCGACGCTGCTAGAGTATTGTGTTTAACTATAACTATTCATTTAATTAAAATGGAAATGTCGCTAATAGATTGAATCTCTATGTAGTATTTTGGTCAACCATCTAGTGATCAGTTTCTTACCTTCGTAGAAGTATCCATGTTTTCTAGGTTTAGTTTAAAGTTGCTGCTACCTATACCTGTTACAAAAAAAATAATAATTAAAATTGAATTCAAAGAATTATCATAAGATTTACAAAGTGAATTATTAATGTCGAGATGTTCTACTCCATCCTACAAATCGTTTATGTACAAACATCTCGCAGAGATGCCCTTAATCTACATTATTTCATTATATCATTCTATCATTGCTTCTGCTATCTCACCTTCAGCTCCTGTTTTTCCATAACTAATCATGTTTGGTTCTGAAACTGTCCACTCGGATTCCATATTGTCTGGATGGAGAAGCTCTGAATTTCTGCCCCTGCAAGAAAGTTGAATTTGAATTAAAAACAATGGATGCATATATTATCAATGGTCTGTCCTAGGGATCTCTGATTATATCTATTGCTGCTTTATAGTGGGTACATGTGTGACGAGAGCAACCTCGCCACGTTGCATTGGAGAAGCCTGGTTGCTTGCCTGCTGCCTCTGGATTATGGCCCAATGTTAAAAGACCTCTTTTCCCCTGCAGAAAAGAGTTATTCATGCTTTTCTGCCCGGTGTTCGGTAGATTCACAGTAAAGGAGGAGACTATATTTAAAAGAAGAAAAACTACCACAACAAGAGGACATAGTCTTAAATTAGAGGGACAAAGGTTTAAAAATAATATCAGGAAGTATTACTTTACTGAGAGGGTAGTGGATGCATGGAATAGCCTTCCAGCTGAAGTGGTAGAGGTTAACACAGTAAAGGAGTTTAAGCATGCGTGGGATAGGCATAAGGCTATCCTAACTATAAGATAAGGCTAGGGACTAATGAAAGTATTTAGAAAATTGGGCAGACTAGATGGGCTGAATGGTTCTTATCTGCCATCACATTCTATGTTTCTATGATTCAATCTACCGAACAACCGCACGAATGACTAGACCACCTGGGAGCTGGAGTGTGCCGGCAATTAGCCTCCCAGTAGTTAACAGTTAACCGCAGCTTAATTGACGAATACTGGGTGGCCGCCATTCGTATAACGAACACGAGGTCGCGGCCATTTTAAACACGCGAACGCACAGCGGTGTTCGACGCCTAACTCATGGAACTAAAAACGGACACAGTTTGGCGCGAACACCGCTGAAGCCGCCGACCTCCCTTCTTGTTCGGTGGAAGTGCACGAACAGCCCAGTATTCGGTAGTTGTACCCGACTGCACTATACCCCAGATAGGAATCCCATGGAGCTCATTCGTATGAGAACTGACTTTGTAAAGACTTTGGCTCCATGGCGATTGAACTGTATTTGTGTGGTCTGAGCGCCATTCACTTAATAATGTGTGCTCAGACCTGAGCTATCTGGGGTTATGTTAAATGTATAGTTTTATTGTAACTTGTGTCACATAGTGTATTTTAATAGTAATTCATATTTTAGTATCCCCACGTGCATAATGGTGATTTGCCTTTGACCTGGGAGATAATTGAATTACATCTCAATTATCTCCAGTGCAGAGGGGAAGAAGCCAGGATGCATTGTGGGAATATAATGTGACTGTAACAGAACTATGCTGTATGCCTGGGCCAGTGAACTAACCAAAATCAGCAGGAATTCGTCACATTTAGTGCATTTCAACCATTCGAATGGATTCGCATGAATTCCCTGTGTAAAGTATAGGTGGCCGCCATTTCGGGACTTTACACGTGGCCGCGGCCATCTTACGTGCGAACAGCGGTGTTTGCCTGTCGACGCGTGGAACTAAAATCGGATACGCAAACAGGCGAACACCGCTGAGTCCTCCATACTTCCAGAAGTTCGCACGGAAACTACCGAATCACCGGACGTTCGATTCGAATGGATGGCAAGAATTTCAGACCTTTTTACCAGGCGAACGGAGACCGACCGCAAGGCCAAAACTCATGGAACTATTTTCGGCTAGTTGGTCTGTGCGGTCGGTCAAAACTTTGGAACTCTGTATCTCCCGAACTATTCATCCGAATGGGCTGATTTTTGGACATGTTGGTCCCCTGAATGAGAGCTATCAAGCGACCTCGGATTTAAAGCTGTACCCCCTGTTTTTGGGGAACATCCAGAACTGGGGTAAAATGTTGTACGTTTTAATTATGTTATATGTTATCTGAGGGGAGGAGACGTGGGGGTGTTACCAGGTATATGATTGGGTGTTTTTATCCTCCCCCTGGGAGTATCCTGTGTGTACCTGATCCCAATAAAAGCAGGCTGGGTGTTCCAGTCCTCAGATCTTCTTGACCCTTCAAAACGTAGCCTTGTCTCGTTCTTGGAAGGGGATTATTTGGGAATGTTATTCTGCTCCTGTTACAGCTGAACCTGACTCTTACTCTGGATATCGTGAATGGGATTATACCAGCGTACTCCTCCACAGCAGCTTACAGGGAAAAAGGACGTCTCCAACGGCAGATACCCTCACTCTACCCGGGTAGCCGTTACATTGGTTGGCAGCGGTGGGATGGTCCTTTTATCCAGAGAACAAGTGCTGAATGGAGGCTCAGTACGCCAAGCTGAAAAGACCCACATTAAAGGATTTATTAGAGAGTCGTGGTAGGAGTGCCAGCAACAGACCACGGAGGGAGCTGATAGCTGACCTGCTAGAACTGGACGAAATGGATAGGTCCATGGAGGTAACAGAACCTCTTGCACCTGTCAGCGAGGATGATGAAATTTCTGCCATTGTACAGCGGAGATTAGCTTGGTATCCAGAAAGATCCACGGAGCTAATAAACCAGCTGCTCCGGGAAACAAGGGAGGAGATACAAACTAAGAGGGGACAAGAAGCGGAACTGGTAAGAGCTAGACAGCCCATTACACAGGCAGTTCCTACCCCCCCCACCCGCTGCTACAGGGAGGAAAATACCGTTCACTGCATTTAAAGCGTTTGTAGAGAATGAAGAAGAAATTGACGGATATTTAGCGGACTTTGAGAGACAATGCTCGCTACACCAAGTACCACCAGACCAATGGGTTACTATTCTGGCTGGAAAGCTCTCAGGAAAAGCAAATGAGGCTTTTCGGGCACTTACTACGGAAGATATAATGCAGTATCAACGGGTGAAAGCTGCACTACTCACCCGATATACGGTCACCCCAGAAGCATATCGCCGTCGCTTCCGGGAGTCCAAAAAGAAGGCAGTGGACTCCCACATGGAATGGGCAAACAAGATACAACGGGTGGCAACACACTGGGTGCGAGGGTGCAATGCTAACACCGGAGAAGAAATATTACAGTTGTTCCTGATGGAACATTTCTTTCAAGATCTGGCTGCAGATATACAGGACTGGGTAAGAGATCGGCGCCCTGCCAATTTAACTGAGGCAGCGCGACTAGCAGATGAGTATGCAGAGACAAGGAAGGTGAGCCAAAGTAACACACGACCAGCCCCTAGAGCAGAGTCCCGCACTACAACCTACCCTTCACGCACAGAATTTCGGGCCCCAGTACCCCAGGGCCTCCACGTCCCCAGGGGCATAACAACCATCCCCGGGAATCTTACAAAGTAACGTGCCATCGCTGCGGCAACACAGGACATATTGCCCGGTATTGCCCGTTGGGATCAGCCAATAATAACTGGAGGCGCCCACCTAACACCGAGAGCACACCGCCACGTCCAGCGGCTGCTCACTGCCTAGAAATTGAAGGAAGCCCTGAAGAGTGCCTGGGAATATTATATGAGGCCAACCCCATACAAACAGCTTCCCCAGATAATCGTCAGCATCACCGTCAGGAGGTGCGTGTGAACGGACAGATAGCACAAGGCCTAAGAGACACTGGCGCTACCATTACCCTAATACAGAAACACCTTGTAAAACCAGAACATGTGTCGAATCGTACCGTGGCTGTTCGTGTCGCAGGGGGAGCTGTTTTTCGCTTACCCACCGCCAGGATACACATAGATTGGGGAGCCGGGTCAGGAAAGACCACAGTGGGCATCATGGACAATTTACCCGCCGAGGTCGTATTGGGCAACGATATTGGCCCTCTAGCTTCAGCATTTTTACCCACTACTGCTGGTGCTTGCCCCGTGACCACCCGCTCACAGACCCGTATCGAGGACGATCCTACAACAGGTCAGGAGACCCAGGTAAGCCACAAGCAGACACCCCACACTAACATTACAGAGAGACCCATAGCTTGGGACACCCCAGAAGAATTTGGGAGGGAAACTAGGCAGGACCCCACCCTCCAAAAGTACAGGGAACTAGCTGACAGTAGGGGGGACGAGCGAGACATTTTGTATGGGAGGGGGACAGGCTATACAGATTGACCGAAGGCAGGAAGAGAGGCTGTGCCCCCTCGCAGAAGCGCCAATTAGTGGTACCCAGAAAGTACCGGTGGGAACTTCTCCGAATTGGCCACGACATTCCGTTGGCAGGGCATCTAGGGGGTAACCGCACAACCTTCCGGATCACCCAGACCTTCTTTTGGCCAGGGATCTCGAAAGATGTGCGCCGTTACTGCAGCACTTGTGATGTATGCCATGAGGGGGTCCCCATCGTACCATATGTACTGGAGATGTGGGACCGCATGGGGCACCTAGCCAGGATGGCCCGAGAGCATCTCCAGGCGGCCCAAGGCCGACAGAAACATTGGTACGATCGGGGCGCGAGATTGAGAACCTTCCAGGTGGGACAGAAAGTCCTAGTACTTAGACCCGTTAAAGGGAACAAATTACAAACCTCCTGGCAAGGCCCTTACAAGGTGGTCGCACAGATCTGTGACACCACCTATGTAATTGCCAGTAGCAAGGACGAGAGGATACAGAAGTCCTTCCATATAAACTTACTGAAAGAGTACCAGGAAAGGCCCGAAGACATAGCAGCCATATGTATCCCAGCCACTGAGGACCCGGACAGTCTCCCCATCCCGGATCTACTAGCTAACCCCGAGTCTAAAACTTTGCTGAACACTGTACAGCTAGGGGAGCGACTAACGCTCACCGAAAGAGAGCAACTCCAGCAGATGCTAGCTGCAAAAAGATTGACGTTTTCCCAGGAACCCGGTTACACACCCTTAGCGACACATTACGTAGAGACCCCAGGACAAAACCCTCTCCGACAGACTCCCTATAGAATTCCCGAAGCCGTGAAAGAGGAGATGAGAAAGGAGATTCAGGAAATGTTAAAGCTAGGAGTTATAGAACCCTCCGACAGCCCCTGGGCATCCCCAGTCGTCCTAGTCCCCAAAAAGGACGGAACGACCCGATTTTGTGTCGACTACCGACGCCTTAACGACAGAACTGTGACAGACGCATACCCCATGCCCCGAGTAGACGAACTATTAGATCGTATTGCTAGGGGACGCTATCTGACCACCATCGATTTGTGCAAAGGGTACTGGCAGATCCCCCTGGCCAAGGACGCTATCCCTAAGTCGGCGTTTGTCACCCCGTTTGGCTTGTACCAGTTCAAGATCATGCCTTTCGGGATGAAAAATGCCCCAGCTACCTTTCAGCGCTTAGTGGACCGCCTCCTTGATGGCTTCCAGGAATTCGCTTGCGCGTACCTGGATGACATTGCGATCTATAGTGAGACGTGGGAAGAACACCTACGACACGTAGAGGCTGTGCTGGATCAGATTAGGGCCGCCGGCCTAACCCTGAAACCAGAGAAATGTAACTTTGGTATGGCTGAAGTTCAGTACTTGGGACACAGAGTGGGGTGTGGGAAACAACGACCAGAACCCGCCAAGGTAGAGGCCGTAGCGAATTGGCCCACCCCCCACACTAAGACCCAGGTATTAGCCTTCTTGGGAACGGCAGGGTACTACAGAAAATTTGTCCCTGACTACAGCGCCATCGCCAAACCTCTGACCGATTTAACGAAGAAAAATTTACCTAGGGTAGTCCTGTGGTCTCCCGCCTGTGAAGCAGCATTCCAAACCCTGAAACAAGCTCTGATCAACGCACCTGTTTTGTCTGCCCCCGTCCCTAATAAAAGATTTGTCGTCCACACAGATGCGTCCATGTACGGACTGGGGGCAGTGCTAAGCCAGGTCGGAGAAGATGGGGGAGAACACCCTGTCGCATACCTGAGTAGAAAGCTATTGCCCAGGGAAGTGAGTTATGCGGCAGTGGAAAAAGAATGTCTAGCCCTGGTCTGGGCCCTAAAGAAGCTCACCCCCTACCTTTATGGTCAGGAATTTACCCTGATCACAGACCATAACCCTCTAGTATGGCTGAACCGAGTGGCTGGGGACAATGGACGACTACTGAGGTGGAGCCTAGCCCTACAACCGTATAATTTCTCCATCCAGTATCGCCCAGGCCGGTTCAATGGGAATGCAGACGGACTGTCCAGGCAAACAGAACTTTTACCTTAGAGGCAGACCGGACAGCCCCAAGTTGACCCGAAAAAGGTCAATCCGGGTCTGCCGGAGTGTTCCACAAAAGGGGAGCAGTGTAACAGAACTATGCTGTATGCCTGGGCCAGTGAACTAACCAAAATCAGCAGGAATTCGTCACATTTAGTGCATTTCAACCATTCGAATGGATTCGCATGAATTCCCTGTGTAAAGTATAGGTGGCCGCCATTTCGGGACTTTACACGTGGCCGCGGCCATCTTACGTGCGAACAGCGGTGTTTGCCTGTCGACGCGTGGAACTAAAATCGGATACGCAAACAGGCGAACACCGCTGAGTCCTCCATACTTCCAGAAGTTCGCACGGAAACTACCGAATCACCGGACGTTCGGTAGTTATGTTCAATCATCTATGGGGATTGCGGCGAACCCCGAGATTCGAATGGATGGCAAGAATTTCAGACCTTTTTACCAGGCGAACGGAGACCGACCGCAAGGCCAAAACTCATGGAACTATTTTCGGCTAGTTGGTCTGTGCGGTCGGTCAAAACTTTGGAACTCTGTATCTCCCGAACTATTCATCCGAATGGGCTGATTTTTGGACATGTTGGTCCCCTGAATGAGAGCTATCAAGCGACCCCGGATTTAAAGCTGTACCCCCTGTTTTTGGGGAACATCCAGAACTGGGGTAAAATGTTGTACGTTTTAATTATGTTATATGTTATCTGAGGGGAGGAGACGTGGGGGTGTTACCAGGTATATGATTGGGTGTTTTTATCCTCCCCCTGGGAGTATCCTGTGTGTACCTGATCCCAATAAAAAGCAGGCTGGGTGTTCCAGTCCTCAGATCTTCTTGACCCTTCAAAACGTAGCCTTGTCTCGTTCTTGGAAGGGGATTATTTGGGAATGTTATTCTGCTCCTGTTACAGCTGAACCTGACTCTTACTCTGGATATCGTGGATGGGATTATACCAGCTTACTTCTCCACAGCAGCTTACAGGGAAAAAGGACGTCTCCAACGGCAGATACCCTCACTCTACCCGGGTAGCCGTTACAGATGATGAAGGGCAGACAGTGGCTGAACCTACAAGCCACATGGTTAAATTTGAGCATGTACCTACTCAGGTCTGGAATGGGTATAACCTAAGTAGTTGGTTTGGAAGTTGGTATGAGCAGCTTGGAGGAATTAAGACATTAGTAGGAGGAGTAGTGTTTATCATATTCTTATGTCTTTTTCTGCCCTGTCTAATTCCACTAGTGGTCAGGTCCCTACGTAGTATTATAGAGCGTACTATAAAGAGAAAGACAGCTGCCCATGTAATGGCTGTCTGGAAGATATGATCCCCTAGCCCGAAGAGAATATATTCAGGATGAAGAATGTTGAAGGGGTTTTTAAGATGCTTACAAGGTCTACTCTGGTTCAATGGCTACTTGAGAGATGTAGGTAAAACTGTGATTGGTGATGCATCTGGAATAATGTTATATCAGAGGCATCAAAGGGGGGAATGTGATGGGATCCCAGTATGGTCAAAATTTAGTAGGCCAAAATCTCCATGTGGCATATGTGTATGTTGTGTCAGTTAGTTAGCTACACGTAGCTAGGATACTGTCATCAGTGTACTGAGCATGTGCAGGAATGCAGGAACTGAAATTGCACTTATTTCCTTTGTCTTAGCTCTTTTCCTTTGTCTTGGATGAGCCATGTGGTTTGACTAGATGTACAAGTCTATATTCTGCTCATTGATTGGTTAAAGGTATATGTGGGTGTAGCTATTAATGGGAGGAGTTATAGTGCTATATAAGGAATGTACACTATGTGTTGGTCTCTCAGAATGTTGGAACAGGAGTGTAACGGAGCTCCTTGTACTCCGACTGAGTACCCTCCGTTGACGGATGCTCCTAGCGCTTCCTGAGGACTCCAAGCGCTGCAGCAGACACCACAACCACCGCAGACTCCGCAACCGCCATATCTTGACTGGAGTCTCGCCGTCTTCCTTCCACCATGGATCAGCTTCTGTCCTCCAGGACTGTGTGGGAAAGAACTCTTCCTTCCACCCTGTATGAACCTCCAGCATCCAGGACTGTGTGGTGAAGACCCCTCCTCCAAGAAGAGCGTGTTAGGGACAAGCTCTTAAAAGAGCTAAGTAACTCAAGCTCAGTGGAGCATGCAGAGCATAGCAATCCCCAGTGTGATTATAACAGATCCCTCCAATAACGAGACAAGGCTACGTTTAGAGGGATCAAGAAGAACTGTCAAAACCTTTATTTCCCTTGGGACCAGCCAATACGGTCACCACAATAACATTGTTGTGAAACCTCAATAAAATCACAAACAGTCAAAACACATCAAGCAACACACAGTGACTTATCACAACACAATGGCACATTTTTAAAGGGGTGGGGGGAGACAATATTTAACAGTAAATATCTCACCTGCCTGCAGAATTAGCAATATGCAAATCTACCCGAATATGCAAATGAACCAGTCTTGCAATTCAGGTAG
Organism: Pelobates cultripes; assembly: GCA_933207985.1. Classification (NCBI taxonomy): domain Eukaryota; kingdom Metazoa; phylum Chordata; class Amphibia; order Anura; family Pelobatidae; genus Pelobates; species Pelobates cultripes. The sequence goes on along the minus strand of OW240920.1, from coordinate 2,538,094 downwards.
TGCATATTGCTGTTGCTACCAACAGAGGGCACTAGACCAGCTCCATAGCCAAACCCACCTAGTTGGTAGCAAACCTCAGCAGTACAGGAGAGCAGGCAATACATTTCACAGTACACACACACACACTATAAACAATTACATTACACACACCCTGCACCTATAATGGGTACAGGGTGACTAAAACATAAGATAAATAAAGCAGCCTACATAAATAGTCTGTGTGGCGAAACCGGCCTCGCCACGTGTCCTTGGAGGGGGCTGCTTGCCCGCCTCTTGCCTTTGGACTATGGACCAGACTTTATGAGAGTTCCTGCTTAACCCTCAAAGTGAAGTGTTGTCTCATTATTGGGGGAAGGATTTATTGTATGCTGTTCCAGTTTGACTGCTAGGAGAGTAAACCTATTCGTATGGTTCCTATTCAACTGTCTACAGCATTCAGATGCTTGAGAGCATTCATATGCTCCTACGGTTCGGTGGTTTTGGTGTCTGCTGCAGTGCTTGGAGTCCTCAGGAAGCGCTAGGAGCATCCTTCAACGGAGGTACCCAGTCGGGGTGCCAGGCGATCCGTTACATTGGTGGCAAGCGGTGGGATGGCGTCCTAGTGCGAGGTAAAGCAGCTCAGAGACACAGTTCGTTTGGAGTTACAAATTGAGGGCAACGCTAGCACACGTGCAGCGCCCCTGGGAGCAGAGGTATCCAGCGACTTGGAGCAGACAAGTATGGAATGCTCTGGCGATGATTGGATGGCCGAGGTGAGGCAGCGAGTGGCCCAGTATGGGGATGATTTACCCATGGAGGTACGCCGGGTGATCTGGAACCAGGTCACGGCCGAGCGAAACACAAGGCTGGCCCGAGAATTCCGGCTGGCGAAAGAGAGAGAGTATGCTCAGCGGAAGGAGTGTTACAGCAGCCGAGTAGAGGCTGCATCCGAGGAGGCTAGCCGTCTCCCCCTGAGGCGGCCGCAGGAACCCGAAGTAGGGGTCCTCATAGACTGGTCCTGTGAGGAACCACAACAGGCAGGTGGAGATGGGACCGGCCCAGATCCCCAGCAGCAGCCAGAGTTGCCAGGTGCGGAAGCAGGTGGTCCTTACTCGCAAATGTTGAGGGACCTCACAGACTGGTCCTGGGAAGACCCACAGATGGCAGGTGGAGATGGGACGGCGGTCTCTCTACCGGCCCTACAGGGATGCTGGGCGGTCGGCCCAGATCTCCAGCGGCAGTGTGAGTCCCAGGGAGCCGAAGGGGTCGTCCTTCCTCCCCAGCGGCAGTGTGTATCCCAGGGAGCAGAAGGTGGCGTCCTTCCTCCCCAGCGGCAGTGTGTACCCCAGGGAGCTGAAGGTGCCGTCCTTCCTCCCCAGCGGCAGTGTGTACCCCAGGAAGCAGAGACCGTCTGTCTCGCACCCCAGCCGCAGGACAAAATATTGAAAGGGGAGACAGTTGGTCCCCCTCTCCACCAGCAAAGAGAGTGTCAGGGAGAGGAGCAGTGTAACGGACCGTTTTGCACAAAAGGGGAAAAAACCGCTTAGACGATAATCCCCTTTCAGAGACAGGCACAGCTACTGTAGAATCACCAAAACTCACGAACTGAATACAAGTGAATGCTCCAAACTCCCGAACGGCATACAAGGGAATGCTCCAAACAATCGAACTGCATACAAGGGAATGGTCCAAACACTCGAACTGCATACAAGTGAATGCTCCAAACTCTCGAACTGCATACAAGGGAATGGTCCAAACACTCGAACTGCATACAAGTGAATGCTCCAAACTCCCGAACAGCATACAAGGGAATAAGGTAGCACTCCAAATACACGAACAGGAACCATACGAATTGCTGCTACCAGACGAACAGGAAAAGCTCCCAAGCGGCTTACACTCCTGGCAATCAGTCCTTAGCAGCATACAGTAAATCCCCCCAAAGACGAGACAAGGCTCCGTGTTGAGGGTCAAGCAGTGGTCTGTTTAATGAGGGCTACCTGCCCAGTATTTATGCAGGTCTCCCACCTGGTGGACACTCCCCTAGGGGACCAAATGGGAGACTGTGACAAGGGACAGACAAGTAGACAAATAAGACACACAGTCACAGTATTTCCCACAATGCATCCTGGCTTCCTCCCCTCTGCCTTGGGAGATAATTGGGAAGTAACTTAATTATCTCCCAAGACAAAGGCAAAACTCCATTACACATGTGGGGACACAAAACCAGCATTATACTTTAAAATACATAAAGTAACATTTATTCCACAAAACACAGACATGTAACATATCCCCAGATAGCTCAGGTCTGAGTGCACATTATCAGGTGAATGGCACTCAGACCACACGAATACAGTTTAATCGCCATGGAGCTAAAGTCTTTACACAGTCAGTTTCATACGAATGGGCTCCATGGGATTCCTATCTGGGGTATAACATTTTCTAACAAAACTACCGAACACCGGGCCGTTCGTGCACTTCCACCGAACAAGAAGGGAGGTCGGCGGCTTCAGCGGTGTTCGCGCAAAACTGTGTCCGATTTTAGTTCCATGAAAATAGAGGCGAACACCGCTGTGCATTCGTATGTTTTAAAATGGCCGCGACCTCGTGTTCGGGATACGAATGGCGGCCACCCAGCATTCATCAATTAAGCTGCGGTTAACCGCAGCTTCAGGGAGGTTAATTGCCGGCACACTCCAGCTCCCAGGTGGTCTATTCATTCGTGCGGTTGTTCGGTAGATTGAAACTACCGAACAACCGGCAGAAAAGCACGAATACAGCTTTTCTGCAGGCAAATAAAGTCTTTTAAAAGGGGGCCATAGTCCAAAGGTAGCAGGCGAGCAACCAGGCTTCTCCAATGCAATGTGGCGAGATTGGTCTCGTCACAAGCAGGTTACCCCCTCTCCCCAGCGGCAGTCTACAGTTCAGAGAGAGGAGCTTGTTACACCCTCTCTCCAGCGGCAGCCTAACCCACCAAGGGGAGATGTTAAGCCCCACAACTATGCAGATGGGACTGTAGTCTCTGCACTTGCAGCACCAGGGGTAGGGACGGTCGGTCCTGTCCCCCAGCCACAGAGCAGTGTATCCAGAGGGGAGACAGTCGGTCTCCCCCTCCCACAACCAGGCTCCAACCAGGCTACTTCAGTGGTAGCGCTGGCACCCGGGCAGAGTACCGCTGGTCTCTGCCCACTCAGCAACCCACCAAGGCAGTCTACCAGCCCCCCGCACAGCCGTGGTGAGGCACCTGGACATGGACAAGTTGCTATTTTATCCAGGTGTAGTAACCAGTTATTGTGGGTGGGCTGTATTGCTGTTTGTGCTTCGTGGGTGGGTTGCTGGACTAACCAGGGCACTGACCGGCAGGAGGTCAGATACCCTGTTAGTCTGGATGGTAAAGGGGAGAAATGTGGCGAAACCGGCCTCGCCACGTGTCCTTGGAGGGGGCTGCTTGCCCGCCTCTTGCCTTTGGACTATGGACCAGACTTTATGAGAGTTCCTGCTTAACCCTCAAAGTGAAGTGTTGTCTCATTATTGGGGGAAGGATTTATTGTATGCTGTTCCAGTTTGACTGCTAGGAGAGTAAACCTATTCGTATGGTTCCTATTCAACTGTCTACAGCATTCATATGCTTGAGAGCATTCATATGCTCCTACGGTTCGGTGGTTTTGGTGTCTGCTGCAGTGCTTGGAGTCCTCAGGAAGTGCTAGGAGCATCCTTCAACGGAGGTACCCAGTCGGGGTGCCAGGCGATCCGTTACAGTCTGTCTGAAGGTAGAATAGGGGCTTTAAAGGCAAATACATCAAAGAGTCATAGTCACAGGGGAGGAGGCTGGCAAGCAGGCCTCTCCAGTACCAAGTGGCGAAGGGCACTTCGTCACAAGGAGTTCATCTGAGACCCGATCGATAATGTGAATAAATGCCTCTTACTTCCTGAAGACCTGTGTCCAATATTTCTGTGTTTGGCTTCTGCATGCTTACACTGCAACAGGAGTGCCAGCGTTCCGTCACACCCCTGCTCCTCCGCTTCACAGTGCAAGGGCTCTGAGACACGGGGGCCACATTAACACTTGTAAAGAGACATTTAGTCCCCAATTCCAACTGAACAGGAGGTTCGGTAGCTGTATATCGCCTACCTAATGCAAGAGTGCATCTAAATTGAGGTGCCGGATCAGGACTGACAGATGTGATACTAATGCAAGGACTCCCTGTGGACGTAGGGGAATGACCTCAGCCCGTTAACTGCATTTCTACCACAATCAACGAACGGAGAAACCTATCCCGTAACTACCCGACAACAGGCTCGCATCACTGAAAACCGCTCACACTCTGAGGCTCAGGTAGGTCAATCTTTCCTGTCTGTAACACCCCTTTCCTGGGATGCCCCTCTAGAATTTGGGAGAGAGACCCTTAGTGACCCTAGGTTACAAGTTTACCATGATAGGATCACCAATAGTCAAGCTGGATTAGAGGGAGAGAGGTACTTCTGGCACCAGGAGTTATTGTATCAAGAGAGAATAGTGGCCAGATCTGTACAAACCAGACAATTGGTCATCCCCCAGAAATACAGGCAAGAGCTATTATGGATTGCCCATAACATGCTCTTGTCTGGACACTTGGGGGTCAGCCAAAACAAGTACCGGCTCACCCACTCTTCTGGCCCAGGATATCTAAGGACATTCGGCAATACTGCCAAGCCTGTGATATATGCCAAAGAGTAGGAAAGAGCGCCACAAGGCTAAACTTCACTCTCTCCCCATCATAGAGGAACTGTTTGGTCGGGTGGCCATAGACCTAGTAGGACCCCTGGCCAAGCCTAGTCCCTCCATTTAAAAGTATATACTCACCATAGTCGAGTATGCGACCAGGTATCCAGAAGTTGTGGCGCTGACCAAAATATACACAGAAACAGTGGCCGAGGCCCTAATGCCAATCTTCTCCTGAATGGGTTTTCCTCAGGAGATAGTTCACCAAAGAAATCACCCAACAGCTCTGGAGACTATGTGGCATTAAGCCACATATCATTTCCCACTACCACCCTCAGACAAATGGTCTATGCGAAAGGTTAAGGTTAAGCATTAAAGCAAATGCTTTGAACCTTCGCGGCTATCAACCGGAACTGGGAGAGGTTCTTGACGCATCTGCTGTTCGCACTGCCATTTGGGAGGAGAGTAAGGGCACCACTTGACTTAATCAGGGAACACTGGGAGGGGACAGTGAGTCAGGACAGTACCCCTATCCTACTCTATGTGCTTCAGTTCCACGACTGCTTTGAGGCTTTGTGAAATAACCTCCAGACGGCACAGAACTACCAGCGCACGTGGTATGACAGGGGAGCCAGGGGGCACAGCTTTCAAATAGGACAAAAAGGTTTTAGTTCTGAAACCGGTCCGCTATGACAAGCTGCAGGCCACCTGGCAGGGCCCATGCCAGGTGGTAGAGCAAAAGTGCGATACCATCTATGTGATTGGTCTATACTCTGGTGTAGGGGGAGACGGATGCTCCATGTGAACATGCTTAAACTATACCACAAGAGAACGGAGGACGTGGTGGCCATATGCGCCCCTCCCTCTGAAGACTTTAAAAATCTTCCCTTACGGGGGGCGTGGCTGACCACCGACGGGAGCAGTCGCATGCTGTGATCGCTCCATATCCTAACTGGCCCTGAGCGACAATTGAGCAGATTTCCCAACCTGCCCGACCCTGGTAACGAACGGAGACCACTATACCTGCCACAATGGCCCCCTCTAAACAGACCAAGCTTACCGATCCGGTGCGCCAGGGCAGAAAAGAGAAGCCCCGGCAAATCCAAGATGGCGACGGCCACGAGGAGTTCCCGCCGTCACCGGAATGCCACACAGAACCTGATTGCGACCCACAAGCAGTGGAGGATATGCCTGTCACCAACAAAAGTATACAAACCATGCTACAATCCTTGCAGTCCTCGTTCCGATCGGATCTGCGCCAGCTTACTACTGACTTGAAAAAAGAGATTGCAGATATTGGCCGCACCAGCCATCTTGAAACTAAAACCGAAGAGCTATGCGTGGCCCATAATGATGTAGTCGATAAACTGCAAAGGTTGGAGGAAGAACAAGCGGTTCTCAAACACAAATTGGCGGACATAGAAGATCGCTCCCGCCGCAATAACCTAAGATTCAGGGGCATAGCTGACTCAATCTCGAATGAAGCGTTACCCCAATACCTAGTGGCCCTGTGTAAAACGCTGGTTCCGCAAGCCGAGGTCACCGCATGGGAGTTCGACCGCGCTCATCGACTCCCAAGACCGGCCCGTTTCACCGCGGATACCCCCAGGGACACCATAGCCCGATTTCATTATTACAAAGCGAAGGAGCAACTTCTCAACGCAGCACGGAAGCTCTCCAGTCTGCCGGAACCGTACCAACACATCAAAATCTACGCTGACCTATCGGCGACGACGATGGCAAGGAGAAGGGAATTTGTTGACGTGACGAAAACCCTCCGGAATAATAACATCTCTTACCGTTGGGGCTACCCGACAAAATTGCTGGTGTGGTATCGCGAAAGAACTGTGCCAATCTTGGAACCGGAGGTAGGCCTGGCGAAGTTGAAAGAATGGGGTCTACACCATGCACAAGGACAGGCCTTCCCGGCTTGCACCTCTCCTTCGAAAATACGGCCGGAGTGGAGGATGGCCGGAGACCCCGTGGCTTCTCTCCATAGGAACTGATCCTATTCGACCATCTCGAATGGTGCAGCTCTCCTCATCGCTGGACGCTTGAGTATCATTTGTGTCTGCTAATCTGACTATTGTTATTGCATAGCACAGAGTTATAATTTGTTAGTTCATAGCATGTTGGTTTCAAAAAAAAAAAAAAAAAAAGAGAAAGTAGAGCTGATAAGTTAGGCCCATACGTTTGGCCAGAGCCGGTTCTCTCGCTCAAGCCCGTTTACCCACTCATAGCTTGTTAGTCTCTGGGGTATAGCTGGTAGTTCCTGACGTCACGGCCTCACTCAACATCCTTATAAGAGTAGGACATGTCGTCTCAGAGCATACGAACCCCATTAGCCCCCATCAACGCTTCTGTAAACAGCAGTTATTAAGCCCAGATATGTTAGCTATTAGATGTATATTTACGAGTCACCCAGACACCCGACCACGCCCCATCTGGGCACTAGTCCCGCTGGCAATCTGGTCCACCATTGCTACCGTGGCTTACGGTGGCATGACTGGTAATCCTGGACATGCTCCGATGTCACCTATGAGGCTATCTCTCCTGTATCTGACCTCATGCTAATGCTGTTGATATATGTTTTTGAATGATATGTTGTTGTGTCAATCTCACCATGATAATTTGGTAGTATACAGAGAAATGGTTTAAAAAAAAAAAAAAAAGTAGAGCTGATACCCAAGTTCGGCTCACGTGTTTAGCCAGAGCCGGCTCTTTCGCTCAAGTCCATCCACCCACCTATAGCTTGTAAGTCTCTGAGGCTTAACTGGTAACTCTTGTCGCCACGGCCCCACTCAACATCCATATAAGGGTAGGAAGTGTCGTCTCAGAGCATACGAACCCCATTAGCCCCCATCATCGCCTCTGTAAACAGCGGCTATTAAACCCAGATATGTTAGATCTTGGGTGTATATGTACGAGACTCCCAGGCACCCGTCCACACCCCTTCTGGGTACTAGGCCCACTGGTAGTTGGACCACCATTGCTGCTATGAGTTACTGTGGCATGAATGGTGACCTTGGTCGCTCTCCGTTTTCACTTATGAGGCTATATCACCTGCATCTGACCTCATGCTACTGTTGTTGATATATGTTTATGTACGATATATTGCTATGTCTATCTCACCTTGTGACACACAAATTATTGCGGGTGTGAGTGGGCTGGATGAGCTACCCGCGCCAGCCCGGGGCTCACCGGGCACCCATTGGTAACTCCGCCAGTGAACCAGGTCCCCGCGGCGCAGGTTTAGCCAGCATGCTGGGCACTCAATCCCTCTCCCACTACACTCGACACCCTATAATAAGCTGCCTGGACACAATAAACAAAACTGGTGCGTCCCCCCAAGTTCGGAAAGGTTGCAGCAGATACCAAGGGCCAGTCCATGGTGGTAGTTATACCATGTCCCCCACGCCGGATGTTTGTGTGGCCCCCCGCCACACGTTTCCGGATCTACGCTCTGCTGGAAGCAGAGGTAATATGTTCAGCTTTCCCCCAGTTACTCGGGCTTGCCCGATGTCCGCCCTTCCTCCCTCCCGCCTCCCATTTCGTTTACCCCCCGTACCGCTTCCAACACATGACATACTCATTAGGCTTCAACAGTTCCTTTGGACAGTTGGAGTGCAGACTCCTCCAATAATATACCAGCAGTCTCCACGCCTAATACCCAACCAAGACAGGGACATCATCAAGTCCGCTGAGTTTCCGATTGGAATTGATTATGCCGAGACAACGAGGCACAGCCACTGTACACGCATGCTAAAGAGTACCGATCCCCGTCCCTATGGCCCAACATGAGTTTAAGGTTTTCTCCATGAATGTTAAAGGTCTGAACAGCCCCCACAAATGCAGTCTAGCGATCAGGGACATGCACAAATCCAGGGCGGCAGTGATATGCCTGCAAGAAACCCACTTGTGCTCTCAAAAACCCCCTAAAATTCACACCAACCGCTATCCACAGGCCTTCCATGCATACTCCCCCAACAAAACTAAAGGGGTCTCGATATTGTTCCATGTAGATTGGGTATTTCAAAAGAGCAGTTCTCACACGGACGTAGCAGGGCGTCTTTTAATATTAGTAGGAACCCTTAACGGCATTAACCTAACCCTTGCAACGCTGTATGCCCCTAACGATGGCCAAACAAACTTTTTACGTAGAGCACTTAAAAAACTAGAGAACATGAAACAGGGGCATGTCATACTGTGTGGCGACTTCAACTGCAGTCTGGACCCCTCGGTAGATATCAAACGAAGCCTCAACAAACGCCCGACGACTGTAGCCCGCAAAAACGGTAAAGCACTGTGGCGAAACCAACCTCGCTACTGTGAACTGGAGAAGCCTGGTTGCTCGCCTGCTCCCTTTGGACTATGGCCCTGCAGGTTAAACTGTTTATTTCCCCTGCAGAAAGGCTTATTTGTGTGATCTGAGTGCCATTCATGTGAAATGTCTGTGTGTTATGTGTAAATGTGACTTTAAATGTATTTTAAAGTGTTTTGTGTCTTTTTGCAACCATGTGCTTAATGGAGTCTTGTGTCTATCCTGGGAGATAATTGAATTACTCTCCAGGATAGAAGACTCTGAAACTGGTTTGGGCCAGAAAGCCATGCTTCATTTAGTCACAAAGGACTTTCCTTTAACTTTTGAACCCCTGGTCTGATTCGTGCCATTTTTTAATATGTTGTTCCCCTGAATGGATTGATTATGAAAATGTATGTTTTATGTTTGTGACATTGTAACAGGACTTCACCAGCACCAAAGCCCTGTGGACTAAAACAGTGAAAAATGGCGAAATCATTGCAAGGGAATATCATTACTGGAGAATACAGCCGTTCGCCTGGTTCAGACGAATCCCTTTGTCTGAGAATAGGTGGCCGCCATTTCGGGACTTTACACGTGTTCGCGGCCATCTTACGCACGAACGGCGGTGTTTGCCTGTGAACGCATGGAACTAAAAACGGATACGCAAACAGGCGAACGCCGCTGAGACCTCCAGGAGCTCGTAAGTTCGTGCTGAAACTACCGAACGACCGGCCGTTCGGTAGTTTTGTTTAAGCATGCATGGGGATTCAGGCGAACGGCAGGATTACTGTGGAGGGCAAGGGGTTCGTGGGGTTTTTATTCACGAACGGGGACCGACCGCAAGGCCAAAACTTGTGGAACTCTTTTCGGCTGAAAATCCTGTGCGGTCGGTCAAAACTTCAAAGACCCATAACTCCCGAACCCCACAACCGAATGGCTTGAAATTTGAATATGTTATTCCCCTGAGTGGTAGCTATTAAGCGGTGCTGGACTTAAAGGTGTACCCCCTGTTTTTGGGGTACATCCAGAATGTGGGTAAATTTAGGTACGTTATAATTATGTTATATGTTTATCTGAGGGGAGGAGACGTGGGGGTGTTACCCTGTGTGTAATTGGTTATTTTCATCCTCCCCCTGGGAGTGTCCTGTGTGTACTTGTTCCTAATAAAAAGCAGGCTGGGTTTCCCAGACCTCAGATCTTCTTGACCCTGCAAAACGTAGCCTTGTCTCGTTCTTGGAAGGGGATTATTTGGGAATGTTATTCTGCTCCTGCTACAGCTGAACCTGACTTTTACTCTGGATATCGTGAATGGGATTATACCAGCTTACTTCTCCACAGCAGCTTGCAGGGAAAAAGGACGTCTCCAACGGCCGATACCCTCTCTCTACCAGGGTAGCCGTTACATTGGTGGCAAGCGGCGGGATGGCATCCTAGTGCGAGGAGAAGCAGCTCGGAGACACCGGTAACGTGTGGAGTTGTGCAGCGTCCTTATCGTCAGCAACATAATGGAACCAGCAGTGGCTACAGCAAGCATGGCGTATAGCTACTCCATACTAGAGTTTGGCACGATGGTAGGGTTGCACCTGAAGTTTTACGGACCCAATCCAGAGGAGAAATACGTGCGGTTCGTGTGGGACATGGTGACCCGGAACCTACAACACAGGGCGTTGAGGGAAGGCCAGTGGGCACGTTGGGAGAAACTCCAGCCACAGGTAGAGTGGGACGAGGAAGAAACCGAGGTGGCCGGTGGAGATGGGACCGAGGTCTCTCTACCGGCCCTACAGGGATGCTGGGCACCCGGCCCAGATCCCCAGCGGCAGTATGTTTTACAGGGAGGGGAGACAGTCGGTCTCACTCCCCAGCGGCAGAATGTGTTATTGGAGGAAGAGACAACCGGTCTCCCTCCCCAACAGCAACCAGAGGTACCCGAGGTAGAGGACCTCATAGACTGGTCCTGGGAGGACCCCCTGCAGGCAGGTGGAGATGGGACCGAGATCTCTCCACCGGCCCTACAGGGATGCTGGGCAACCGGCCCAGATCCCCAACTAGAGCTGGAGTTACAGAAAGTGGAGAGCATCGACCTCCCCCCCCAGCAGCAGCCGGAGTACCAGGGGGAGGTAAGTGATATTTCTCCTCCCCAGCCAACTCCTTTGTTCCCTGACCCCCCAGCAGAAGAGCTGGCAACTGGGCAGAGCGCCGCTGGCCTCTGTCCTCCCTTGTTTCCTTCCCCTGAGCCTGACTTTCTACAGGCTGCCCCAGCGGAAGGTGCCATCCTTCCTCCCCAGCGGCAGTGTGTACCCCAGGGAGCTGAAGGTGTCGTCCTTCCTCCCCAGCGGCAGTGTGTCCTGCAAGGAGCAGATACCGTCAGTCTCACACCCCAGCAGCAGGACAAAATAATGAAAGGGGAGACAGCTGGTCCGCCTCTCCACCAGCAGAGAGAGTGTCAGGGAGAGGAGCCTGTTAACCCCTCTCCCCAGCGGCAGTTGACAGTCCAGAGAGAGGAGCTTGTTACACCCTCTCTCCAGCGGCAGCCTAACCCACCAAGGGGAGATGTTGAGCCCCGCAACTGTGCAGATGGGACCGTAGTCTCTGCGCTTACAGCCCAAGGGGTAGAGACGGTCGGTCCTGTTCCCCAGCCCCAGAGCTGTGTACCCAGAGGGGAGACGGTCGGTCTCCCCCTCCCACAACCAGGCTCCAATCAGGCTACTTCGGTGGTAGCGCTGGCACCAGGGCAGAGTACCGCTGGTCTCTGCCCACTCAGCAACCCACCAAGGCAGTCTACCAGCTCCCCACACAGCCGTGGTGAGGCACCTGGACATGGACAAGTTGCTACTTTATCCAGGTGGAGTAAACATTTATTGTGGGTGGGCTGTACTGCTGTTTGTGCTTCGTGGGTGGGTTGCTGGACTAACCAGGGCACTGACCGGCAGGAGGTCAGATACCCTGTTAGTCTGGGGGGCAAAGGGGAGAAGTGTGGCAAAACCGACCTCGCCACGTGTCCTTGGAGGGGGCTGCTTGCCCGCCTCTTGCCTGTGGACTATGGCCCTGCAGGTTAAACTGTTTATTTTCCCTGCAGAAAGGCTTATTCGTGTGATCTGAGTGCCATTCATCTAATAATGTGCAGTCAGATCCAAGCTATCTGGGGATATGTAGAAATGTGTGTTTTATGTACTATATGTGTCAGTATGTAATTTTATGTCTTTTACTGTCTTTTTGTCTGCCATGTGGGTAATGGAGTTTGGCTCTGTCTTTGGAGATAATTAGATTCCTTCTCCAATTATCTCCAGGGCAGAAGGGAGGAAGCCAGGATGCATTGTGGGGATGTTTTACTTTTACTGTTTGAGCCAGGGGGAACAAAAGATACTTTTACTAACTTTTGAACCCCTGGTCTGATTCATGCCATTTTTAATATGTTGTTCCCCTGAATGGATTGATTGTGAATATGTATTTTTATGCGAATGTGATGTATATTTTGGGAGTTATGAATGTTGTGTAAAAACTGTATTTTCCCTACCTATGATAATTGTATTTCCCTGTGTGTACAGATAATTAGTTTACAGGTAGAGGGGAGGGCTATGTGTGGGATGTAACTATTGTGTGATTGGTTAATGTACGTTACTGTGTGTGTCCCTCCCCTTCATGGGAGCACCTAATAAAAAGGGCTGCAAGCTAGCAGCCAGAGAGTTCTATTTTTACCCTCAACTTGAGTCCTGTCTCTTATTGGGGGAATCTGCTACAAGGGATTGCTATGCTAGGCATATTCCCTTGCTATAATCACTGAGCTCTTGTAAGAGCTTGTTCCTGCTTCGTTCTGAAGGGAGATAGCTGCAGCCTGCGGTGCTTATGGTGTCTGGTGGAGTGCTTGGAGTCCTCTGGAAGCGCTAGGAGCATCTTTCAACGGAGGTACCCAGTCGGGGTGCCAGGTGATCCGTTACAGACATGTATATTTTAGAAGTTAGAAATATTGGGTAAAAACTGTATTCCTCTGCCGGTGATAATGAGATTACCCATTGTGTTCAGTAATCATATCACATGCAGAGGGGAGGATTTTGTGTGGGAGTGTCTGGGTGTATTGTACGGATTGATTGGTTGTTTTGTAACGCCCTGTGGGCTGTACTATGTTTGTGGATTGGGAATAAAAGAGACTGTATGTGACAGTACAGAGAGTTCCTGCTTAACCCTCAAAGTGAAGTGTCGTCTCATTATTGGGGGAAGGATTTATTGTATGCTGTTCCAGTTTGACTGCTAGGAGAGTAAACCTATTCGTATGGTTCCTATTCAACTGTCTACAGCATTCATATGCTTGAGAGGATTCATATGCTTCTCCGGTTCGGTGGTTGTGGTGTCTGCTGCAGTGCTTGGAGTCCTCAGGAAGCGCTAGGAGCATCCTTTAACGGAGGTACCCAGTCGGGGTGCCAGGTGATCCGTTACATTGGTGGCAAGCGGTGGGATGGCGTCCTAGTGCAAGGTAAAGCAGCTCAGAGACACCGTTCGTGGAGTTACAAATTGAGGGCAACACTAGCACACGTGCAGCGACCCTGGGAGCAGAGGTATCCAGCGACTTGGAGCAGACAAGTATGGAAGGCTCTGGCGATGATTGGATGGCCGAGGTGAGGCAGCGAGTGGCCCAGTATGGGGATGATTTACCCATGGAGGTACGCCGGGTGATCTGGAACCAGGTCACGGCCGAGCGAAACACAAGGCTGGCCCGAGAATTCCGGCTGGCGAAAGAGAGAGAGTATGCTCAGCGGAAGGAGTGTTACAGCAGCCGAGTAGAGGCTGCATCCGAGGAGGCTAGCCGTCTCCCCCTGAGGCGGCCGCAGGAACCCGAAGTAGGGGTCCTCATAGACTGGTCCTGTGAGGAACCACAACAGGCAGGTGGAGATGGGACCGGCCCAGATCCCCAGCAGCAGCCGGAGTTGCCAGGTGCGGAAGCAGGTGGTCCTTACTCGCAAATGTTGAGGGACCTCACAGACTGGTCCTGGGAAGACCCACAGATGGCAGGTGGAGATGGGACGGCGGTTTCTCAACTGGCCCTACAGGGATGCTGGGCGGTCGGCCCAGATCTCCAGCGGCAGTATGTACCCCAGGGAGCTGAAGGTGCAGTCCTTCCTCCCCAGCGGCAGTGTGCACCCCAGGGAGCTGAAGGTGCAGTCCTTCCTCCCCAGCGGCAGTGTGTACCCCAGGGAGCTGAAGGTGCAGTCCTTCCTCCCCAGCGGCAGTGTGTACCCCAGGGAGCTGAAGGTGCCGTCCTTCCTCCCCAGCGGCAGAGTGTCCTGCAGGGAGCAGAGACCGTCAGTCTCGCACCCCAACCACAGGACAAAATAATGAAAGGAGAGACAGCTGGTCCCCCTCTCCACCAGCAGAGAGAGTGTCAGGGAGAGGAGCCTGATACCCCCTCTCCACAGCGGCAGTTTACAGTTCAGAGAGAGGAGCTTGTTACACCCTCTCTCCAGCGGCAGCCTAACCCAGCAAGGAGAGATGTTACACCCCCAACAGTGCAGATGGGAACGTAGTCTCTGCACTTGCAGCACCAGGGGTAGGGACAGTCGGTCCTGTTCCCCAGCCACAGAGCGGTGTATCCAGAGGGGAGACAGTCGGTCTCTCCCTCCCACAACCAGGCTCCCACCAGGCTACTTCCGTGGTAGCACTGGCATCAGGGCAGAGTACCGCTGGTCTCTGCCCACTCAGCAACCCACCAAGGCAGCCTAACAGTTGCCCACACAGTCGTGGTGAGGCACCTGGACATGGACAAAGTTCTCCTCTACCCAGGTGTAGTAACCAGTTATTGTGGGTGGGCTGTACTGCTGTTTCTGTTTTGTGGGTGGGTTGCTGGACTAACCAGGGCACTGACCGGCAGGAGGTCAGATACCCTGTTAGTCTAGTTGGTAAAGGGGAGAAGTGTGGCGAAACCAACCTCGCCACTGTGAACTGGAGAAGCCTGGTTGCTCGCCTGCTCCCTTTGGACTATGGCCCTGCAGGTTAAACTGTTTATTTCCCCTGCAGAAAGGCTTATTTGTGTGATCTGAGTGCCATTCATCTAATAATGTGCACTCAGATCCCAGCTATCTGGGGATATGTGAAATGTCTGTGTGTTATGTGTAAATGTGACTTTATGTATTTTAAAGTGTTTTGTGTCTTTTTGCAACCATGTGCTTAATGGAGTCTTGTGTCTATCCTGGGAGATAATTGAATTACTCTCCAGGATAGAAGACTCTGAAACTGGTTTGGGCCAGAAAGCCATGCTTCATTTAGTCACAAAGGACTTTCCCTTAACTTTTGAACCCCTGGTCTGATTCGTGCCATTTTTTAATATGTTGTTCCCCTGAATGGATTGATTATGAAAATGTATGTTTTATGTTTGTGACATGTATATTTTAGAAGTTAGAAATATTGGGTAAAAACTGTATTCCTCTGCCGGTGATAATGAGATTACCCATTGTGTTCAGTAATCATATCACATGCAGAGGGGAGGATTTTGTGTGGGAGTGTCTGGGTGTATTGTACGGATTGATTGGTTGTTTTGTAACGCCCTGTGGGCTGTACTATGTTTGTGGATTGGGAATAAAAGAGACTGTATGTGACAGTACAGAGAGTTCCTGCTTAAACCCTCAAAGTGAAGTGTCGTCTCATTATTGGGGGAAGGATTTATTGTATGCTGTTCCAGTTTGACTGCTAGGAGAGTAAACCTATTCGTATGGTTCCTATTCAACTGTCTACAGCATTCATATGCTTGAGAGGATTCAGATGCTTCTCCGGTTCGGTGGTTGTGGTGTCTGCTGCAGTGCTTGGAGTCCTCAGGAAGCGCTAGGAGCATCCTTTAACGGAGGTACCCAGTCGGGGTGCCAGGCGATCCGTTACAAGCACTGTCTGACCTCATCTTTGAATCAGACCTATACGATACATGGCGCAACACGTACCCAACAGGTAGAGACTATACCTACTTCTCACCGATACATTCGACATACTCACGCATTGACTTAATATTAGTCGACAAACTGACCCTATCTAACATAGCTGCAGTAGATATAGGGCTACGGACATGGTCAGATCACGCACCTGTCACCGCCACCTTTGCTAGTTTATATCCGGTCCGAGGAAGGGGCAAATGGAGGCTAAACGAGGGCCTACTGGACACTCCCGCCACCTTGCAAACTATTTGCAAGGCGGCATCCCTCTACTTTGAGGAAAATACGTCTGATGACATCTCTATACAATCCCTATGGGCAGCTCACAAATCTGTCGTAAGGGGCACTTTGATACAAATAGGCTCACGCACTAAAAGGAAACATAACGAGGAGATTTTACGGTTGACTCGTGATCTGGCCAAGGCAGAAGAGGGGAACAAACAAAGGCCCTCCGCTCAATTAGCCAAAACAATAGCCCGCCTGCAATCAGAACTAAATGTCCTCTCCCTACAAGCTATAGAAAGAAAAATGAGAACGCTTAAATCTACATACTACATACAAGGGAACAAAGCAGGCAAACTTCTGGCCAATAAATTAAAGATTCAACGACTTCAGTCGAAGATTCCTTACATTGAATCTCAACACAACATCAAAATATACAATCCCACAGACATAGTAAACTCGTTAGCCAAATACTATACCAAACTGTACAACCTAAAAGACGACCCCGAAGTGGCCCAACCCACGCCTGAAGCCATAGACAAGTTTCTCCACGATAGCGAGCTCCCACAATTAACGCTAACTCAAAGGGATGCCCTAGACAGCCCATTCACGGAAGATGAGGTTTCCAAAGCGATCGCGTCCCTCCCGAAACACAAGGCTCCGGGTCCTGATGGCTTCTCTAATTACTACTATATTAAGCTAGAACAGATCCTGACACCTATCCTAACATTACTATTTAACGACATTAAAGCAAAGGGAGCCATGCCAAAGGAAATGTTAGAAGCACATATTGTCACTCTTCCCAAACCGGATAAACCGCCCACTAAATGTGAGAATCTGAGGCCAATCTCACTCCTTAACGCAGACGTCAAACTCTTTGCCAAACTCCTGGCCTTACGGGTCAAACCCCTTCTCACGGAATTAGTATCCGCAGAACAAGCGGGATTTGTCCCGGGTAGGCAAGCCGGAGACAACACCAGACACTGCCTGAACTTGATTAGCTGGGCGAGATCCAGTAACCAAAAGGGAGCAGTCCTAGGGCTCGACGCCGAAAAGGCGTTTGACCGGTTAAATTGGGTCTACTTAAAGGCGACTCTCAACAAGATGGGTTTCCCGCGTTCATTTATGGAGGCCACCATGGCACTATATAGCGCCCCTTCCGCTAGGGTCTTCAACACAGGGTTCCTATCAGAACCGTTCTCAATTAGCAATGGCACTAGGCAGGGGTGCCCACTGTCCCCCCTGTTATTCATCCTTTGCTTGGAGCCTCTCATCCGTCACATCAAACGACACACCGAGATAAAGGGTCTCAACACACCAGCAGGCATACAAAAACTGACCTTATTCGCAGATGATATTCTGCTTTTTCTCACACAACCTGCACAATCCATACCATCATTACTGTCTTTGTTAACACAGTACAGTCAGGTCTCATACTATGAAAACAACTCCAACAAAACCCAGGTGCTCCCAATGGGACTAACGGCCTCACTAATAAATAAGCTGAAAGCAGCATATCCCTTTGACTGGAGAAAAACGTCCCTAAAATACCTGGGGATTAACCTGACAGCCTCCCCTGCTGGGCTCACGCGGGAAAACCATTTACCACTACTGACCAGGCTTCAAACACAGCTGGATAAATGGAACGAACTGGAGGTCTCTTGGATGGGTAGGGTGCAGACCATTAAAATGATGGTACTGCCGCATGTACTGTATCTCTTCCGCACCCTCCCTATTGCGCTTCCTGACACGCTCCTCAAGAAATTCCAATCCGTTCTTAATTCCCACATCTGGAAGAAAAAACCCCCGAGAATAGCTCGCAGACTCACGTGGCTCCCCCCTAATAAAGGAGGCCTAGGTACACCTGATATAAAAACATACTACAAAGCATCTGCACTAGCCCAGGGTCTGGAAGTCCTTACCCGCCCCAACCCCCCAGTATGGCTCCCCCTAGAAAATGCAACCCTTCACCCAGATACGATCTCACACCGTCTGTGGAACATAAGTAGTCACCCACAGCCTTCCTTGGAAGGTCTGCCCAACACTAAATTCATGTTGTCCGGATGGAGCAGATGGGCGAAAGACCTGATGGGGCATGCTCACCCACTCCTCTTCGCCCCCTTGTCCCGACTGAACGACCTGACCAGCGATCTCCCACTGAAAGTTTGGATAGATAAAGGGATCACCTCGGTGGGCTCATTATTCACACCACAGGGCATTAAACAATCCCCCGAGTTGCAAACAGAATACACTCTGCCGTCTAGGGAAATATTTACATATTTACGCATCAAGCATATTCTTACCACTACAAGGATACGGTACTGCGAGGCGGATCAATTAACGACCTTTGGCAGGAACTGCCTCTCCCGACAGCAGGCTACCAAACCCCTATCTCTGTGCTACAA
Source organism: Pelobates cultripes (assembly GCA_933207985.1). Lineage (NCBI taxonomy): Eukaryota > Metazoa > Chordata > Amphibia > Anura > Pelobatidae > Pelobates > Pelobates cultripes. The sequence goes on along the minus strand of OW240920.1, from coordinate 2,519,578 downwards.
CGCGCTAAACGATGCGGACAGCTGTTTAAAACACCCGTATATGCTCCAGTGGGAAACTGACCTGACAGCCCAATTCCCCCTCCCTATGTGGCTACAGTTTATCCAAATCACTCGAGCGGCATCTCACAGTCTATCCCACTGGGAGGCTTACTGTAAGCTACTGATGAGATGGTACCTAGTACCCTCGCGCCTAGCTCAGATGTATCATTCAACGTCACCAACATGCTGGAGGTGCAAGAGTGGGGTGGGCACACTGCTTCACATATTCTGGGGTTGCCCCACACTGACGACGTTCTGGCAACAAGTTAGAGACCTGACTAAATCAATCACACAGGTAGATTTGCCCGCACGCCCAGAGTGTTGCCTCCTACACATCTACACTGGTTTATTACTTTCTCCTCACAAAGTGGTTGCGTGCCATATCCTCCTTGCAGCTAAAATCAGTATTGCAAGCAGATGGAAGAGTTCGGACCCCCCTTCTATCCAGGAAGTAAGCAATAGGGTACAATCGACCTACGAGCATGAACGTCTAGCATTCCGACTGAAAGGCCGCGAGACGAAACTCACTCTCCTATGGCAAAGCTGGCACTCGGCTCCCTCCCCAAATTGAATAATCCCTCCACACAACGAATCAAAAACACAAAAAAATAAATAAAAAAATAATACCCACCCAGGCCTCGTTGTAGCAATACGTCACCTTTAAACCTCTGCGGGCAGGACCCCACGACTCCTCCTCATTGTTAACGCTGATACCATCTACCCCTTTAGTCCGCCATTATCGATGTCCACGACTTCACAAGACCCCCGACTCCATCTTAACTCACCCATAGCTGTTGTCTGTCTAGATGGCCTCTGGTACATTGATTGGCATTTTCTAACAATACCTCTCATCTCGTATATTAACTGTAATATCATGTATGTTAAACCATGTACATTAAACTGATGCTTTTTGACTGAGCGGTACCTTCCCCCCCCTCTTCCTTTCTGTATCCCACATATCCCTAGTTGTGTATGTACTTGTTTACCTATAAATACCAATAAAAATGAGACATTGAAAAAAAAAAAAAATCTTCCCTTACCCGATCTCCTGGGGGAAAACAGTAAGATAGGGGTGGTCCAGCTAGGAGAGAGGCTGGGTGCCCAAGAACGTATCCAAGTACTACCCTTACTAGCCACTGAAAGAAGCGACCTTCTCAAACATACCTGGATAAACTCTCCTGGCAACCCACTGGGTACAAAAACCCCCAAACAGCCACCCCTTCTGCAACCCCCATACCGAATTCCAGAGGCTTTTTGGGAAAATATGAAGCAGGAGATACAAAAGATGCTCTACCTAGGGGTTATAGAGGCATTATACATTCCATGGGCTTACCTGGTGGTGCTAGGACCAAAGCAGAATGGAACTTTCCACTTCTGTGTAGACTATCAGAGGCTCAACGACACAGCAGTATTGGACGTCTACCCCATGCCTTGGATCGACAAGCTCTTTGATAGGATGGCTCAAGGCCAGTACCTTACCACAATCGATTTGTGCAAAGCACACAAATTGATCCCAGTAGCCGAGGATGCCATTCCGAAATCGGCCTTTGTCACCCCATTTGGCCTGTATCAGTTCAAGATCATGCCGTTTGGGATGAAAAATGCCCTTGCCACGTTACAACGAATGGTGGACAGGCTTCTAGATGGCCTCCAAGATTATGCCTATGCATACTTGGATTACATTGTGATCTTCAGTGAAACTTGGGAAGAGCGTCTAGTGCACATAGAAGCTGTACTATACCGGATTAGAGAAGCCGGCCTGACCCTCAAACCCAGCAAATGACGCATCGGAATGGTTCATGTAATGGATCACCTGGCACCCCGACTGGGCACCTCCATTGACGGACGCTTCCTAGCTGACGCTGAGGACCATAAGCACCGCACTGGACACCACAACCACCCCAGACTCCACCATCGCCGTAGCTTAACTGGAGTCTCGCTGTCTTCCTTCCACCCTGCATCAACCTCTGTCCTCCAGGACCGTGTGGGAAAGACCTCTCCTCCAGGACAGCGTAACAGGAACAGCTCTTAAAAGAGCTAAGTGATTAGAGCTCAGGGGAATATAAAACGTTTAGCAATACAATAATAAAGTTTAACATAGTGTGAATATAGCAGTTCCCTACAATAACGAGACGAGTCTACCTATTGAGGGTTAAGCAGGAACAGATTGAACTGAGGATTTATTGTCTCTTTTATTCAAGTTTTCCCACAAGGTTACCACCCATGTGGACTATGTGGAACACAGGACACAAAGTTACAAAGCCAATCAAAACACTCTTGTACAGTTAGGCACTCCCAGATAATGTACACAAACCCTCCCCTCTGCCCGTGATACAATTACCAAACACAATGGACTAACTCAATTACCCACAGGCAGAAAACACACATTTTTCACAAAACACAGAAAACACCCCAAAACAAACACACCAAAAATCACCCAGATCAGAGCAGGGGTTCAAAAGTTTTGTGGAAGTCACATGTGACTGACCGCAAGCATAGTTTTCATGCCCAAAAGAGTTCCACAGATTTAGGCTGTGTGGCCGGTCTATCTTCTCTTCCATCCTGGAGTTAATTGGCTTAAGTGACTGTAGTAACCTAATTATCTCCAGTAACAGGAAATATCTCTAAGTCAAAAACTGTTACAAAAACCACATAAAAATACATAAGTATTATAATACAATGTTTAACCTATATGTCCAACATATCCCCAGATAGCTTGGATCTGAGCGCTCAATATGTCCGAAAAGTACTCAGATCTCACGAATACAGTTGGATCGCCATGCTGGTGAGAGATTGAGGAGGATCAAAGCAGCCAGTTTTAACTGGTCTGGCAGTGTCCCTGGGACTCAAAACTCTGGAAAACAATAGGACAAGAAAAGGGGGGAGGGGAAGAGGCACATTTTCCCACGGAAATCCATTTTTAGCATGTCTTTATGCATAGTCATGGGGCAGGAGGCTGGCAATCAGCCAGTGGCAAAGGGTATTTTGTCACAGTTCAGTACTTAGGACTTAGTGGAATGTGGGAAGCAGATGCCCGAACTCGCTAAAGTTGAAGCTGTTGCTCAGTGGCCCACCCCTCAAACCAGGTTCTAGCTTTTCTTAGGAACCACAGGCTAATATCGGAAGTTTGTCCTGAATTACAGCACCCTAGCCAAGCCCCTCACTGATCTGACATGAACGAACTTACCCTGACAAGTAGTTTGGGTATGGGTGTGAGCAGGCATTGAAACAACTAAAACAGGCTTTTGTAAATGTACCCGTCTTGGGAGCAGTACTAAGCCAGGTCAGGGAGGATGGTGGAGAACACTCAGTAGCTTACCTAAGCAGGAAACCTCTACCAAGGAAGATGAGCTACATCATTGTAGCAGACCACGGGTAACCTGACCAGTTACCTCCGCTAATTCTCTTCAGTCAGTCGTCCCGGACCCACTTAGTATATACAGAGGCCCATGTGATAATAGCAACTTCACCACTCGTTCTTGGAGGGGCCTGCTGGCCAGCCTTTTGCCTTGGGACTATGGGCCCTGCAATATACATTGCCCAATGCACTTTAAAAGGCTCTGTTCATGTGAAGTATGTACTTTGTACTCCAGACAGAGAGACCGACCATTAGCCCTAATTCTCTGGAACTGTTTTGGGCATGGGACCATGTGCACGGTGGGTCAAAAAAAGACTTCCATGGAATTTCTGAATCTCTGCTCGGATCTTGATGATTTTTGGATATGTTGTTCACCTAAATTAGGGCAATCAGGGTATATGTGGTGTTTTGGGGTGTTTTCCAGACTTTGTAAAAATGTATGTTTTTCTGCTTAGAGTTCATTGAGTTAGCCCATTGTCTTGGTTAATTGTATCACAGGCAGAGGGGAGGGATTGTGTACACTGTATGGGAGTGTCTGAATGTAAACCTCTGTTTTTACTGGTTTGTATGTTTTGTATTCGGTGCCCAACTAGGTCCACCTGGCTGTCACCTTTGCTGTAAAACTTGTATAAAAGACCAGTGTGTGCCATTAAACTGCCCGCCTTCTTACCCTCAACTCGCAGCCTCGTCTCGTGTTGTAGGGAACTGCTATAATCACATTGGGGATTGCTATACTCTGTATACACCCCTGGCTTCGCTCTCTGAACCTGGAACCTGGAGCCTTGTCGTAGGTCCAGGGTGGGTAGAAAACGGCGAGACCCTAACCAAGCTGCAACGGTTCGTGGGGTCTGCAGTGCTTATGGTGTCTGGTGCGGTGCTGATGGTCCTTGGTAAGCACTAGGAGCATCGATTGACGGAGAGTCCGTCACAGCCCATTTCCCCCCTGTAACTGGACAACACCTAGTTCTGGAGGTACAACAACCACTTTATTTGTCACACATGGTTTTTAAGCATAACCCCATGCAAGGGATGTAGCACACACCATATTATGCCCTCCCCCTTCCTGGGAACCAAACGAAGGAAAGGGCCTTGTCCCTTTGTCTCCAAAAGCCTGCCACCCACACACAGGGTTTCCCACATCTGGGGATGGGGGAGGGGTTTTCATCCCAGGAGCCTCTGTACCTGGGAGACCAAGCGTGGGAAAAGAGCTGGACTCTTTTTCCAAGCGGGCACCGCAAAGACCGCCAAACTCGCTGTGGCGAAACTAACCTCGCCACTGGGTCCTGGAGAAGCCTGTGTTACAAAATGCCTTTTGTCCCTATTTTCTCTTATGACAAATTGCACTGCTTCCCCGAGTTATGGAGAAGCCAGCCTCCTTCCTGTGGACTATGGCCCTGGTGTGTATGGCCCTTTAAGAACCGTCTGGGGACATATTGTGACTTTTGTGAACAGTGCCCCTTTAAGACGGTGACCCTTAAAATACTATTATTCATGGCTACTTCCCACTTGGTTCAGTAAATGGGGCTTTCTCAACCAAGTACCACACAGGCGGACCACTCAGAAGTGGAAGCGTGCAGGAAATTTACTTCCCAGGTTGGGAGGCTGCTGTAGGTAAATTTCCGACCGCTGGGTGGCCGCCGTTCATACAAACAAACACATGGAGGCGGCCATCTTTATTCATTTGAACGCGGTCAGCGGTGTGTGTAGCCAAATTCATGGAACTGAAATCGGTTACACATTTCAACAAACACTGCTGACCCTTACCTTCTCCTCCACTGAGTTTTCAGCCACAGAGACTAAGTACCGTCCAGCTATTTGAACACACAGCTATACTAAGCTATTTGCACGAACAGCCCCGTTTGTGCATTCGAATGGGACTTAGTCATTTTTCAGTGTGAAATAGCTATACCCTGTATACTCCCCTAGCTATAATCACTAAGCTATTTTAAGAGCTTATTCCAGCTTCACTCTCTGCAGTGCTTATGGTATCTGGAGTAGCGCTTGGAGCCCTCGAGAAGCACTAGGAGCATCCATCAACGGAGGTACTCGTTTGGAGTACTCGCCAGTGCCCCAGAAGTGCCTACAACAATTTCAGGGATCCCTCACAACGGTACCTGGCTCGAACAGCCTCCATTCACGAAGTCCCTGTGTGAAACCAGGCCAGGGAAGCGTCTCCTTTCAGGATACAAATGCTCACCCTGGTTGGCGTTCATCTATACGAACGAAGCACTCGTTAATTACTTTTCTTGCGCTTTCACACTTACGTTGCGAGTGTTAACTTTCTAATTGATTAGCGTGAACATTCCAAGGGGGTCCCAGGGAGGTCCTCATTCGGGAACCGAACGAGGAGGGAAGCAATTCACAAATGCTCCCCCTGGATGGCATTCATCTATATGAAAAGGCGGTCACCCAGAGGAGGACACGCGCCGTGCCAAGGCTTCCCTTGCAGTTTTGGCACTAGGTCAGGGTGCAAACGTTCAAAAGGAGTTCTAAATGGGGAAGACACTTCAGCCATATTTGTATGGACAGCAGTTCACCTTACTCACAGATTCCAACCCGTTGGTATGGCTAAACTGAGTGGCAAGGGACAATGCATGATTGTTGCGCTGCTGCTTGGCGCTACAACCATACGATTTCACAATCCACTACCGCCCCAGGAAACAGAATAAAAAACCAACTGAGTAAGAGAAATGATACGTGAGAACTCCCTGGACATCCCTAAGTCGATCCGTTAGGATCAGACTGTGTATGCCGACTTGCAGCTAACAGGGAGCCGTGTAGCAAACTGGTTATGCTGTCCGTTTGTTTGCCATAACTCCTCATTCGTTTCCAGAACGAAGACTTATTTCCACATTTTATACCCACTGAACACCGACCATCCTCTGGCTCATTTACTTCAAAGAAACCAATTAACTCACGTGCTCTCTGTGTGGCTGCCATTCGTATGACCGAGCGCATGTGCTTTATGTAATGGTGGCCATTTTGTCTCCAGTGCCTGGTCGTCGAGTGCATGGGACTCATTTCGGACTCAGTAGCTTGCGAACCTCGTAGAAACTGCACCGCTGCCTGCTCCACACATATAGCAAGCCAGGGAAAAGACTTGTTTGTCTAAGGGGAGCATTCGCTCCCTAACAGCCAGAGGGAGAAGTTGCGTGTGCTCGTACAGGAACTCCCGAAAGTTGACCGGCACTGCCTCTTTTTCCTTGGAACTGTTTTGGGCTACCACCTTGTGGCTGGCCAGTCAGAATTTTACCCAAATGGCGATTCCATTACACCGAACAGGTCTGAGAGCTGTTTGGACAACTTGAGCACTCAGATCCAGGCTATTCGGGGATATTAGACTTGTGGGGTTTGAATGTAGTTTTTGGGGACTTTTGTGTATTTTATCTATTGTCTTAAAATCCAGAGCATTTTTATTGAGAAAGGAGGGAGACGGAGACCCCAAGCTGATTACATATTCTTTATTAAACAGTAGTACATGTTGGTGTAAATATAAGTGTGTATGTTTTGTTACTTTTTAATTAGATTTTATTCTATTCAGGAGGTCTACAAGATTGGTTCTCAGAGTTCTTGTGAGCACTGTTCAAGGTTTCTTGGGTTATCTCAGAATTGTATTTCTTCTCCTCGATGCCCTGGGTTAGTATGGATTTTTACGGCAGGTTAGTGCGGTTTTTAAAAGTTGGTGCTCCAAGGAATCTTAATTTTCATAATGAGAGAGGTCACTGAGAAGGCTCTTGTGATGGCTTTCTTGGGTTTGTGGGTTTACTGAGGGAGTTGAGCAGCAGGCTCTATTTTAAGGCTTAAATTTACATATATACTGCTTTTCTGCTTTGCAGTTACTGTCATTCCACTTTAAAAACTCTGCAAGGGAAAACATGAGAGATTAAGGTCAGTCAAAACTCTGAAATATAGGGAAGAGATTACAGACAGCGACATCTGGGAAATACACAGGGATTACAGACAGCGACATCTGGGAAATACACAGGGATTACAGACAGCGACATCTGGGAAATACACAGGGATTACACACAGCGCCACCTGGAAAATACACAGGGATTACAGAAAGCGCCATCTGGGAAATACACAGGGATTACACACAGCGCCATCTGGGAAATACACAGGGATTACACACAGCACCATCTGGGAAATACACAGGGATTACACACAGCTCCATCTGGGAAATACACAGGGATTACACACAGCGCCATCTGGGAAATACACAGGGATTACACACAGCTCCATCTGGGAAATACACAGGGATTACACACAGCGACATCTGGGAAATACACAGGGATTATACACAGCGACATCTGGGAAATACACAGGGATTACACACAGCGACATCTGGGAAATACACAGGGATTACACACAGCGACATCTGGGAAATACACAGGGATTACACACAGCGCCATCTGGGAAATACACAGGGATTACAGACAGCGCCATCTGGGAAATACACAGGGATTACAGACAGCGACATCTGGGAAATACACAGGGATTACAGACAGCGACATCTGGGAAATACACAGGGATTACAGACAGCGACATCTGGGAAATACACAGGGATTACAGACAGCGCCATCTGGGAAATACACAGGGATTACAGACAGCGCCATCTGGGAAATACACAGGGATTGCACACAGCGACATCTGGGAAATACACAGTGATTACACACAGCGCCATCTGGGAAATACACAGGGATTACACACAGCGCCATCTGGGAAATACACAGGGATTACACACAGCGCCATCTGGGAAATACACAGGGAATACACACAGCTCCATCTGGGAAATACACAGGGATTACAATTAGGAGCCAGCAGACACCTGTAAAAGTTAAGCAGTTTTGAACCAGATGCTAGGGAGAGCATAAGGTGATTGGTGAGACTGTGACATGTAGGGATATTAAGAACGGATTTAAGGTTTGGGAGTCACATCTGGAATCTATGGGTGAAGGCATGAGGTATCTGACACAGTAGTAATTATTTTTGATTTTTTTGTAAGTTTTATATAGAAGTTGTGTAAGTGGAGCATATCAGCTTTTTGTTTTTTTATGAGACGTTTTTATGGGTAGCTACACACAGGGCCAGATTAACATAAGGGCTGATAAAGCTGCAGCTCCAGGCCTAAGTCCATTGATTACACACTACTCTTAGGGTTGCCAGGTATTTCTCTGGTATTTGAGGCTGCCTAGCCGGTGGCGGTATTGCAGTAATACCTGCAATACAAATTTCAGTCTCAGTATAAATAGATTATTTTGCAATACCAGCGCCGGCCAGTAGGGGGTCGCTGGGTGTGTGCCGAGAGGCAGGGATAAGAAGTTACAGCATCTCCCTCCCTGCCTCTCTCTACCTATTGATCCACGGGGTAGCAGCTCTGCAGGGAGTCCAGACAGCAGTTCTGAGCCTGCAGAGACAGCCAACAGCTCAGGTAAGGGAGGGATGGGGGAAGGCTGCAGACATGGGGACACAGGCACTAGGGGAAACTGAGACATGGGGATGGTGAGAGAGTTGGGGACACTGGGAGGCCTGGGGACACTGAGACATGGGGACAGTGAGAGACATTGGGAAATATGGGGACCCTGAGAAACTAGGTACACAGTGCCCCCGTGTCTCCCAGTGGTCCCTAGTCTCTGTGTCCCCAGTCTCACAAGGTCCCAGTGTCTCTAAGTGTCCTAGTGTCTAAATCAACACAAGAGACAATTAGGTGTATAGGGAATTTTGATGCAGGTTGGAACCAGATTATGAAAATTCTGGATAGATTTTGGCCCCTCCTACATCAAGATACACACCTACAGAGAGTCATTACCTCAAGAGCATCTGTGACAGCTAGAAGGGGACGCAATATTAAGGATATTTTGGTCCCTAGTCATCTGAAGAATACACCTCAAAAAACTACATGGTTAAAATCCACGGTCTTAGGTACATACCAGTGTGGCAAATGTAAGGCGTGTAAATTTATACGCAGACCATCAAAAAAGTTCCAAGACTCCTCAGGACAACAAGAATTTCTAGTTAAGAATTTCTTTAACTGTCAAACTACGGGAATTGTGTACTTACTGTCAAGCTCCTGTAAGAAATTATACGTGGGTAAGACCTCACGAAAATTTAAATTTAGGATTGGGGAACATGTAAACTCGGTCAATCCGAAAAGATTGGTTGATACTCCAGTCTCTAAACACCTTAAATTACATCATGGTGGTTCAGCAGAGGGCATTAGATTCTGTGGCATTGAAAAGGTTATACTTGGACCAAGGGGAGGGGATCTGGATAAAAGGCTACTCCAAAGAGAGAGCTTTTGGATCTATAAATTGAAAACGCTTTCTCCCCTTGGCCTGAATGAGGGATTTTCATATGCACCTTTTATACAAGATTAAACTGTACAACCTACTTTGGTCTGTATCGACACACTTGGTATCTCTATATACCATCATAAACTATGTAAATAAGCATTGCCTGACGGGTTGTAAAGACCTATACCTTGGTAGTTGCACTTGTAAATTTTTGTAAATAGTAGATGTAGTTGTGGGCTTATATAGCCACTATTTAGATCACTATATATATAGGGTTTTATGCATTTTAATTTCAACCTACCTACAGTCATGAGGATAGTGATTATGTTCTCTAGCTCTGTAACCTGAGGAACTAGCACTAAAGTTAATGATCTAGCCTTTGGTACCACCATTAGATATGATCTATATGACTCCTTGATTTGGAACTTACAATATGTGATTAATATATTAATGTAGAATCATCTGTACATATCTACAGGTCTATTTACATGTTAGAATACAATAGGGATCCCATATGTATAATTGTACACATTGTGGACACTTCAATATAGACCGGTTGATATGACGGGTAACAGAGGCTTGGAATAACATCCCGTAAGCCTGATACATCTCGGACACGCCTACATGAGTGATAGACGTTTCTTGGACACATAGGCTGTCATGTATTGATACGCCCACATGACTACATGTAGGGGCGTACCCGGGATTAATATGTTCGTCCTTGAGTAGGACGGATGACGTGTTGGCTCCGCCCCCTTTACACCACGTGGGCGGCAGACGCAACACGGAAGTAGGAGCACGTAGTCATACACACGTGGGGAACATGTTCCCTGCATACAGATTGGCTGTTGGTAGGAGGAACACCTGGGTACTTAAGGTATTTAAGAGACACTATTATGAATAGCAAGCTGGCCCCTGACGAAGGTGCACTCTCTAAGCACCGAAACGCACGTTGGGCGTTTTGCCAATTTCTACACTGGGCACTGAATGGCACCCTAGCACTATGAATTGCACTTAACACTTTTCTCTTGTTCTATTTTTTTCATATTCCTATGCCTGTCTAGTTAGTTTACCAGGGAGAGAGGCTTTATAAATTTAAATATACATGGCAGTCAGGGCCGGTGCAAAGAATTTTGGGTACATAGGCGAAGATGCGTTTTTCCGCCCCCCCAAAAACATCTTCACCCATGTGCCTCTTAACCTCCCTTTTGTGTTTCTTATCCCGTCTTTTAAATATCTGACTCCCTTTGCCTTTGTGTGTCTCCTATCTCTCCTCTTTGTATGACTCTTACATCCTCCCACATTTTGTGTCTTACTCCTCCCAGCCCCTTTGTGTGACTCCTTTTCTCCCAGCCCCTTTGTGTCTCTTTCAAGCCCCGGTGTGTGTTTCTTTCACATCCAGCCCCTCTCCCTGTCCCTTAATGGTCCCCTCCCTTCTCTGACCCTTACTGTACCTCTCCCCTCTCTCCTCCTTTTCCTGTTCCTCAGTGTTCCTTTCCCTTCCCCCCTCCTTTCCCTGTCCCTTAGTGTTCCTCTCCCCTCCCCCCTCTGTTCCCTGTCGCTTAGTGTTCCTCTCCCCCTCCCTCCTTTTCCTGTACCTTAGGGTATCTCTCCTTAGGGTATCTCTCACAGACACTGTCCCTTGGTGCGCCACCCACCCCCATAGTGGTCCCCTCCCCTTCCTGGTGTGCCTCCTACCTTTCTTGTAGCGTGCCTGAGCGGAGCGAAGTTCCTGTACCATGGTACACTCCGCTTGGCCACGCTACAGTCAGGGGTGTATAAACACTGACAGTCACACACACTCAGTGACAAATACACAGACATCTCTGACAGCCAGAGTCACTTATCTGACACACTCATTCATTGACAGACACTCACACGCACACTGACAGACTCATTGACAAACACACACTGACACACACACACACAAACTCACAGACACTGACAGACACGTACTCACATGCACACACGCACATACTGACAGACACACTCACACACACTGACAGACACACATACTCACACACACACAGACAGACACACACACACACACACAGACACACACACACACACACACACACACACACACACACACACACACACACACACACACACACACACACACACACTGACAGACACACTCACTCACACACACTGACAGACACACATACTCACACACACTCACTCACACACACTGACAGACACACATACTCACTCACACACACTGACAGACACACATACTCACACACACTCACTCACACACACTGACAGACACACATACTCACACACACACACACACACACACACACACACACACACACACACACACACACACACACACACACACACACACACATACTCACACACACACTGACAGACACACATACTCACACACTGACAGACACACTCACTCACACACACTGACAGACACACACTCACACACACACTGACAGACACACATACTCACACACACACTGACAGACACACATACTCATACACTGACAGACACACTCACTCACACACACTGACAGAACCATACAAACTCACAGACACACATACTCACATGCACACACACACATTAATAATCTAAATTAAATTTACATTTCCCACCCAGCCTCCCTACCTGGAGAGCTGGCGTGGGTCTCTCATTGGTGGTCCAGTGGGGCTGCTGGGAGGCGTGCGGCTGAATTGGATGCCGAGGGAGCACATCAGAGAGATCAGAGCTCCCTCGGCATCCAAATAAGCCGCACGCCGCGCCGGGGATCCAGGAGGTGACCTGGCAGGAGGGAGCACTTCCCTCCTGCCGGTCACTGGAATTTTGCGCCCCCAGAGCCGGTGCGCCCTAAGGCGGCCGCCTGTGCCGCCTTATGGACGCGCCGGCCCTGATGGCAGTTTACTTTTGACTGACCATTTGTTTCTACAAACTCCTTCTTTTCTATCCTACATTTAAGTCTCTCTCCATATTTGACTACTCTAGACTTTTATTTCCTGTACATTGGTAAGGTCTGCTGCTTTGTAAGATCTCTTTCCACATATGGCTTGATTCAATACAAACTATTTTTGCGTTTGTATATACGATCAGCAGACATTTATTCCATGGTTTTTTACAATATATATATATGGATACAGGATATCTGTGGGCTTTTGCACTCAGGAAGATAGACACTGGCAACTAGATAGATATACGTATACCTTTTCCTATTTAGCATATGTACTTCATTAAAGCTGTCATATAGGAGTAAAGGTTCTGTATCAATTTATATGACATATTGCCTGGTCTTTGCTGTGACCTATGTGCATTCCCTTTAGAGAGCATAGGATTACTAGTATTGATGTTATATTTATTCTATATATTTTTTACTAGATTGTTTCTATTGGATATATTCCCTAGTTAATATTCCTTCACGCTACATTGCTATATAGTATTTCCAGGTAATGTAGTTAGACTGGGATTTGTTAGACATCCTAAGCCTGCCTGCATTTTTTCTATCCTTTTGTGGCGAGATCCTTAGATATAACTTTTTATGGGAGGTATAGTGCAATATAGAGCTCTCACTTACTGTCTATGCAGGACAATTCGCCACAGTACTCGGCTGAGTTATGGTTGTCTGGCTGACCTGAGAGCCAGGCACGATAATTGTACATGGATCCATCATTCCACTTCCAGCGCCGATTCTAAGCAGAATAACATGATTACTAATATAAACGTTTATATTCAATAATCAGAGAGTCCCATATATAAAGAACGGAATACATGACACAAAATATGCTATAATTCACTTGGACCATAAAAACATTGATAGCGTTGCTGTACATGGCATATAATGTATATAGTTAGTGTACGTGGCATATAATGTATATATATACTGTACATGGGGTGTAATGTACATTAATTAAATAATGTATATAGTATACAATGTATATACACTGAACAAAATTGTAAATGCAACACTTGTTTTTGCCCCCATTTTTCATTAGCTGAACTCAAAGATCTAAGATCTAAGAGGGGAGGATTTTGTGGGAACGAATGGGAGTGTTTACCTGTTTTGTACGTGTTTGGCTATTCTACAAAACCATGTGGGTGGTAACATTGTGTAAAAATGTGTTTATAAGAAACCAAAAAACCACAGCTCTGTCTTTTTTCCCCTCAACATAGAGCCTCGTCTCATGATTGGGGGATACAGCTGCATCTACACTGGGGGATTGCTATACTCTACATACTCCCCTAGCTATAATCACTAAGTTCTTTTAAGAGCTTGTTCCAGCGTTGCTCTCTGCAGGAAGAAAGGTTCGGTCTGCAGTGCTTATGGTGTCTGGAGAAGTGCTTGGAGCCCTCGGGAAGCACTAGGAGCATCCAGAAAATATCTCTATTTACAACAACAGTAAAAATACATAATTCCGATTATACTGAACAGAACCCCCACATTCAACCTATCCCCAGGTAGCTTGGATCTGAACGCTCAATATATACGAACAGCACTCAGATCCGACAAACAGAATAAAATCGCCATGGGGTTAAAAAGTTTAGCACAGGCTGATGAGAGGTTGAGGAGCCAGTTTCATTTAAAGGGCCTGTGACGGACCGCTGGCACTCCAACTGAGTACCTCCGCCAATCGATGCTCCTAGCGCTTGCCGAGGACTCCAAGCACTCCAACCGTCACCATCAGCACTGCAGACCCCACTTCCAGCGATGCAACTGCGCTGGGGTCTCTGCTGTCTCCACCCACCCTGGACACAAGGCCAGGATCCAGCTTCCAGTGGGTGAACCTCTCTTTCCCCAGAGAGCAGGAACAAGCTCTTAGCAGAACTTAGTGATCATACCCTGGGGAGTATAGTGATTATAGCAATCCCCAGAGTGTAGGTATCCCTTCCCCCAAACATGAGCCAAGGCTTAATGCTGGAACAAGACTGATTTACTGGCACACAGAACTCACAATTTATGCAACACAAAACTCCCCCTCTGGGCCAGGCTAGATAATTGAGTTTCTACAATACACAAAGCTCAATTATCTGCTGGCCAGAAACATTACAATTTTTACAGCATTCATAACTTCTAAAATATACATCACAGGGACCCCAAAACATGCAATAACCCCATAAAAAGTATATCCTTGGAACCAGGGGATCTGGGTGAACCACATATCCAAAATTCACCCAGATCCGTTCAGTACTTTGGAAAATACAGTTTAATGCAGATTCTGCAGAACATATACAGGCTAAATGAAAAACAATCACTGTATAATGTGTCCCCTGCTGTATAGTCCAAAACCACTGCACGATGTCTCTGTGCACCAAATACTGGCGAGATGGCACCAGTGTTGAAAAGTCCAAACAGTGTCTGTGAGTTAAAATGGCCGCCATCATTGTTCTCACCATGTGCTTCTGATACAGGAAATGGTGGCCACCCAGTAACTCCACAGTATGTCCCCAGATGGTTCTTAAAGGGCCAGCAGCAGCACAACACAAATCCATTAGGCCCAAATCATGTCTTTAAAGGGCAATACATCCCAGGGGCCATAGTCACAGGGCAAGAGGCGGGCAAGCAGTCCTCTCCAGGCACGAGTGGCGAAGGGCACTTCGTCACAGGGCCAGAACAATCTTTTAAACTCCAATAAGTCCAAATAGTGTTTTTAAAATGGCAATACTTCCCAGGGCCATAATCACAAGGCAAGAGGCTGGCAAGCAGGCCTCTCCAGGACCAAGTGGCGAAGGGCACTTCGTCACACATCTCCCCTTTCCCGGGAAGACTAACAAGGTATCTGACCTTCTGTCGGTCAGTGCCTTGGTTAGTCAAGCAACCCACCCACAATCAGTAGAGTAGCCCACCCACAATAACTGGTTACTGCACCTGATGGATCTGGTTCTCCTGGTCACTGGGTTGCTTTGCGGGCAGAGATCAGTGGTATTCTGCCCTGGTGCCAGCGCTCCAGCTGGGTAGCCTGGTACGCAGTCCTGCCCTGTAACAAAGGGACGGGTAGGGCAGAGGCCAGCGGTGCTCTGCCCTGATGCCAGCGCTTCTGCTGGGGTAGCCTGTAGGGAAGCAGGCTCTGGGAAAGGGGAGGGCAGCTCTTCCACTGGTGTAGCCTGGATGCAACTTGGCTGGGCAGGGGAGACAATGCTTACCTCCTCCTGAGAGGGTAGCTGGGGATCTGGACAGGCCGTCCAGCACCCCTGTAGGTCAGGTACAGAGACTACGGTCCCATCTGCACCGTCTGGGAGCTTAGTGTCTCCACTTTGTAGGGCAAGCTGCCGCTGGAGAGGGAGACCGACTGTCTCTACTCCCAATAAATTGTCCTGCTGCTGGGGAGTGAGACCAATTGTCTCTGCTCCCTGTAGGACACACTGCTGCTTTGGCCCCCTGAGATGCATACTGCTGCTGGGGAGAGAGACCGGTTGTCTCCTTTCCCTGCAAGGTACACTGCCGCTGGGGAAGGGGGACAATGCTCTCCTCTCCCTGCAAGGTACACTGCTGCTAGGGATCTGGGCCCAGCGCCCCTATAGGGTCAGTGGAGAGACCTCGGTCCCATCTCCACCTGCCGGCTGGGGGTTCTCCCAGTAAACCTGTACCATATCCTCCCAACTGAAGGGCTCCATACCTGGATCTGCCACTGCGTTCTCCTGCCGTGTCTCCTCAATTGAGAGGAGCAGATGTCGGTAGTCCTGTTCCAGCTCCCACTCTATCGATGCTAGGTGTGCCAAGTCTGGGCTCACCTCGTGGGTGTCAGCCCAATCTTGCATACTCTCCCTGAAGTCATAGATGTCACGGAATCGGGTCTCTGCAGGGCTTCCGAATTCAGTTTCTGTGAAAGCCTCCCACAGCAAGCCAGGGCCATGAAAACCATCTCCCTCCGGGTTGTCCTGCTCGCCGTCCAGGGTGTGCGCCGAGCTGTATACCACCAGAGCGCCTGGTAGGCATCCTCCAGCCACAGCTCCTGCCATGTCCGGTGCTTGAGTTCCTTTATCCACTCCTCCAGGGGCTGCTCTCCCAGGAGGGGCATCCGCAGTGCCTGTCACGTCTGCAATCGCTGCTCCTCACTGAGGAGTCCCTCGCCCCGCTGACGCTGTACGTCCCCCAGTGTTTTTAAATGGCAATACTTCCAGGGGAGGGCTGGCAGCCTTAGGCCTGGAGGGCAAAACCAGTCAAGTGGCCCATTGCACCACCAAATCAGTTCACCATCCATGCCCACCTTTTCCTGGTTTTATAACGGATATTGATGTTATGCTAATCAGTAGCTCTTTGCCATACCCGCTCCTTCACGGCTCCAGGCACTGCTTGTTGTGAGTGTGAGCCACTGTAAATTAGGGGCAGAGGGCACTTGCACTGCGGTAAAGATGGGGCTGGGCAGGAGGAGAGTGCAGTGCAATCAGTGCACTCCCCTCCTGTGGGTCACCAGTAGACTGGTGCACCTGCCCAGGATCAGAGCCGGTGCAAGGATTTTTGCCGCCCTAGACAAAATAAAAATTTGCTGCCCCCCCATGTAACATCACAATGCCCCACCCATATGAACTAACGCCAGTGCTGCACACAGTGTGTGTTTACATTAA
The DNA here is from genome assembly GCA_933207985.1 of Pelobates cultripes. Classification (NCBI taxonomy): domain Eukaryota; kingdom Metazoa; phylum Chordata; class Amphibia; order Anura; family Pelobatidae; genus Pelobates; species Pelobates cultripes. The sequence goes on along the minus strand of OW240920.1, from coordinate 2,502,345 downwards.
AAAGCCTGCAGGGACCAGCTATAGACACCAGAACCACTTCATTAAGCTATAGTGTCCCTTTAATGTGAGGTACATTATAGATTAGTGTCACTAATAATATACTAGATTGCCTACTTACAAGCAGATGAGGATGATGATGGGCTGCAGTTTGGCTCCACTGGTCTGGTGTAGAACAGGATCTCTGGAGGCTGTTTGCAACTGTGGTCACAAAATTCAATGTTCTGGGAGAATTGGAAGCAGCTCCATTTTTTGGGGCCCCTTACACAGCTCAAGGTCTGGGCCCCAGGGCCTGATGGTGAGTATGCCCATAAGGCTTACTCATAAATTCCACCCACCCATGAGTTCGCTCACAGGGAGTGGAGTGTAGGGGATGTGTTATGTGTTATTGTAGAGGATCTAATATGTGTGCTTATGGTATGTAGTGTATAGGGTTACCAGTTTGTGCAGGTGATGTGGTGTGTTTGTGTGTAGTGGAAGCAGTGTGTATTTGTGTATAAGGGATGTATTATGTGTTTCTGGTTGTGTGTAAGGGATGCATTGTGTGAGTCTGTGTTTGTATGCATAAGGGATGCAAAGTGTGTGTCTGTATGTGTGTGCATTGAGTGTAAGAGATGCATTGTGTTTCTGTGTGTATGT
>OW240920.1:2488453-2501609 GCA_933207985.1 Pelobates cultripes | reverse complement strand
CCATGGCATAGCTATCTGGGTTAACACATTCACATAAAGTCTGGTCCATAGTCCAAAGGCAAGAGGCGGGCAGGCAGCCCCCTCCAAGGACATGTGGCGAGGCCGGTTTTGCCACATTTCTCCATTTCTACCCTTTACCATCCAAACTAACAGGGTATCTGACCTCCTGCCGGTCAGTGCCCTGGTTAGTCCAGCAACCCACCCACGAAGCACAAACAGCAATACAGCCCACCCACAATAACTGGTTACTACACCTGGATAAAATAGCAACTTGTCCATGTCCAGATGCCTCACCACGGCTGTGCGGGGGGCTGGTAGACTGCCTTGGTGGGTTGTTGAGTGGGCAGAGACCAGCGGTACTCTGCCCGGGTGCCAGCGCTACCACTGAAGTAGCCTGGTTGGAGCCTGGTTGGGGAGGGGGAGACCGACTGTCTCCCCTCTGGATACACTGCTCTGTGGCTGGGGGACAGGACCGACCGTCCCTGCCCCTGGGGCTGCAAGTGCAGAGACTACGGTCCCATCTGCATAGTTGTGGGGCTTAACATCTCCCCTTGGTGGGTTAGGCTGCCGCTGGAGAGAGGATGTAACAAGCTCCTCTCTCTGAACTGTAGACTGCCGCTGGGGAGAGGGGGTAACCTGCTCCTCTCCCTGACACTCTCTTTGCTGGTGGAGAGAGGGACCAACTGTCTCCCCTTTCAATATTTTGTCCTGCGGCTGGGGTGCGAGACAGATGGTCTCTGCTTCCTGGGGTACACACTGCCGCTGGGGAGGAAGGAGGGCACCTTCATCTCCCTGGGGTACACGCTGCCGCTGGGGATGAGGGGTAACAAGCTCCTCTCCCATACATACTTTCAGCCGCTGGGGAGAGGGGATAACAAGCTCCTCTCCCTGACACTCTCTCTGCTGTTGGAGAGGGGGACCAACTGTCTCCCCTTTTAATATATTGCCCTGCTGCTGGGGAGCGAGACCGACTGTCTCTGCTTCCTGCAGGACACACTGCCGCTGGGGAGGAAGGACTGCACCTTCTGCTCCCTGGGGTACACACTGCCGCTGGGGAGGAAGGACTGCACCTTCTGCTCCCTGGGGTACACACTGCCGCTGGAGATCTGGGCCGACCGCCCAGCATCCCTGTAGGGCCGGTAGAGAGACCGCCATCCCATCTCCACCTGCCATATGTGGGTCTTCCCAGGACCAGTCTATGAGGTCCCCTACTTCTGCCGCTGGTAGTGAAGCAGGGGGTACCTCGGCTGCGTTTTCCCAGCTGTAGGTTGGCAGGTCTGGGTCTCTCAGCCAGTTTTCCTGTTCTGTGTCTATGCCCTGTGGCTGACATGAGTTTAGTAGTTCCACATAGTCCATCTCTAGCTGTCGTTCCATGGCAGCCAAACGGTGGAGGTCTTGTCCCAGTCCCATAGATCTCGGGCCCTGTACCATCTCACCCCGGTAATAAAAAATAGCCCAGTACCGTGACTCTGCTGGACTGCCAAAGTCGACGTCTTCTGCTAAGGCCTTCCACAACAGGCCAGGGCTAGTGTAGTTCTCCCCCTCCGGCTGGATGCCCTCTGCCCTCCATGTCTCTGGCTGGACAGTGCACCACCACAGTGCCCGGTATGAGGCGTCAAGGCTCAGTTCCCTTTCCACGAGGTACTCAAGTTGTCTGACCTGCTGCCCTCCGGGTTGGTCTCCCAGAAGCGGCATCCGCCAGGCCATTTGTTCCTCCAACCGGTATGCGACACCAGGAAGGCGCTGCTGCCGTTGATACTGGACTTCCTCCAGGGCATTGTACCATAGTTCTTGCCGGGCAATATCTCTCCAGTCCAATTCACCCTCTTCCTCAGGTGTGCGAGGTGCCCAAGGATCCACGAACCCCATTTTCCCAAATCTTTATGTAGACAGGGACGCTGTATAAACACTAGCGTCGCCTTCAATTTGTAAATCCAAACGACTGTGTCTCTGAGCTGCTTTACCTCGCACTAGGACGCCATCCCACCGCTTGCCACCAATGTAACGGATCGCCTGGCACCCCGACTGGGTACCTCCGTTAAAGATGCTCCTAGCGCTTCCTGAGGACTCCAAGCACTGCAGCAGACGCCACAATCACCGAACCAGAGAAGCGTATACCTTCTCTCAAGCATAAGGAATGCTGTAGACAGTTGAATAGGAACCATACGAATAGGTTTACTCTCCTAGCAGTCAAACTGGAACAGCATACAATGAATCCTTCCCCCAATAATGAGACGACACTTCACTTTGAGGGTTAAAACAGGAACTCCTGTACTGTCACATACAGTCTCTTTTATTCCCAATCCACAAACATAGTACAGCCCACAGGGCGTTACAAAACAACCAATCACATATCAGTTACATCCCACATATTCCCTCCCCTTATCCTGAGAGGAAACTCAATTATACATACAGTTAAAACATACTTTCTACCCAACTTTCATAACTCTAAAACCATACATCACATTCACATAAAATTACATATTCACAATCAATCCATTCAGGGGAACAACATATTCAAAAATGGCACAAATCAGACAAGGGGTTCAAAAGTTAGTAAAAAAGTCCTTTGTGACTAAATGAAGCATGGCTTTCTGGCCCAAACCAGTTTCAGAGTCTTCTATCCTGGAGATAAGTAATTCAATTATCTCCCAGGACAGACACAAGACTCCATTAAGCACATGGTTGCAAAAAGACACAAAACACTTTAAAATACATAAAGTCACATTTTACACATAACACACAGACATTTCACATATCCCCAGATAGCTCAGGTCTGAGCGCACATTATTAAGTGAATGGCGCTCGGACCACACAAATACAGTTTAATCGCCATGGAGCCAAAGTCTTTACAGTCAGTTTCATACGAATGGGCTCAATGGGATTCCTATCTGGGGTATAACACATTCACATAAAGTCTGGTCCATAGTCCAAAGGCAAGAGGCGGGCAAGCAGCCCCCTCCAAGGACACGTGGCGAGGCCGGTTTCGCCACAGCAATCTAAAGAGAGAACACCAGGGTGTGCCTTTTGGTACCCAGTGAGCTGAGAAAAATGTATTGGTCTTCGATGCTGCCAGTCTGACAGACTGCTTATTTGCAGCATATGGACATATTGTCCATTTCTTAGAATGGTTTATGATGCATGTACTATGTATTTTGCATTCATGCAGCAATAAGCCTTACACTATTTCAGACTTACTGCTGTGCATGCGCCTTGTCTTATACTGCGTACTTCTAATCCTCTAGGTTTCTCCCACCAAAGGCCAGAGATGGAAGGAGAAAGAGGTGATCAAGTATGACAGAGGGACAGAGCAAGGGGAAAAAAAAGGTTAGAGGTCGCAGGGTTCAGCCGTAATAAATATAAAGATAGCAATAAACAAAGTGTTTGCTAATAAAATCTACTTTTCAGACATCTCTGGACCTCTGCCTCCTTCCTATAGCCCTAGCTATGTAGAGGCTGCTTGGTATTCCTGGTGGGTTAAACAAGGATTCTTTAAACCAGAGTTCCAGGTGAGTACCAGAAGGCTGTAAGTGGTAATATAAAACAAAACGAGGATTATTCGTCATATGATAATATATTGTATCTTTGTTATAGAGAAAAATCCCTCACGCTACTCCTGAAATCTTCTCACTGTGCATTCCTCCTCCCAACGTCACCGGTTCCCTGCATCTTGGACATGCACTGACAGTGGCCATCGAGGACTCGCTAGTCCGCTGGTGAGTGCACATTGCAGTACAATTTTATAAATCTTCTATGGCTGACTATACACCCAAGCTGATACAATGAGGAGCAATATGGAGAATTGAAAGCTACAGTCGTAGAATGGACATTTTATTTTAATTTCATTTTTTTTTTTTAATTCTTAATTTTGCGAGAGAGTAGACAGGCCCACAGATCCAGGGTCAATCTCCTCTGCATAATATGGAATCTTAGGTCTATTATTCTCTGCCAATATTTGGCAACCTCAGAGCAAGCTCACCACATATGGATGTAGTCACTTTTTGCACCGCAAAGATGCCAGCATGTATCAGTGGGGTTTAGTTTCATGTGGTATTGTTTTAACTGGGGTAGTATACCACCTGAGGAGTGTTTTTATAGGCTTGTTCCTGTAAGGTCACACAAACTGAGAATTTTGCATTAGCTTGCCAATCTGTGCCCTCCAGTAACTCACCCAGGTCGACCTCCCATCGATCTGTGTATCTTAACTCGGTTGCTTCCCCCTTATCTGCACTAATATTGTTATATAATAAAGTGATCAGTTTTTTTCTGTGAAGCACATTCTTTCGAAAACCGTCAATTGTCTAGTGCCCGCCCCCCCGCACCTCACTCTTCCGTGCAAAATCCTGTATCTGTATATACTGAAAATTAATCCCAGGACTTTCCAGCATTTAGGATAGCCCTGCAAGCATTTTACGAGGATCTACAAGCACAGATAATAATCACAGGGGCCCAAAGAACCCTATTCCATTGAGCAATGGAACAAGACAGGGGTGCCCAAATAGTCTCGTGACTGAAGTGTAGCTAGGGAGCGTAAGTGCTCGTAGGTTACGATTTCTCCGTTAACATAGAGGTGGACGTATTTCTGAAGTCCTGTTGACTCTGTTCCTCCAAAATTCCTAGCCCTCATGCCTGGTAGAAATTCTGTTACGGAACGCTGGTGTCATGGGGGACTGAAGTGTACTTGGTTTGCATTTTTTTTTCTACGTTTGTTCCCAGATTTGAAGAGAGTTTGTTATAGCGGGGCATGTAGTTTTCAGGAGTGATCTGCATGGAATTGGGACCCACATTAAGAATTGTGGAAGATCCATTCCCATATCAATGATTTATCTACCCATCGCCGTTTATCTGGAGAGAAGTGCCAATGTATTATTTGGGTCAGATGCGCTGATAGGTAATAAAGGTGTAGATTGGGTAATCCCAGCCCCCCTTTGGGTTTAGGCCAATACAGCAGTTTCTGGGCTATTCACAGTCGGTTCTATTTGCCAGATAAACTCATCAATTGCTCTTTGAGTGTCCGTCAAATCCCTCTTAGTGACCCTCACTTGTATGGCTTAAAATAACAATAGCATTCCGGGGAGTATGTTCATCTTTACTGTGTGTAGGCGACCTATCCAGGAAATTGTGTGTCTGTGTGTGTGTGTGTGTATGTATATGTATATGTATATGTGTGTATATATATATGTATATATGTATATGTGTATGTATATATATATATGTGTATATATATATATGTGTATATATATATATATGTGTGTGTGTGTGTGTGTATATATATACACACATACACAGTGTTCTAATTCTCTAGCTATGGTCCATAAAAGGGCGGTGTAGTTACAGTGGTATAGCAAAGAGGGGCCAGCTGTCAGTCGAACCCCAAGGTACGTGAAGTCTTCTGTATTTATTCTTATACAGTGTTGGGTTCGAATTTGTGCTGTGTCCGGGGCAGAGAGATTAAATGGTACTTCTACTGATTGGGTTAGGTTTACCCTGTAGCCTTAAAGTTCCCCGTAGTTTTCAAATAGCACCGCTAGATGTCATAAAGAGTTTGTAGGAGTGTAGGAAGTACATTGTCAGTGTACGCTGATACTGTGAATTGTTTTCCCACTACATTTACCCCCTTAATATGTGGGTGTGCTCTGATAGCGTGCAGTAATGTTTCCAAGGTGAGTGCGAACAGGAGAGGGGATGGTGAGCACCCATGTCTCATTCCATTGCTCAACGGAGCAGGGTTCTTTGGGCCTCTGTGATTATTATCTGTGCTCGTAGATCCTCGTATAACGCTTGTATTGCTATCCTAAATGCTGCTGGAAAGCCTTCTCGTGGTCTAACGAGAGAGCCAGAGAAGGCATCTTTTACCACATCATATCGACTCTGCAGCAGGTATTTTCGTATAGTTGTCTATCCGGCATGTAGCCGACCTGATCCGGATGTATTAGTCTCGTCAACATTGGTGTTATGTTTTGCCACTATTTTGAGGTCTGATTTTATTAGGGAGATTAGTCTATAGCTGGGTGTCAGTGTCTCATCCTTGCCAGGTTTAGGCAGCAAGATGGTGTTGACTGTGGCCATGTCCCTATCAGACACCCCACGCTTCATAAATTGATTGCATAGTGCTATCAAATGCGGGGTGAGTTCCTCTCGGAATCTTTTATAATAGCTGATGTCGTAGCCATCAGGTCCAGGGGGTGAAGTACATTTTTCTTTATTTTTTTTTTATAAGAATTGACTGACACTTTTGGATTGGATGAATTCCTACTCTGTAGGTTAGTGGGTGGTTCTGTCATTTCAACATGTTTTCCGAAACTCATGTAAGTAAATCTTTGAGGATTTGATAAACTCTTTTAATAAGTCATGGTGATGCTCTTCACATAAGCGACAATTAAGAATATAGTAAGAAAGTATGAAATAATTCAGACTGAAACACGTCAACAAGTCATCTTGTTTTACAATTTTAACATGTTTTAGAAGTATTTTGTATGTGCAACTAAGACTGACAGTAATCAGTTTTTTTTTACAACTTACCAAGAATTTATTTATTTTTGTTTGTTACTAGATGTGTGATTTGTTTTTTTTGTTTTTATTAATTCTGAATTATGTAGAAGGGAGCCAGCACTGCATGGAAGAATTTGCAGAGGAATACTAAATATGTTTTACCTTTTACCTTTCTATGGGTTGTGTAGTATTAAATCTGTATTTTTTTTTATTTTTTTTTCTGCAATAGGAAGCGAATGCTAGGTCAGAAGGTTCTTTGGGTTCCTGGATCAGATCATGCTGGAATTGCTACACAGGTAAAGCCATCTCAGTCAGTGACTCCCAGCTCCCAGTTAGTCTTCTTGAGCTGCAGTTCACTCTGTTTTTTCAGGCCATTGTAGAGAAGACGTTGTGGAAGGAACAAGGTCTGTCACGTCATGATCTTGGACGGGATGTTTTTCTAGAGACTGTGTGGAACTGGAAGAACGAGTAAGCCAGGCAGATATCCTGTGTCGGGTTAATGTGATATCTTGTGGAGGGGAGGGGGGAGGGTCATTTTGATTTTAATTATTTTTATTTTTTTAGTATTATTGATTTATTTATTTGATTCTGTGTAGGAAAGGAGATACAATTTATCATCAACTAAAATCCCTTGGTGCATCCCTGGACTGGGACAGGTGCTGTTTTACAATGGACAGGGTGAGAGAAATTGATCACTTTAGGCTGCAGAAAGTGGGGACAGACTGAGTGGTCCACTTTCTCAGATTTGTCTCTAGCACACAAGAAGTTTGACTCATTATTTCCTCCTGATCGCGCATTACTTATTCATTATTATTGTTGCAGTTAGGCAATGACTTGTTCGTAACTTCGATCATTTTTAAAGTTCTATCTCTGTATCTCACTGAAGGAGATGGTACATGGTAACAGTTTCTTATTCTACATACCATTTGCTCTCAGAACTTTTCCAGGGCGGTCGCTGAAGCTTTTATCCGTCTACATGAGGACGGTTTGCTGTCACGGAGGAAGAGTCTTGTGAGCTGGTCGTGTGCTTTGCGCTCGGCTATATCAGATATAGAGGTGAGACTTGCTTTGTTCAGATCAAGTGGGCTCATCGCCTCTCACTTTACATGTTGGACATCCTCTTTTTTTCCATGAAGCAGAGTTTTATATCCATATTTAATTCATTTATGTATTTAGTTGCCATATTGATCCAGGACTCTCCAAATTTCTGGTTGTGGATTTCTTTGTTTCATTTGCAGCTGGTCACAAGGAGACTTAGAACTCGTAGACCAGAATTCATATTAATTAATATAGTGTAACAGAATACATTTCTAGAAACCCCTCCCCCCCCCCCATCGATGAGATCCTGGATATTCACTGCTGATGGATATATTTACAAGTACAAACACAGCAACTGCTGGTTAATAGGCACTTAGACCTTTTACAAGTTAACATCAAACCATTACCTTTATATAATAAACTGATCATTCCCACTGTAGGTTGAGAGCAGAACACTGACTGGAAAGACGTACCTTTCTGTCCCAGGTTATCAAGGAAAAGTTCCATTTGGACTTCTGTTCAGCTTTGCTTATCCCACCGAAGATGGAGGTAAAATTTCCTGAATTACTTTCTTATTCTTCCACCCACTGTCACAGCTCATCTATAAATTTCTTTCTCCCTTCATTTGATTTTTCAGATGATGAGATCAGAGTAGCCACCACTCGTCCAGAGACCATGTTAGGCGATACAGCAGTGGCAGTCCACCCAGAAGATTTAAGATACCAGGTAAGTTCATCAAAATTTTGTTTGTTGTAACAGGAACCTGGTACTACTGAAAGGTAGACTGTCAAAGGGACAAGCCACGAAAAGTTGGATTGATGAACAAGGGGATGGGAATGATGAATTCGAATTATGGAATGTGATCTACAGTGAAAAATCAGAGAGAGAAATCCAACGTATCAATGGCTGGAATAATGGATTGAATACATTGTTATGTACTAATGTAAAGTATATAGAGTTATATTACTCACCCATAAGGGAACATTCAGAGAAATCCAACGTATCAATGGCTGGAATGATGGATTGAATACATTGTTAAACTAATGTATATAGAGTTATATTACTCAACCAAAAGGGGACAATTCAGAAACATTGTAAAACCTTTTTGTCTTTGTTCTTGCCAGAAATTTCATGGAAAGAAGCTCCGCCACCCATTTTCAGGGATGTTAATCCCGGTTGTTACCCACAATCTTGTTAACCCTGAATTTGGCACAGGTAATTATACTTCTGACAGAGGCTGAATGAACCTCCCCACCGTAAACTTTCTGGCTAATTGCTGCGGCTGTTTATATGTTTATTAAAAATAATATATAGAGAACATATCTATCTAATGGCAAAGCAAAGAGCCAAACACTTGTCTTCCTACCTGACGTTCTCTTCTAGGAGCTGTAAAGGTGACCCCTGCACATAGCCCAGTGGATTTTGAGATGGCACAAAGTTTGGGTCTCCCCATGCTGTCTGTGATTGGAGAGAATGGAGCAATGACAGAAGCCAGCGGTGACTGGATTCAGGTTCATGAAGCGTCTTTGTCTCTGCTCTTTGTTTCTACCTCTTTCTCTGTGTGTCTGGGTTTCTCTCTCTAAGTCTGCCACTGTCTTGCAGGGTGTGCAGAGATTCGATGCCCGGGAAAAAGTCATTTCTGGTTTAAAAGAGAGAGGTCTTTACAGAGGTGACAGTGAGCATTCCATGCATCTTCCAATTTGCAGGTATTCAAGAGCTTGCACACTACTTCATATTTTGTTTACCGAATAGCATGTCCTTTTTTACCATTTCATACAGGTGTGGTTAAAGGCACCCAGACCACTTCAGCTCATTGAAGGCCCCTGGCCCTTTATCCCTGCAATTGTAATTTTGAATGCAATAATTGCCTTGCAGGGTAAGCTCCACATCTGCCAGACAGCCACTAGAGGCGCTTCCAGGCGGTTCGCCTAACTGACACAGGACCTCCTCATGCTCTGCATCACCTAAAACTCCATTGGAAAGCTTTGAATCAATGCTTTCTTATGTGGTAGTCCTAACGCGAGCACGGTGCTCACTGTGCATGTGCATTAGGTCCCTGACATTGGGAGAGGAGGAGTGGAGGCGGAGCCTGACCCAGCGCCGAGGGACATAGACGCTGGATTCAGGTATGTGACAAAAGGGTTTCTGCGATATGGGGGGGGGGGACGAGGGAGCGATATAAGGTACTTTGTATTCCTTGCACTATAGTTTCCTTGGAACTACTGGTGGCTGAGAATTGCATAGTTTGCTGTGTATCAGTGTCAATTTTAGTCGACTAACACTAAAACAATTCAGATGAATAAAATACGCTAAAACTAAAAAAGCTTTTTAGTCAAAAGACTGACTAAAACTAAATTGAAATATGCTGCCAAAACTAACACTGCTTTGTCTGAACGTTCTCATCGGCTGGACTAGTTGCAAGCCGTGTATGCCAACCATTCTCACCCCCTGTGATAACTAGGAAATTCTAAATAACTACAGACTGCATCTGTTTTCCTTTCACAGCCGATCAGGTGATGTGATTGAACATTTATTGAAAAGCCAGTGGTTTGTGAACTGCACAACAATGGCTCAAAAAGCCTTAGAGGTGAGACATCAGACCTTGCTTATTTCCTTTAAAACAGGTGTGTCGGGCTCTGCCTTTGAGAGCTTCAATTTAATAAGACTGAATAATTCTCTTTGCATGAAATGAAACATTTCACTGTCTAACTCCCAATGTCCCAATGATTATTGACCATGTTTCTTTTTCCCCCAAATTATACACTTTTACCCACTCTGCCCTGTTTACTCTCCAGGCTGTAGACTCTGGGTGTTTAAAGTTAACTCCTTCATATCACCAGAAGACCTGGAGGAACTGGCTCTCAAATTGCAGGTATTTTATAATCCATACACGTTAAGCTTGTACAATAGAAGAACATGGTATAGTTAATAATGGAAACCGTAGGATATCTTAAAGGACCACTATAGTGCCAGGAAAACATACTCTTTTTCCTGGCACTATAGTGCCCTGAGGGTGCCCCCACCCTCAGGGACCCCCTCCCGCCCGGCTCTGGAAGGGGGAAAGGGGTTTAAACTTACCTTTTTCCAGCGCTGGGCGGGAAGCTCTCCTCCTCCGATCCTCCTTCTCTCCTCCCCGTCGGCTGAATGCGCACGCGCGGCAAGAGCTGCGCGCGCATTCAGCCGGTCACATAGGAAAGCATTTACAATGCTTTCCTATGGACGCTGGCGTGCTCTCACTGTGAAAATCACAGTGAGAAGCACGCAAGCGCCTCTAGTGGCTGTCAATGAGACAACCACTAGAGGATTAGGGGGAAGGCTTAACCCATTCATAAACATAGCAGTTTCTCTGAAACTGCTATGTTTATTAAAAAATGGGTTAACCCTAGCTGGACCTGGCACCCAGACCACTTCATTAAGCTGAAGTGGTCTGGGTGCCTAGAGTGGTCCTTTAAACTGATAAAGGGATACTCAGAGCTGGCATCAAATCTTAAAGCCCAAGGTCCAGCAAAGCTTCTCTCTGAAAGCATTTGATTAGACTGCAAGCTGGAACATGTCGCTGCATGGAAAGGATCTTGGAGAACATGGTCCGGTGCTGGATTTAAGCTTATTTTGCAGGCTTTTTGCAAAAAATATGGGGGGCTAAGTGACTCAATAGGTAATTATAAACTTAAATAAAGAAAGTTATGACACGGTTTGGAGAACATTTTAAACTGTTTTCTAATAATGTGATATGGTAGTGACTCCTAGTGGTGGAAGTATCTCATTTACATCTGTCCTACTTGTTAGGACACACGTGCCCTCTTGTGGTAGAAGTGTCATACAATTAATTCCTTTATGTTACATTATCATATACTTTTAATTCACTGGACTCTCCCAGGTGCCTTTCACCAATTTTGTTTTTAATTCAATAAAGAGACAATAAATATACTTATAATGGATATATACCTCTGAATAACCATTGAATATGGTTTTCAATCAGGAAATATCTGAAGATTTAGAATATATAAATGATAATGACAATGTTGCTAAATGCATGATTCGCTAGGCTGCCCTGAGCGCTCTCAATGTTGAGAGTGGTCTATAACGACATTGATTGTTCCAAATCGCTGATGCTATAGGAAAAACCCTAAGGGCTGTTAGGCAGCCCAGAAAAAAGTGTCTGTTTAATCACAAGCACAATACAGAGAGCTCTCTCTCTGACAAATTGTACCTAAACTTCATTATTGTTTCCTTCTGTCTGGTATGTGGTTTCTGATAAGTTAAGGAAACCCACAGACAGTACTGTATTGGATACATTGATGGCTTTTAAAATGATAATGTATATGACTGTGTTTTACTCTTTTCTTATTAAGTGATTGGTGTGTTTCCCGTCAGCTTTGGTGGGGGCATCAGATCCCGGCTTATTGTGTGACTCTGGCACAGCCATACCAGGTAATCAGAAGGATGTCCTATTCGTGTGTGATAAAGGAGGCAAATTTTACACTTTTCTTTCCCAACATAAAGCAGACAATCTTAAGAATTTGTTAATTTCACGGATGCAGCAGTGTGTCTTTTCTAATAGTTTCAAGTGGTTTGTATCTCTCCACTGAACACTCGCCAGCTCTCATACCCGCAGTCGGTTTAAATCAATACTCTCTTTTTTATTTTGTTGGATCCTGAACCAGGTTGATGAGAATGAAGAACTCTGGATAGCCGCACACAGCGAGACTGAAGCCAGAAATAAAGCTTCTGTAATTTTGGGGAGACCAGACGAGGAGCTACACCTGAGAAGGGGTATGAGTGAACGTTTGTGCTAATATTGACAATATTGACATGTCATTTAATTTGTTTTATTAGATTATCACATGTTTATAAATCTTCCAATTAAATGAAGGGCACAAACTGATGGAAAAGTAAAATAAAAACAAACTATTTCTTGGGAAATGTTTTCCAGCTTGGCTATAGTCACTGCAATTCAGTGTTTAATGTTTATTTTATGTCTTTATCAGTTTGAAAATATTTCACCTCCCCAGAGAAGCATTAAAGAAACCCTATAGGGTCAGGAATATAAACGTGCATTCCTTACCCTCTAGTGCTATTTAGGTGCCCCCTTTACCACTTTAAAAAGCTGTAAAATGTACCTTTATTCCATTGCTGTGTGGGTTCGCCGGCTCTTGCAGCTTTTACTGGCCCTGGAGGTGTCACTAGGCAGCAGTCGTCGGGGACAGGCTATAGACACCAGAGCAACTACATTACACTGTATGCTGTAATTATGCCGTACATTACTATGTATGCCATACATTAAGCTGTATACCGTACGTTACTATGTATGCCATATAGTAAACTGTATACCGTACATTAAAGGGACACTATAGTCACCAAAACAACTTAAGCTTAATAAAGCAGTTTTGGTGTGTAGATCATGCCGCTGCAGTCTCACTGCTTAATTCTCTGCCATTTGGGAGTTAAATCACTTTGTTTATACAGCCCTAGTTACACCATACTGCATGTGACTTACACAGCCTTCCAGCACTTCCTGCAAAGAGTCATCTAATGTTTACACTTCCTGTATTGAAAATACTGTTTAATTTAGAATTATTTATCTCCTGCTCTATATTGTTGCATTAAGCTGTATTCCGTACATTAA
>OW240920.1:2461027-2471027 GCA_933207985.1 Pelobates cultripes | reverse complement strand
TATGGAAGAGGATGGAGTAGGAGGAGTAGAGGAGGTGGCAGCGTACTGGCAGAGTACACGCTGTAGGGCTGACACACCCGCTTTGAGACAACTAACTGCTATTCAATCTATAAATTGGAAGGCAGGGCCTGAAGTTGTGGGAGGGGCTATATCCCTTTAAAAGGGACCCCCCCTCCTACCTCATTCACCGTCTGGTCCAGATGCTCGTTTGAATTGCTGGTTCCCAACGTGGTTTTCAGTTTCTCCTGACAGCTGCATTTTCAAAGTTTCTGTTGCTCCTACTGCCGGTTTCCCTACTAAACAGTGAGTTGGCAGACCGGTATCATTGTACCGGTCTGCAGCCTACACATAGCCTGACCCGCCGAGGTCCACGGCTACAGTATTGTGGGGACAGAAACCCCCTCGCCAGGGCTGATTCGGCTTGATTCCCGCCGGGGGATCAGGCCTCATGCAGACCAGCCCTCCCTCCCCCTCCCCCCCTGCTGCCGCTCACTGCACAGCAGCCGGTTCAAGTTATTCTGTAACCCAGCTCCTAACCCCCCCTCTCACTACACAACAGCCGGTTTATGTGTCACCCGGGTCCTAACCCCCCCCCTCACTCCACAGCAGCCGTAGGACCCGGCTACTAACTCCTCTCCCCCTCTCTCCAGGAGTGGGGAACCCCCCCAGGCTCATGGCAGGTAACGGTCAGGCGGCTAATACAATCAAGACCCCCACGGACCTAATTCACGGGGGTCCGCGATCTCTGCCACAATAGCCGCACCAACCCGCCCCCCACCCCAACCTACAAGTGCCCTGTCACATAAACTATTGAAAAAAAAAATAAAAATAAAAAAATACATTTTTAAATTAGAAGTTACTATATTTTGCAAGGCTCCTTGATACCCTTTGGGGTATCAGCAGCTTACAAATCTCTCCTCCCCCCCCCTCTCTTACTTACCTACAGACAGGGGTTCACTCACACGGGCAGAGCTCCCTTCACAGCCTCAGCCAGAAAGCATGTCAAAAAATTACAGCAATGCTGACGGCAATACAAGTTGTAACCACTAGATGTCGCCCTATAAATAGTAATGTTACCTGGTATATGTCAAAGTCTGTGATATGTGTTAACAATGGCAATATTAAAAAATGGTCAGATTTATATATTACGTTAGGAATAATAAAGTATTCAATTAATTCATGCACAACCGGTTACGTATAGATTTGTGGAAACAACTGTTTAAAGCATATAAGTCAGATATAAGCTGTTCTCGGGCACTAAATTGTGAGGTAA
Organism: Pelobates cultripes; assembly: GCA_933207985.1. Classification (NCBI taxonomy): domain Eukaryota; kingdom Metazoa; phylum Chordata; class Amphibia; order Anura; family Pelobatidae; genus Pelobates; species Pelobates cultripes. The sequence goes on along the minus strand of OW240920.1, from coordinate 2,469,754 downwards.
TTATGTGACTGATCTACCTAATATGTGGATCTATGTGACTCAAGAATATATGCCATATACTCACACCACGGTTTCATTTAAATCTTCAGAATTACTTGCGTGGTTATAGACAAATTGCAAAGTTCAAGAATATTTTCCCTTTATTTGGTGACCTGGTATACTGATTCCCCTGGCAGGGTCAGAGACCAAGACAAAGTCAAGTATTATATTACTTCCTTGGTATGTACAACATATGGGCGACGTATGTCCCAATAATCAGACATATGACACTCAGTGCATATGCTCACAAATGTATGCCGAGTGCACTTTGTGCCAAGCAGATATTTGGGACACTGCCATAACGGTTTAACATGTGTTTACAGTCTCAAGAACCAAACTAAGACGGACTTGGCCTTCAGAACCTACTTGCACTCAACCTACAACCATAGGTATGTGGTCCTAGGACATTCACCACAAAACGTGGGGGGGCAGGCTTCAGCTACAAGATAGCAGTACACACTTATATGTACCTTATGCCTTCCATTCTGTCATCCAGCACCGGGTTTAGGCCATCCTCCCTAACAGTAATCAAACTACTACAGGACTGCCAGGCAAACGTTGGGCACTCAGGTAAGTTATCTCGGTTGCAGCAACCAGTATAAGAAACATCAACATGCCCACTTAAGTAATTCTCCTCCCAGGCACCTTCTGCCATAGGGTTAGAGGTCCCGCGAGGCCAACTTCCATCCTCGATGTAAGAGGTATTAAACCCCCACAGGCCAAATCATAGCTAGACGCCTCGCATGTTGCATAGCTAGGGCGTCATCCGTCATAACCCTCAATTAACGATAAAATCTCCACTGGTAAAACACGTACAACAGATCAACCCCACGCGCCAACCATAGTTAAATCCTACTAGCCACTTGGCATTTAATAGGGACTCACCTGCCACAAGTTTAATGAATTACTTCGCCACTTTGGCACTAGTTAAACATTTTACACTCTCCATAATGAAACTCACGATTACATACGTATATATTTCAGTATGTCCCAAGTTCATGAAGAAGATGAACTATCAATGCCTAGTACACCGACCAGGACTGCCACCCCCACACGCAAAGGGGACATCGGCAGCCCGTCATCTATTAGATCATGGACCATCCCACGGATCACGGCCGAACTATGCAAACGTAGTATTCCTTATCCAGCTACGGCCCGCAAGGCAGAATTGTACAGGCTTATGCAAGCCAATCAGGACAATTCTGACGCCAGGGAAGGCACTAGTAATTCAAGCAATGCTAATCTGCATACCATGGTCGCCTCACTAGTGTCTTCCATGGGGCAGATAAATGAGAGACTGGAAAGACTGGAAGTTCGTAGCGGTCCAGTTGTGACACCAGAGCCACCTGCTACCGATATCCCAGGGCCATCACAAGCCCAACCTGGTAATCCTAATACCCCCACTATCCTTGGGTCACAAGTGATCAACCCAGCCCATATGGTACCAGCAAACCTTAAAAAAGACATCCTGGAGGGCAAGGATGTAAATCTAGTCTCTCTGCTTATTGCTTCCCAGGATATCACAGAGAACCGCGCATATACGTATGGCGATATTTCTGTGGTCCTCAAGGCCAGAGATCCTAGACTAAGCAAAAAACTTGCAATCCCAGACTTCGTTATCGCATTCGGCATATACAGGGACGTACTGTGCTCAGTTTACCCACAGAGAAGGGAAGAGTTAGACCTGTACATGCACAAGCTGGTAGACCTGGGAAACAAATACGGTGGGTCATCATTTTACGATTACCACCGTTCTTTTTCAACTAAAGCGGCAACAGCTCTCGCCCAGTACAACGCAAGAATGGATTGGAGCCTAATGGATACAGAGCTGTTCCTCAGGCACTTTGCCGGGCTAAGGTCTCCAGCTTGTGCAATATGTGGGGCTACCACGCACGCTGCAAATCTCTGTCCTGTCCCCACAGACGATGCCCCAAACATTGCCACACCAAGCACTTCCAGGGGGGAGAAACAGGGCAGAGACAAGCTGGGTCGCCCTATCGTGTATTTGGGCAAGTCACAGATCTGTAATAATTTTAATGTTGGGGCTTGCTCCTATAGTGCTTGCCGTCTACTGCATATCTGCTCCCATTGTTTCAGGGCACATGCAAAGGCTATGTGCCCTAATAAAATGCACATTAAACCCTACCTAACTACTGTGAATGTTGATGTTCTGGCAGGGCTTCTCTCCAAGCACCCTTCTACACATCTTGTGGAGTATTTGATTGCAGGGTTTTCTAAAGGGTTTCATACTGGCCTCATTCACATACCAGGTGGTACATGGGAAGCCAACAACCTCCAGTCCGCCCTTTGTGACACAGACGCAGTAGACTACCTACTACAAATTGAACAAGACCAAGGATTTGTCTTAGGTCCATTTATTGACCCGCCGTTCTCTAATTGGAGAACAAATCCCATTGGACTAGTCACTGGGAAAACATCTAACAAACAAAGACTCATTATAGACCTGTCTGCTCCACATGCTTCGGTGATACCCAGCCTCAATTCCCTGATCCCGTCAGAGGCATTCTCTTTACAATACACCACCATAGACGACGCCATATCCACCATCATCTCAGCAGGCATAGGCGCATGGTTGAGCAAAACCGACAGTTAACGCCTTTAAACTACTCCCCATACACCCGTCGCTGTGGCATTTGCATGGTATCAAATGGAGAGGCCAGTATTACTTCTTCACAAGGCTCACCTTTGGATCCAAGAGCAGTCCTAAAATATTTGACACTTTCGCAGAGACCTTGTGCTGGCTGCTCCTGAATACCAGCAGGTGCCATAGCGTCATTCATTACTTGGATGACTTCCTTTTCATAGAAAATAACGCTACCCCCCCTAACAGTTTACACAAAGCCATGCATTTATTTAACACCATTGGGGTTCCAGTATCTCCCACCAAGACAGAAGGTCCAGATACAATCATTCAGTTTTTGGGGATACAACTGGACTCCATAACTATGGAAGCCAGCCTCCCTAGAGATAAGATTGACAACACCACTCAGACCATTGAGCAGTACTTGTGCATAGGCTCATGCAATAGGAAAGAGCTTCAGTCACTGATTGGCTCGCTAAATTTTGCCATTCGTATTATACCCCAAGGAAGAGCATTCATTTCCAGACTCCTGTGCCTTCTTCCGACACTAACGAACGAACACAAACGTACCACTCTTGATAGGCAAGCCACAGCAGACTTACACATGTGGAACTTGTTCCTGTCAAACTGGAATGGCAGGAGCATGTTCCTCCCCCAAGTCACAGAGGATTCCCCTACCATTTGGACTGACGCAGCAGCCTCCACAGGTTTTGCAGCCATTTTTGGGGACAACTGGCTATGGGGTAGATGGCCGGAAGAAGTTAAGCAAATAGAAGGCTTTTTAGGAATTCTGCACTCTTTGAAGTGTACCCCATAGTAGCAGCAGCAGTCACATGGGGACAGTCTTGGGCAGGTAGACCAGTTCGATGTTTTTCTGACAACTTGGTGATTTGCCACGTCATAAACAAAGGCCGGTCTACCTCTCTAACCATCATGAGTTTTATCAGACGTCTTACGTGGTTGGCGGCCTGTCATCAGTTTCATCTAGTATGTTACCATGTACCGGGTATCTATAATACAGCCGCTGACCAGCTGTCCCGCTTTCAGTTTCAGGCGTTCAGGGAGTCTCTACCAACAGCGTCACCGGTAGCCACGATCGCTCCCCAAATCCAGGATCTAATCATGGACTAGAGGAATTATTACAACACAGCAAGATACTTACAAAACTCGCTCTCGCAAAAAACACGCATAGCGCATATGATAGAGTTTACTACCTATACAAGAAATTCATGGCAGACCATAATCTCACAAATTGGTTTGACAATGTAACATTGGTGGCTTTTGCCACTTTTTGCCACATTAAGTTAAAAATGTCGCATAATACCACAAAACTATACCTCACAGGTATCCAACATCATATGTTCACAGAACATCCTAACAACCAAGGGTTTCTCACCTCCTACCCCATTAAAACCCTCCTTAGGGGTATGCTCAAATCGCAAGGACCTACACCGCAACGTAGGGAGCCTATAGACATTCAACTGTTTAAACGTTTGTCAAACCTACTAGATACCACACCGTTCGAACCCCTTAACACCACTCTTAAAACGGCCATATACTTGGCTTTTTACGGTTTCTTACGACCCAGAGAATTTACCATTACTAGGCAACACGAGTCCAAGCATTGCCTCCGGTATTCTAACTTGTACAAAAAACAGGACCACTACGTATTAAGCTTACCTTCAACTAAGACCAGCCAGATGGGGCACGAGGTTCTTATTCAATACTACCCCACCAACAACGCATGGTGCCCGGTGAAAGTTTTTAACAACTATCTACAGTCATCACCTACACAAACCTCACTCGCTCTCCTTTCACTGCACGGCACAGCACTCACTACCGCCAAATTTGTGATGTATATTCGCTTACTATTGACCAGACTCTGCTTAAACGCCGCAAACTATTCTGGGCATTCATTCCGGATAGGGGCAGCCTCCACAGCCTCAGGCCTAGACATCCCGGTTCACATCATAAAAACCTTGGGCCGCTGGAAGTCATCCGCTTACGCTGTTTACATACCACAGCCAACACAAGAATTAAGGCATGCATTTGTGAAAATGTCATCGTAAATATGCTAACTCCATGTCTTGTGGTTTCGTTAATAAATATCTTTGATAACATTATATGGGTATTCCTTTTTGCCCTCTTATTTACAGGCCTACCACACACGTCGGTTTCGGCACACCTCTACCGACTTTTAATTATTATGATAAGTATACTCACTAGCTATTTCATACTATACTGAAATGGCCCCGAATACAAATTGGAAGGCAGGGCCTGAAGTTGTGGGAGGGGCTATATCCCTTTAAAAGGGACTCCCCCTCCTACCTCATTCACCGTCTGGTCCAGATGCGCGTTTGACCCACCCTCCTCTCCCTCTATTCAAATACTATTTAAGGTGGGCCCTCTTATTTACAGGCCTACCACACACGTCGGTTTCGGCACACCTCTACCAACTTTTAATTATTATGATAAGTATACTCACTAGCTATTTCATACTATACTGAAATGGCCCCGAATACAACTGATGTTTGTTTCACAGGCAGAAAGTGCCCTAAAAGATGGCGGCTTGAACCCAAGTTGGTGGCGGATCAGTCACGCAAGTCAACAGGCATTCAGAGCTAAAATACAGCAGCGTGTGGACCATTTTTAGCCCAAGGCAGCTCATCTCATCAGGCCTTTTTTAATCGAATGTATCGCCCAGTGTCAGTCCCTTCGGGATCCATCCCTCATTCATCTTAATAAAGGTGAGGTAATCTAGACTTTTTTGACCTAGGCGACTTCTCTTCTCAGTGACAATACCTCCTGCTGCACTGAAGGTCCTTTCTGACAGGACACTTGAAGCGGGGCAGGCCAGAAGTTCTATCGCAAATTGGGATAGCTCAGGCCACAGGTCAAGCCTGCACACCCAGTAGTCAAGGGGTTCATCGCTCCTCAGAGTGTCGATATCTGCAGTTAAGGCGAGGTAGTCTGCTACCTGTCGGTCGAGTCGCTCTCTGAGGGTGGATCCCGAAGGGCTGTGGCGATGCGTAGGACTTAAAAAGGTCCGCATGTCCTCCATCAACAACACGTCTCTAAAGCGTCCTGTCCTTGCCGGCGTGGTCATGGGAGGAGGAGGATGACTTCCACCTCTCCCCCTGTTAGATTCCCGTTGTGCTGTGACATCACCCTTATACGCTGTGTAAAGCATACTTTTCAATTTATTTTGCAAATGCTGCATCCTTTCATACTTGTTGTAATTCGGTAACATTTCCGCCACTTTCTGCTTATACCGGGGGTCTAGTAGCGTGGACACCCAGTACAGGTCGTTCTCCTTCAGCCTTTTTATACGAGGGTCCCTCAACAGGCACGACAGCATGAAAGACCCCATTTGCACAAGGTTGGATGCCGAGCTACTCATTTCCCGTTCCTCCTCCTCACTGATGTCAATGAAGGTATTTTCTTCCCCCCAGCCACGTACAACACCACGGTACCAGATAGGTGACAACGAGCACCCTGGGATGCCTGTTGTGGTTGGTCTTGCTCCTCCTCTTCCTCCTCCTCAAAGCCACATTCCTCCTCTGACTCCTCTTCCTCACAATCCTCTTCCAGCGTTGCCGCAGGTCCAGCAAGCGATGCTGATAAGGCTGTTTCTGGAGGTGATGGTGACCACAACTCTTCCTCTTCCTCTTCACGCTCATCTACGGCCTGATCCAGCACTCTTCGCAGGGCACGCTCCAGGAAGAAACAAATGGTATGATGTCGCTGATGGTGCCTTCGGTGCGACTGACTAAATTTGTCACCTCCTCAAAAGGACGCATGAGCCTACAGGCATTGCGCATGGCGTCAATAGCGGTAGCAAAAATTCCCAGCTCCCCAGAGGCTGTCCTAGCACCCCGGTCAGCACAGCATTCATTACTTTTAGCTTTCTTGTTGGAGCAGGCGGTCGGAGCATTAGGGTGTTGAATTCCAACGTGTGGGGCTGCTTATGCGCCAAATCAAGCGCCTCACTGGCATGTTGTTTACGCCGCTGAATATCGGCAAAGTGAGCCACATGGCCGTGTAGGAGCGCCCACAAAATGGCCACACACCTTCCTGGCCTGCTTCAGGACGTCCTGTAAGCCTGTGTACTTATGCATAAAGCGTTGTACGATCAGATTACACACATGTGCCATGCACGGCACATGTGACAACTTGCCCAACTTCAATGCCGCTAACAAATTTGTTTCGTTGTCACAAACCACTTTGCCGATATCCAGTCGCTGCGGAGTCAGCCACTTTTCCACCTGTGCGTTCATGGTGGACAGGAGTGCTTGTCCGGTGTGACTCTCTGCTTTCAAGCAAGTCAAACCCAAGACGGCGTGACACTGCCGTATCGGGATGTGGAATAGTACCTGGGGAGCTGGGGGGGTGCCGTTGATGTGGAGCAAGACGCAGCAGCAGAAGAGGACTCAGCCGAGGAGGTTATGGAAGAAGGGATGGGTAGGAGGGTAGAGGGTGGCGGCAGGGACTGCCTGCAAGTCGTGGCGATTGTCACCAACTCCTCTGCAGAGCCGGCCATTCCCATGCTTGGCAGTGCCAGGTTGCAATGCGCAGTGTAAGGTGAAATATACCCACCCACTGACCATACTTGCAGACCAGGTACATCAGTGGTCCGGTGGACGCGCCACAACACTGTATTGCCAGGATGAGATGCTATTACTCTTTTGCACAATTGAGTACAGGTTGGGGATTGCTCTCATAAAAAGTACTTCGGGTCCGGTACCTTCCACCGCGGTGTCCCAATAGTTGCCAAATTTTTGAACGCTTTGTGACCTACTCCAGTTTGTATGGTAAAGCTGGTAGCGGCTAATATTGTTCGACAAGCCAGGATGACATTGTCTCTTACGCCAAACATGTCCTTGACAGACACACATGACTGTAGTGAAGAAGAGCTGAACTGCCTGGGAGTAAGGCGGAGTGGCGGATGGTTGAGTAGGGACAAGTGAGGACAGCAGTGGTTGACGTGGCTGAAGATGCTGGACCAGGAGGAGTTGGCGTTTAGAGTAGGCGAGAGCTGCTTCTGTACTCATGTAAGATCCCATAGGCGTCTGTGATGTGAGATCATGTGCCTACGCAAAGCAGTTGTACCTAGGTGGGTGTTGGACTTCCCACGACTCAGTTTCTTTTGGCACAGGTTGCAAATGGCATCGCTGCTGTCAGAGGCAGACACACAAAAAAAATTCCACACTGCTGAGCTCTGCAATGACGGCATTCTGGTGGTGGACACAGCATGCGTTGATTGGCGTGCTGTCGGGCTGACCCCGGGTGTCGATGCATGCCGTCTGACTGTGCCACTAGCTCCTTGCGACGACCTCCCCCTGCTTCCAACTCGTCTCCTCCTCCTCCCTGTCTCCCCATCTGAACTTTCACCCTGTTCTTCTTCTTGACGAGCGGGCACCCACGTGACATCCATGGACGCATCGTCATCATCAACCGCTTCACTTGTATCTGACAACCCAGCAAAGGAAGCAGCAGCGGGTACAACATCATCATCATCATCACACCGTACGTCCATGTGTGTAATGCTGCCTGCCTGAGACATATCCCTGTTATCTACATCCTCTGGCAATAATGGTTGCGCATCACTCATTTCTTCAAACGGATGTGTGAATAACTCCTCTGACATACCAACTGAAGCGGCTGTGGTGCCAGTTTTGGTGGTGGCGGCAGGCGGGTGAGTGGTATCTTGAGAGGTGCCTGAAGCTAAGCTGGAGGAGGATGGTGCGTCAAGGTTCTGAGCGGAGGCTGTAGAAGATTGGGTGTCCTGTGTTAGCCAGTCAACTATATCCTCAGAACTTTTCAAGTTCAGGGTACGTGGCCTCTGAAAACTGGGCATTATTCTAGGGCCAAAGGGAATCACAGCACCACGACCATGATGGCCCCTGTGGGGTGGCCTGCCTCTGCCTGTCATTTTTGTTGGGATTAGTGGTACTATGCGTGCAAGCTACTGTGAGACCAGATATGAGTGGCAATGTGCACTGGCACAGTTGTGCAGAGCACAGGCTGTAGGCCCGACACCCGCTTGAAGATAACTAACTGCTATTCAATCTATAACAGTGAAAAAA
>OW240920.1:2392558-2460927 GCA_933207985.1 Pelobates cultripes | reverse complement strand
AGCCTGTCCTGATAACGTGCAGTCAGATCCCCTACATTAGATATAAACCCAGCGCTGTCTGAGCCTGTCCTGATATCGTGCTCTCAGATCCCCTAATTAGATATAAACCCAGCGCTGTCTGAGCCTGTCCTGATATCGTGCTCTCAGATCCCCTAATTAGATATAAACCCAGCGCTGTCTGAGCCTGTCCTGATAACGTGCAGTCACATCCCCTACATTAGATATAAACCCAGCGCTGTCTGAGCCTGTCCTGATAACGTGCTGTCATTACATTAGATATAAACCCAGCACTATCTGAGCCTGTCCTGATAACGTGCGGTCAGATCCCCTACATTAGATATAAACCCAACGCTGTCTGAGCCTGTCCTGATAATGTGCAGTCAGATCCCCTACATTAGATATAAACCCAGCGCTGTCTGAGCCTGTCCTGATAACGTGCAGTCAGATCCCCTACATAAGATATAAACCCAGCGCTGTCTGAGCCTGTCCTGATAACGTGCAGTCAGATCCCCTACATTAGATATAAACCCAGCGCTGTGTGAGCCTGTCCTGATAACGTGCAGTCAGATCCCCTACATTAGATATAAACCCAGCGCTGTCTGAGCCTGTCCTGATAACGTGCAGTCAGATCCCCTACATTAGATATAAACCCAGCGCTGTCTGAGCCTGTCCTGATAACGTGCAGTCAGATCCCCTACATTAGATGTAAACCCAGCTCTGTCTGAGCCTGTCCTGATAACGTGCAGTCATCCCCTACATTAGATGTAAACCCAGCTCTGTCTGAGCCTGTCCTGATAATGTGCGGTCAGATCCCCTACATTAGATATAAACCCAGCGCTATCTGAGCCTGTCCTGATAGCATGCAATCAGATCCCCTACATTAGATATAAACCCAGCGCTGTCTGAGCCTGTCCTGATAGCATGCAGTCAGATTCCCTACATTAGATATAAACCCAGCGCTGTCTGAGCCTGTCCTGATAACGTGGAGTCAGATCCCCTACATTAGATATAAACCCAGCGCTGTCTGAGCCTGTCCTGATAACGTGCAGTCATTACATGATATATATACCCGGCGCTGTCTGAGCCTGTCCTGATAACGTGCAGTCATTACATTAGATATAAACCCAGCACTGTCTGAGCCTGTCCTGATAACGTGCAGTCAGATCCCCTACATTAGATATAAACACAGCGCTGCCTGAGCCTGTCCTGATAACGTGCAGTCAGATCCCCTACATTAGATGTAAACCCAGCGCTGTCTGAGCCTGTCCTGATATCGTGCTCTCAGATCCCCTACATTAGATGTAAACCCAGCGCTGTCTGAGCCTGTCCTGATAACGTGCAGTCAGATCCCCTACATTAGATATAAACCCAGCGCTGTCTGAGCCTGTCCTGATAACGTGCTGTCATTACATTAGATATAAACCCAGCACTATCTGAGCCTGTCCTGATAACGTGCGGTCAGATCCCCTACATTAGATATAAACCTAGCGCTGTCTGAGCCTGTCCTGATAACGTGCAGTCAGATCCCCTACATTAGATATAAACCCAGCGCTGTCTGAGCCTGTCCTGATAACGTGCAGTCAGATCCCCTACATGAGTTATAAACCCAGCACTGTCTGAGCCTGTCCTGATAGCGTGCAGTCAGATCCCCTACATTAGATATAAACCCAGCGCTGTCTGAGCCTGTCCTGATAACGTGCGGTCAGATCCCCTACATTAAATATAAACCCAGCGCTGTCTGAGCCTGTCCTGATAACGTGCAGTCAGATCCCCTACATTAGATATAAACCCAGCGCTGTCTGAGCCTGTCCTGATAACGTGCGGTCAGATCACATTAGATATAAACCCAGCGCTGTCTGAGCCTGTCCTGATAACGTAGTCAGATCCCCTACATTAATATAAACCCAGCGCTGTCTGAGCCTGTCCTGATAACGTGCGGTCAGATCCCCTACATTAGATATAAACCCAGCGCTGTCTGAGCCTGTCCTGATAACGTGCCGTCAGATCCCCTACATTAGATATAAACCCAGCGCTGTCTGAGCCTGTCCTGATAACGTGTGGTCAGATCCCCTACATTAGATATAAACCCAGCACTGTTTGAGCCTGTCCTGATAACGTGCAGTCAGATCCCCTACATTAGATAAAAACCCAGCACTGTCTGAGCCTGTCCTGATAACGTTAGTCAGATCCCCTACATTAGATATAAATCCAGCGCTGTCTGAGCCTGTCCTGATAACACGCAGTCAGATCCCCTACATTAGATATAAACCCGGCACTGTCTGAGCCTGACCTGATAACGCACAGTCAGATCCCCTTCATTAGATATAAACCCAGCGCTGTCTGAGCCTGTCCTGATAACGCGCACTCAGATCCCCTACATTAGATATAAACCCAGCGCTGTCTGAGCCTGTCCTGATAACGTGCAGTCAGATCCCCTACATTAGATATAAACCCAGCGCTGTCTGAGCCTGTCCTGATAACGTGCACTCAGATCCTCTACATTAGATATAAACCCAGCGCTGTCTGAGCCTGTCCTGATAACGTGCAGTCAGATCCCCTACATTAGATATAAACCCAGCACTGTCTGAGCCTGTCCTGATAACGTGCAGTCAGATACCCTACATTAGATATAAACCAAGCGCTGTCTGAGCCTGTCCTGATAACTTGCAGTCAGATCCCCTACATTAGATATAAACCCAGCGCTGTCTGAGCCTGTCCTGATAACGTGCAGTCAGATCCCCTACATTAGATATAAACCCAGCGCTGTCTGAGCCTGTCCTGATAACGTGCAGTCAGATCCCCTACATTAGATATAAACCCAGCGCTGTCTGAGCCTGTCCTGATAACGTGCAGTCAGATCCCCTACATTAGATATAAACCCAGCGCTGTCTGAGCCTGTCCTGATAACGTGCGGTCAGATCCCCTACATTAGATATAAACCCAGCGCTGTCTGAGCCTGTCCTGATAACGTGCCGTCAGATCCCCTACATTAGATATAAACCCAGCGCTGTCTGAGCCTGTCCTGATAACGTGTGGTCAGATCCCCTACATTAGATATAAACCCAGCACTGTTTGAGCCTGTCCTGATAACGTGCAGTCAGATCCCCTACATTAGATAAAAACCCAGCACTGTCTGAGCCTGTCCTGATAACGTTAGTCAGATCCCCTACATTAGATATAAATCCAGCGCTGTCTGAGCCTGTCCTGATAACACGCAGTCAGATCCCCTACATTAGATATAAACCCGGCACTGTCTGAGCCTGACCTGATAACGCACAGTCAGATCCCCTTCATTAGATATAAACCCAGCGCTGTCTGAGCCTGTCCTGATAACGCGCACTCAGATCCCCTACATTAGATATAAACCCAGCGCTGTCTGAGCCTGTCCTGATAACGTGCAGTCAGATCCCCTACATTAGATATAAACCCAGCGCTGTCTGAGCCTGTCCTGATAACGTGCACTCAGATCCCCTACATTAGATATAAACCCAGCGCTGTCTGAGCCTGTCCTGATAACGTGCAGTCAGATCCCCTACATTAGATATAAACCCAGCACTGTCTGAGCCTGTCCTGATAACGTGCAGTCAGATACCCTACATTAGATATAAACCAAGCGCTGTCTGAGCCTGTCCTGATAACGTGCAGTCAGATCCCCTACATTAGATATAAACCCAGCACTGTCTGAGTCTGTCATGATAATGTACGGTCAGATCCCCTACATTAGATATAAACCCAGCGCTGTCTGAGCCTGTCCTGACAACGTGCAGTCAGATCCCCTACATTAGATATAAACCCAGCACTGTCTGAGCCTGTCCTGATAACGTGCAGTCAGATCCCCTACATTAGATATAAACCCAGCGCTGTCTGAGCCTGTCCTGATAACGTGCAGTCAGATCCCCTACATTAGATATAAACCCAGCGCTGTCTGAGCCTGTCCTGATAACGTGCAGTCAGATCCCCTACATTAGATATAAACCCAGCGCTGTCTGAGCCTGTCCTGATAGCGTGCAGTCAGATCCCCTACATTAGATATAAATCCAGCGATGTCTGAGCCTGTCCTGATAACGTGCAGTCAGATCCCCTACATTAGATATAAACCCAGCACTGTCTGAGTCTGTCATGATAATGTACGGTCAGATCCCCTACATTAGATATAAACCCAGCGCTGTCTGAGCCTGTCCTGACAACGTGCAGTCAGATCCCCTACATTAGATATAAACCCAGCACTGTCTGAGCCTGTCCTGATAACGTGCAGTCAGATCCCCTACATTAGATATAAACCCAGCACTGTCTGAGCCTGTCCTGATAACGTTAGTCAGATCCCCTACATTAGATATAAATCCAGCGCTGTCTGAGCCTGTCCTGATAACGCGCAGTCAGATCCCCTACATTAGATATAAACCCGGCACTGTCTGAGCCTGACCTGATAACGCGCAGTCAGATCCCCTACATTAGATATAAACCCAGCGCTGTCTGAGCCTGTCCTGATAACGCGCACTCAGATCCCCTACATTAGATATAAACCCAGCGCTGTCAGAGCCTTTCCTGATAACGTGCGGTCAGATCCCCTACATTAGATATAAACCCAGCGCTATCTGAGCCTGTCCTGATAGCATGCAATCAGATCCCCTACATTAGATTTAAACCCAGCGCTGTCTGAGCCTGTCCTGATAGCATGCAGTCAGATCCCCTACATTAGATATAAACCCAGCGCTGTCTGAGCCTGTCCTGATAACGTGGAGTCAGATCCCCTACATTAGATATAAACCCAGCGCTGTCTAAGCCTGTCCTGATAACGTGCAGTCATTACATTAGATATAAACCCAGCGCTGTCTGAGCCTGTCCTGATAACGTGCAGTCATTACATTAGATATAAACCCAGCGCTGTCTGAGCCTGTCCTGATAACGTGCTGTCATTACATTAGATATAAACCCAGCGCTGTCTGAGCCTGTCCTGATAACGTGCAGTCATTACATTAGATATAAACCCAGCGCTGTCTGAGCCTGTCCTGATAACGTGCAGTCAGATCCCCTACATTAGATATAAACCCAGGGCTGTCTGAGCCTGTCCTGATAACGTGCAGTCAGATCCCTTACATTAGATATAAACCCAGCGCTGTCTGAGCCTGTCCTGATAATGTGCGATTTTCTAATTATATTTTGCCTTTCTGTCCTACAGCTTAATAATAATGTAATCCAAAATTGTCATTGATCCCTTCCGAATCCCTCCCTCTCAGAATGAATAGCCTCGAAAATGTGCCATATTCAAAGAGTTTGGACAAACTCACTATATTTATCCCTATCACATCATTTATTTATTTACTTTGATATGTAACACCATATGCTCGTGGGTAAGTCAGTTTATATTTTATTCATATTCATAATACACAGTTACTGAAGTTACACAATGTAATACTGCGTCTCTTCCCTTGTCATACGGCAAGAAGCCACCTCTATGGTAAATCCAAAACGCCCAAAATAGAGAGAGATTAACACTAGCAGGTAAACACCGAGATGCTAGGCTTTGAGAGTTCATCTTTGTTGATGTTCTGCACTAGTTCCGCTGAGCAATGATCTGAAAAAAATTAAATAAAGAAATCCAATGTTATAGCTCGGAAAGTAGAAAAGTGCGTGATATGAGAGAAAAAAGTAGGAATAATATCTCTAGCACTCAAAACTCATAGCTCTAGTTGGACCAAACAAATAAGGAATCAAATGGCTGCCAAACATAAATGGAATTAATAATTTATAGCTGGGTTTATTTCATTCTTGAACAGAACTAAAAGCTGAATTTACCAATACAGGGCCTCCTGATTTATAGCGAAACTCAACAGAAATTAGAAAATTCTGGAGCTATGCCTTGCTTGGAAATCAAAGAGACGCTATTGGAGTAGGGCAGAGCTTGGAGTTCGGGAATTCGAACAATCACCCAATCAGGTCCAATATTCGGACAAATTACAGTTTGGACCGCAAGAAATCTCGAAGTCTAATAGACACCGTGGATCAGAGAGAATGAATTATTGAAATCGGGAACGTGGATCAGAGAGAATGAAAGATAGCAAAAAGGGAACGTGGATCAGAGAGAATGAAATATTGAAAGAGGGAACGTGGATCAGAGAGAATTAATTATTGAAATAGGGAACGTGGATCAGAGACAATTAATTATTGAAATAGGGAACGTGGATTAGAGAAAATGAATTACTGAAATAGGGAACGTGGATCAGAGAGAATGAATGATTGAAATAGGGAACGTGGATCAGAGAGAATGAATTATTGAAATAGGGAACGTGGATCAGAGAGAATGAATTATTGAAATAGGGAACGTGGATCAGAGAAATGAATTATTGAAATAGGGAACGTGGATCAGAGAAAATGAATTATTGAAATAGGGAACGTGGATCAGAGATAATTAATTATTGAAATAGGGAACGTGGATCAGAGAGAATTAATTATTGAAATAGGGAACGTGGATCAGAGAGAAATAGGGAACGTGGATCATTAATTATTGAAATAGGGAACGTGGATCAGAGAGAATTAATTATTGAAATAGGGAACGTGGATCAGAGACAATTAATTATTGAAATAGGGAACGTGGATTTAATTATTGAAATAGGGAACGTGGAATGAATTACTGAAATAGGGAACGTGGATCAGAGAGAATGAAATAGGGAACGTGGATGAAATGAGGGGAACGTGGATCAGAGAGAATGAATGATTGAAATAGGGAACGTGGATCAGAGAGAATGAATTATTGAAATAGGGAACGTGGATCAGAGAGAATGAATTATTGAAATAGGGAACGTGGATCAGAGAAAATGAATTATTGAAATAGGGAACGTGGATCAGAGATAATTAATTATTGAAATAGGGAACGTGGATCAGAGATAATTAATTATTGAAATAGGGAACGTGGATCAGAGAGAATTAATTATTGAAATAGGGAACGTGGATCAGAGAGAATTAATTATTGAAATAGGGAACGTGGATCAGAGAGAATTTATTATTGAAATAGGGAACGTGGATCAGAGAGAATTAATTATTGAAATAGGGAACGTGGATCAGAGAGAATTAATTATTGAAATCGGGTACCTGGATAAGAGAGAATGAAATGGAGAAACATTGTCAGATGGAAAAGAAATTGTTCTTTTAGCTCACATTTTACAATCAGCTTCCTAATCCTTTTGGCAAAATAGCACACATTACATGCTCCAAACTGCGGATTGTATTTACAAGGAAACTAAACAAATTAAATTAAAATTAGGAAGAATTCACCAACTTTGATCTGATTTTACCCTCAAAAGAGGCTTTCTACTTACTATAAAACAAATGCCGACCAAAAGGAGGAAGACAGCCACAGAACACAGAACTATGAGAGCAACTCCCCATCCGGGAACTCCTTCGCTGGCTGTCGTTGTTGTAGGTGCCATAGTTGCTGTAGTTGCTGTAGTTGCAATGCCAAATCAATGGGAGAAAAGTCAGAAGTGAGTTAATAGTGCCTAAAGCAAACCTTTCACATTTATCTGAAATAAATCGTTGTCGTTGATCACTTAAGCAAAAGGTCCAATATGGCCTTTTATCTGTCTGTCTATCTACACTGAACACAATTAATAAATGCAACACTTTTTTGTTTCTGTCCCCATTTTTCATGAGCTTAACTCAAAGATCTAAGACTTTTTCTATCTATGCAAAAGGCCTATTTCTCTCAAATATTGTTCACAAATCTGTCTAAATCTGTGTTAGTGAGCACTTCTCCTTTGCCGAGATAATCCATCCACCTCACAGGTGTGGCATATCAAGATGCTGATTAGACAGCATGATTATTGCACAGGTGTGCCTTTGGCTGGCCACAATAATAGGCCACTCTGAAATGTGCAGTTTTATCACACAGCACAATGCCACAGATGTTGCAAGTTTTGAGGGAGCGTGCAATTGGCATGCTGACTGCAGGAATGCCCACCAGAGCTGTTGCTGTGAATTGAATGTTCATGTTTCTACCATAAGCCATCTCCAAAGGTGTTTCACAGAATTTGGCAGTACATCCAACCAGCCTCACAACCACAGACCACGTGTAACCACACCAGCCCAGGACCTCCACATCCAGCATTTTCACCTCCAAGATCGTCTGAGACCAGCCACCCTGACAGCTGCTGCAACAATCGGTTTGCATAACCAAAGAATTTCTGCACAAACTGTCAGAAACCGTCTCAGAGAAGCTCATCTGCATGCTCGTTGTCCTCATCGGGGTCTTTACCTTACTGCAGTTTGTCGTCGTAACCGACTTGAGCGGGCAAATGCTCACATTCGATGATGTCTGGCACTTTGGAGAGGTGTTCTCTTCACGGATTAATCTGTGTTTTCACTGTACAGGGCAGATGGCACACAACGTGTATGGTGTTGTGTGGGTGAGCGGCTTGCTGACATCAACGTTGTGGATCGAGTGGCCCTTGGTGGCAGTGGGGTTATGGTATGGGCAGGTGTATGTTATGGACAATGAACACAAGTGCATTTTATTGATGACATTTTGAATGCACAGAGATACTGTAAGGAGATCCTGAGGCCCATTGTTGTGCCATTCATTCACCATCACCTCATGTTGCAGCATGATAATGCATTGCCTCATGTTGCAAGGATCTGTACACAATTCCTGGAAGCTGAAAACATCCCAGTTTATGCATGGCCAGCATACTCACCGGATATGCCACCCATTGAGCGTGTTTGGGATGCTCTGGATCGGCGTATACGACAGCGTGTTCCAGGTCCTGCCAATATCCAGCAACTTCGCACAGCCATTGAAGAGGAGTGGACCAACATTCCACAGGCCACAATCAACTACCTGATCAACTCTATGCGAAGGAAATGTGTTGCACTGTGTGAGGCAAATGGTGGTCACACCATATACTGACTAGTTTTTGGACCCCCCCTGGGTCCCCATAATAAAAGTAAAACTGCACATTTCAGACCGGCCTTTATTGTGGCCAGGCTAAGGCACACCTGTGCAATAATCATGCTGTCTAATCAGCATCTTGATATGTCACACCTGTGAGGTGAATGGATTATCTCGGCACCTAAAAGGTAGGAAACAGGAGGGTGACTAAAACATTTTACATGTGTGTGTGTCTCTATGTATGTATGTATGTGTTCTGTATGTGGATATGTATGTCTGCATGTATGTATGTGTCTGTATGTGCGAGTCTCTATGGGTATCTCTTTTTCGGCATGTGTGTCTGTATGTGTATCTGTATCTGTATGTCTGTGTATTTGCCCTATGTATCCGCATGCGTGTCACTGTTTGTATCTATATAAGTGTCATTCTGTGTATCTGAATGTTTGTCCTTAAGTGTATGTGTATCTGCATGTGTGTATATATGTGTATCTGTGTGTCAGTGCTTGTATCTGTGTTTTTGCATGTGTGTCAGTGCTTGTATCTGTAGGAGTGTCATTCTGTGTATCTATCTGTGTGTTAGTTTGTGTGTCTGTATTTGCATGTGTGTCAGTGTGTGTATCTGTGCATCTGTGTCTGTATGTGTCTGTGTATCAGCATGTGTGTCAGTGTGTGTATCTGTATGTGTTAAACGATGTGGATCTGCATGTACAATAATCTGTGTTTGTTTATCTGCATATGTGTTAGTGTATGCATCTGTGTGTCTGTGTAACTGTGACCCCACCACACACACTGTCACCCCCTTCACCCTGCCACACTCCACAATCCTGTCACTCACCCATGCCATACTTACCTCCCATCGCTCTGCCATATTAACCCTATTACTCTCACCTTTTCTGGCACTGTCACTCTTCCCCCTTCTCCCTCTCCAATCTTGCCACATTTATTCTCCATCACTCTGTCACACTCGCCCCCTTTCACCCTGCCACAGTCACCCTATCTCATTAACACCTCCATCCCCCCCCCAACCATGCTACACTCACCCTGTGGGGAGTGAATGAGACACATGGAGGGACTGGCTGGGTTAGACATATGGGAGGGGGGATTTAGGGCCCCGTGGTTTCTAGTTGCACCTCTGATCATACAGTTCAATGCAATGTAACTAAACCACATTATTATTGCCTAGGTTAGTGGTTTGAAAAAAAACTATTACATTTTGTGAGCTTTAAAATAATTGTGAGTGCGTTGGATGTTGTTTGTTGTATGAATTGGCCCCGGCAGCATCCTATAATGTCTGCATGTTCAGGTGAGTGCAGCCTCTTGGGTGTATTAATATATTTGGGAGTCTAGGCCGACTCCCAGGGTTTGCACTTCTCCGTGTCACAGGTGCCTCATTCCAGGATCCTATTTAACCTTGACCTGCGGAGAGTCCGAGGAGGAAGAATTTCCCCCGTAAGTGTATCGGTCTCATATTAGTAGACATTAGGCTGCTAGAGTAGGACCTTGCCAAGAATGGGGTACATTGACGTTGTGGCAGGCTTATGTACATACATGGTCACATACAATAACTAATTAATGTTACCTAGGTGAGGTGTTTTTAAAAAGAACTATTACAATCTGTGATACTTGAAATGGCTGTTTAGTGAGTGAGTCCGCTAGGTATTATGTTATATATAGCTTACCTGAAGTTGTGTTACTTTGACATAATGATCCTGTATGGGATAAGAAACAATAGATTAGTTTTCAGAATTTTATACATACTCTAATTTATATATATTATTACTTTCTTCCAGTCCGGCCGGGTACAGGAAACAGAAGCTTGGGGGGGGGGAGGGGGGGGATGAGGGGTGGACACACAAAGGGGTTGGGAAGAGTAAGACACAGAGGAGCTGGGGGGAAGTAAGACATTAAAAGGGGTTCGGAGGATGTAGGAGACATACAAAGAGGGGGTGATAAGAGACACACAAGGAGCTTGTAAGAGATACACTAAAGGGGAGTGTAAGACACAAAACGTAAAGAAAAAATATACATAAAAAAATTATATTAACAAAATAAATATAATTAAAAAAAATAGCTGCTCCCCTCTCAGTCCCTATCCTACCCAACAAACCCTCTCTTCTACATTACACACATACACAATGCATCCCTACACAAACACAGACACACCGAAACATACTCACACAGCAACACACAATACATCCATTACACACACACACAATGCAGCCCTTGCACACACTGCATCCCTTACATACAAAAACACACAATGCATCCCTTACGCACGCACACACAGACGCGCACACACACACACACACTGCTTCCTTACACACACAGAAACACAATGCATCTCTTACACACACTGCATTACATTACATACACAGAAACACACTTTGCATCCCTTACACATACAAACACAGATTCACACAATGCATCCCTTACACACACACACACACACCCAGAAACACACAATGCATTACTTACGTACAAACACGCACTGCATCCCTTACACAAACTGGTATCCCTATACACTACATTCCATAAGAACACGCACACATTGCATCCTCTACAATAACACATAACACATCCCCTACACACATACACTCCACTCCCTGTGAGCGAACTCATGGGTGGGCCATGTATGTGGACATATGGGCGGGCATTGTGATGTCACATGGTGGGCAGAGCATATGGGGGGCAGCAAAATTTTGTTTGCCTACGGCAGCAGAAATCCTTGTACCAGCCCTGACCTCAGATTACCTCCAGTTTATCTCCAGAATATCTCCAGGCATACACTTTGAAGCAGCGTGTGTTTTTTTACATTTGAGGGGGTGGAGGTTGTCAAACACAGGATCTGCCCCTGGTGCCAAATGCTCTAGTTATGCCCCTGACATCAAGACATGGGCTCTACATGTCCTGTGGTAAGTGGGACCAAAACAGCAGCAAATCCTTTAAATTCTGCAATTGGATTGAGATCTGGGAAAATATTTGACCCTTGACAAAGTCTTTTGATCTTTTCAATTGCCTATTTTACTTGCTTCAAACACAAATATTTTAAGAACTGACTGTTCACCTGCTGCCTAATATATCCCACCCATGACGAGTGACATTGTAACGATATAATCAATGTTATACACTTTACCTGTCAGTGGGTTTAATGTTGTAGCTACTCAATGTTTATTGCTATTAAACTACCTGAATATATCTCATCTACCTCGTTCCTCAGGAACTTGTATTGATGGAATATATCGAAATACCTCTGACATGTAAAATACCGGTATAATTATAAAGGACACTGAATACCTCCAGTAGGACTTGAATTCATACATTTATCTCATGTCCCTGCCATGATGAGTAACACAAGAGACATATTTAAGTATCTTTGCTGAAACCCCACTATATATCCAACAATACGAAGGCTGACATTGAAGGTTCTGTAAAGAGATCTTCATATTACATTTGAATTACACTTAGCTATAGACTACACAATATAAATACATGATGACCACTCAGTGAACGATACAATCTTTCTAAACGATCACCAGACACAGAAAACTCACCAGTAAACTGGAGTGAGAGAATGAGCAGGATTGCGATGGAAGTGTTCATCTTGAGTTGATCTTCCCCAATCAATGTGCACACAATATTCTGCCAGACATTTAAATAGCTCTCTCTGAATACTCCCAAGGAGGGAGTACCTCACAGAGGCTGCTCAGAGGAACAGGTTTATGCCTTGCCCATGAATCAGCTCCACAGAATATATCATCTTACTGAATATTGATGGAAGGCCAACGTCATCTTGATCTCGTTCAGTTTTGGAATCTAGAAGAATTGTAACATTCCTAACATAGCTGATAGCTATAGTGTATATTGATATGTAAACAGAACCTCATGTGCGACCATTCTTTCCAAATATTAGGCAACCCTTTTATTGACTAGATCCCCAAGTCTGAAATACTCGGTTGCTGAATTATGACCTGAGAACTGTCTGGTTAAGTTTACAGAATAAAAAGTTAAATAAATGATTATAGATTTACTCAAATAATTTTACACATGCTGGATACATTGAAAACGTAGTATTGTTAATTTACTGAACCCAATAGACTATAATGTCATATTATAATGATGTGGATTTGTCAATATAACACAGTATAGCAGTAACTGTTCACATTCAAGATATATATCTTTAGGGGTATTGCCCAGGGACACTTACTGGTAATACGACCTGACCAAGATCTGAATCTGGGTTTCCACTTCCAAAGCAGTGACGTTACTAGTTACAGTTGTGACCCCTGTAACTGTGGGTCGTACCAGCCCAGCACCCTCGGTTGCCGGGTGACCAGCAGGAGGTGGAGTGAACAGCGCTCACCCTCTCTGCCAGTCACAACAAGTAGTGTGGCCGAGCTGACCGGAGTAGAGGGTCTCACAGGAAGTGCTCACTGAAAGAGCAGGCACAGAGGGCAACAGGGGATTGACATGGGGCAGGATTTGGTGGATTGACACATGGAGGGACACAGAGGTTAATTGACACATGGAGGGAAGGTGGGGATTGACACATGGAGGGACGGTGGGGATTGACACATGGAGTGACTAGGGAGAAATTGACACATGGAATGGACTGGGGGGGAATTAAGTCACATGAAGGGGCTGGGGTAAATTGACACATGGAGGGACTGGTGATGAAGTGACACATGGAAGGACTGGGGGGGAACTGAGTCACATGGTGGGGCTGGGGTAAATTGACACATGGAGGGATTGGGGGGAATTGAGACACATGGAAGAGACACGGGATGAATTGACACATGGAAGGGACTGGGGGGAATTGAGACACATGGAGGGGCTGGGGTAAATTGACACATGGACACATGGAGGGATTGGGGGGAATTGAGACACATGGAAGAGACACAGGAGGAATTGACTGGGGGTAACTGAGTCACATGAAGGGGCTGGGGTAAATTGACACATGGAGGGATTGGGGGGAATTGAGACACATGGAAGAGACACAGGATGAATTAACACATTGAATGGACTGGGGGGAATTGAGTCACATGGAGGGGATGGGGTAAATTGACACATGGATGGATTGGAACCTCATGTGCGACCATTCTTTCCAAATATTAGGCAACCCTTTTATTGACTAGATCCCCAAGTCTGAAATACTCGGTTGCTGAATTATGACCTGAGAGCTGTCTGGTTAAGTTTACAGAATAAAAAGTTAAATAAATGATTATAGATTTACTCAAATAATTTTACACTTGCTGGATACATTGAAAATGTAGTATTGTTAATTTACTGAACCCAATAGACTATAATGTCATATTATAATGATGTGGATTTGTCAATATAACACAGTATAGCAGTAACTGTTCACATTCAAGATATATATCTTTAGGGGTATTGCCCAGGGACACTTACTGGTAATACGACCTGACCAAGATCTGAATCTGGGTTTCCACTTCCAAAGCAGTGACGTTACTAGTTACAGTTGTGACCCCTGTAACTGTGGGTCGTACCAGCCCAGCACCCTCGGTTGCCGGGTGACCAGCAGGAGGTGGAGTGAACAGCGCTCACCCTCTCTGCCAGTCACAACAAGTAGTGTGGCCGAGCTGACCGGAGTAGAGGGTCTCACAGGAAGTGCTCACTGAAAGAGCAGGCACAGAGGGCAACAGGGGATTGACATGGGGCAGGATTTGGTGGATTGACACATGGAGGGACACAGAGGTTAATTGACACATGGAGGGAAGGTGGGGATTGACACATGGAGGGACGGTGGGGATTGACACATGGAGGGACTAGGGAGAAATTGACACATGGAATGGACTGGGGGGGAATTAAGTCACATGAAGGGGCTGGGGTAAATTGACACATGGAGGGACTGGTGATGAAGTGACACATGGAAGGACTGGGGGGGAACTGAGTCACATGGTGGGGCTGGGGTAAATTGACACATGGAGGGATTGGGGGGAATTGAGACACATGGAAGAGACACGGGATGAATTGACACATGGAAGGGACTGGGGGGAATTGAGACACATGGAGGGGCTGGGGTAAATTGACACATGGACACATGGAGGGATTGGGGGGAATTGAGACACATGGAAGAGACACAGGAGGAATTGACTGGGGGTAACTGAGTCACATGAAGGGGCTGGGGTAAATTGACACATGGAGGGATTGGGGGGAATTGAGACACATGGAAGAGACACAGGATGAATTAACACATTGAATGGACTGGGGGGAATTGAGTCACATGGAGGGGATGGGGTAAATTGACACATGGATGGATTGGGGGGAATTGAGACACATGGAAGAGACACAGGAGGAATTGACACATGGAATGGACTGGAGGGGAACTGAGTCACATGAAGGGACTGGGGTAAATTGACACATGGAGGGATTGGGGGGAATTGAGACACATGGAAGAGACACAGGATGAATTAACACATGGAATGGACTGGGGGGAATTGAGTCACATGGAGGGGATGGGGTAAATTGACACATGGAGGGATTGGGGGGAATTGAGACACATGGAAGAGACACAGGAGGAATTGACACATGGAATGGACTGGAGGGGAACTGAGTCACATGAAGGGACTGGGGTAAATTGACACATGGAGGGATTGGGGGGAATTGAGACACATGGAAGAGACACGGGATGAATTGACACATGAAATGGACTGGGGGGGAACTGAGTCACATGGAGCGGCTGGGGTAAACTGACACATAGAGGGATTGGGGGGAATTGGGACACATGGAAGGGCTGGGTGGGCATGAGACACATGGAGGGGGTCCAGGGTAATCCTTGCACCGGGGCCCTGTGGTTTCTAGTTATGCCTCCGGACATTACCGCGGCTCTAACAAGCTGATAAATCTCACGTATTTAGATAATGTGCACAGTGAAAAAATGTGGTTTTTCAAAATCGATTTGTCCCCCCAAAAATGTAGTTTCTATGGTCTGAAAGTAGTCCATGTGGCATTAATTGTATCCTTGCAATCGTTTTCAGAGTAAATCTAATATTATATATAGTTTGCAGTACACTGCTAGGTGCATTTTCCTGTCATTAAGGTCACAGTGTAACGGAGCTCCTTGTACTCCGACTGAGTACCCTCCGTTGACGGATGCTCCTAGCGCTTCCTGAGGACTCCAAGCACTGCAGCAGACACCACAACCACCGCAGACTCCGCAACCGCCGTATGTTGACTGGAGTCTCGCCGTCTTCCTTCCACCCTGGATCAGCTTCTGTCCTCCAGGACTCTGTGGGAAAGAACTCTTCCTTCCACCCTGTATGAACCTCCAGCATCCAGGACTGTGTGGTGAAGATCCCTCCTCCAAGGAGAGCGTGTCAGGAACAAGCTCTTAAAAGAGCTAAGTGACTCAAGCTCAGGGGAGCATGCAGAGCATAGCAATCCCCAGTGTGATTATAACAGCTCCCTCCAATAACGAGACAAGGCTACGTTTAGAGGGATCAAGAAGAACTGTCAAAACCTTTATTTCCCTTGGGACCAGCCAATAGGGTCACCACAATAACATTGTTGTGAAACCTCAATAAAATCACAAACAGTCAAACCATATTAAGCAACACACAGTGACTTATCACAACACAATGGCACATTTTTAAAGGGGTGGGGGGAGACAATATTTAACAGTAAATATCTCACCTGCCTGCAGAATTAGCAATATGCAAATCTACCCGAATATGCAAATGAACCAGTCTTGCAATTCAGGTAGTGCATATTGCTGTTGCTACCAACAGAGGGCACTAGACCAGCTCCATAGCTAAACCCACCTAGTTGGTAGCAAACCTCAGCAATACAAGAGAGCAGGCAATACATTACACAGAACACACACACTATAAACAATTACATTACACACACCCTGCACCTATAATGGGTACAGGGTGACTAAAACATAAGATAAATAAAGCAGCCCACATAAATAGTCTGTCTGAAGGTAGACTAGGGGCTTTAAAGCCAGATACATGAAAGAGTCATAGTCACAGGGGAGGAGGCTGGCAAGTAGGCCTCTCCAGGACCAAGTGGCGAAGGGCACTTCGTCACACACAGGTCTAATGAGAAACAGAAATCAACAGAGTAAGAAAGAGAAGGAGCAGGTGAAATATCTATATTTATATAATATGGTGGTAAATGCAGCTACAGAGCTCACAAAGACCCCGATATTAATTTATTTAAGTTATAAACTCAGTGACTGGATAGCCAATGACTAGAAAGGGGATGAGCGTTAAAATAAGTAATGAGGGGACGGGCTTAACAAATGACTGATTTATATTATTTTGTTTCTTTATTTTATTTTAATTAGTGGCGTCAGTTTAAATGGAGTTTAACTGTTGCCTCTTTTGTTGATGAAGATACGAAGAATTGAAAAATAAAACACATCAGATGAGTAAGTAGAATTTTTATTTTTAATGGTGGTGTGGCTACAGGATTAGGGACCCCTAGCCACCCAGGATGGTGGTGGGAGGAAGAACAACCGCATGTCTACCACATTGTTTAATTACTTATGGCCACCACCCATGGGTGGGTTGGGTTTAACTAGGTCCTGCCCCCTGAATATTATATTACGGAGGCCCCACCGACTGAAAATGGGTGGGTGATGGAGGGTACACTCATTCTTCCTCCCTCACACTGGGATGCCCTCCAGTTTATTTTATTATATATCCCCACCTACAAGCCAGGGGAGGGGCATGGGGAACTATAAATCCCTAATTATTTAAACAGGCCCCGGCCCCATGGGAACAGGCATTTTGGTGAATGGGCAGCAATGAACCCAGTCTCTAGGCTTACAAGTTTAGTAGACATTCCCCTGGTGGGGCCACGGGGAGGTGAAATACTTTCCTTATCGTAATATGGGGGTCTTATTGACCACCATAGTTTAGTTTTATTTTTTTAATGTTATTTCTTTAACTATTTAATGTGGCGACTTGCAAACAAGTGCTGGCTAGCGGGCACATCATTAAGCCTGGCATTGCCAAGGGTTATTGAACTATTTGCCCGCTGTATAAATATTATTTAAAATTTGCGAATGTGTATCGTGCCTCATGAATTTTCTAAATCCTATCATTTGTTCCGTCCTTCTGAATTTGTTTTTAGTAAAGATGAGAATTACCATTGCAGTAGGAGTTTAGTTGTTTTTTCCGAATATTGTCCAACCGTCGATTTGTCTAATATCCGGCGTAGTGAATAACCCCGTTAATATATTACCTATATTTATTCATCGTTTTGTGATGTTTTCTCTCCCATATGAAGGCTCACAAGATTGAATAAGGTGGTTATAGAATGATGAACAGACAATATTATACAGATTATATATTCTAATAAATCACCAATTCTGTTAAAATAAAATATGGCGATGAAGTTGGATGTATTTCCCTAACCATTCTTCTTTTTTTTTATTATTTGTTCGTAAATCTATAAACCTTTGTAGTGTGTATATTATTGTATTTCACATATGCTTTACTCTGTAACATCCTGTGTACAATGGACTATAACCTATGCAGTTGTAACTGTTTTCTCCTGTATTGATTGTACATCATTTTATCGTACTCCACTGATGCCCTATTCGGCCTCTAAGGCATGTTAGCTAACTAAAAATTAAACAATGCATAAAAAAGTAGTGCTGAATAGCCTCTTAATATTTCTGACACACTAGTAAAGAACTGACACACTAGTAAAATGACTTATGACAGAGTTACATGGAACACACATTGGGACTGTTCTGCTGCATTTGGGACACTTGGGACATATGCTTTTATCTCTGCTAAATCTTTTCGATTTCTTTATTATGTGCATAGTATGCCTGCTATCATGATGACACACATATAATGATTCAATTATTACTATAATAAGTATTCATGGAATGAAAACAGATTAATTAGAGAGCTATTAATTAGCACTTTAAATAAACACTTGCTGATACAGTCCAGAGGAAGGTTTAAAGCATTTACATCATAGATGACGTCTGCCATGGGTATAGTTAGTAATCCCTCGGGCATGTTGGGGTCCAGATAGGAATGAGTTCCATGTTTCTCTTACTCTGTTTGGCTTCCTTTTAATATGTTAAAATAATTTCATATTTTTGGTTAAACTTGTAAAATCTTAAAATATCAAATATATATCATTTATCAATATACCAAAAAATATTAAAATATATTTATAAAACTATTAAATCATTTTAAAAAAATTAAACAAAAATATTAAAATCTTTGAAAAGTTTATCCAAAAAAACATAAAATTGTGTTTAAGAACAGGCAAGCACGAGAAAGCCAGTATGTTAGCCCAGTCTTATGTCTGCTGGCCTGGCTGACATTTGTATCAAATTGTATCAGAGATCAGACAGTGGTTCTTTGCGTATTCTCACTGCTTTGCTTCCGTGTAGCATCCTTTGACATCAATAAGGAGATTATCTTTAGGAAATACAATGGCTATTTCATTATTATATCCTAGTAAGTCCTTGCTCACAGGCTAAAGGGTTTTCGGGTTCGCACCGAACATTAGGTTTTTGGACCCCGGAAGCCATCACAGCCATGCCTACTAATGGCATGGCTGTGATTCTGTGATTGTGGTTGTTCACTGTTAAAAAAAACAAAAAACATTCCCCCCTCCTGAGTCCCCACCCACGACCAGCGAGTGAAGGCTTTTAAACTAAAGTGGGGCCTACTGCCCCCCCCGGCCCTCACCCCGAGCGGTGGGTGGGGGCCCTAAATACCAATAAGGGAGGGGGACCTATTGTCCCCCTCTGGCCCCCACCCCTGAGCGGTAGGTGGGGGCAATAAATAAATATTGGGGGGGTACATAATGTCCTCCTCCCCGGCCCTCACCCCTGCGTGGAGGGTGGGGGCCCTAAATAACAATAAGGGTGGGGACCTAATGTCCTCCTCCCTGGCCCCCATCCAGGGCCGGTGCAAGGATTTTTGCCGCCCTAGGCAAAACTAAAGTTTGCCGCCCCCCCCCATGTGACATCACAATGCCCCACCCATAAGATTTGCCATGTTAACTAACGCTGCAGTGCCGCCGTGTTTACATTCAAAGGCCTGCAGGGACACCAGAATTAAGCTACATTAAGCTGAAGTGGTTCTGGGGACTATAGTGTCCCTTTAATGTGAGGTAAATTAGAGCTTAGTGCCACGAATAATATGCTAGATTGCCTACTTACAAGCAGATGAGGATGATGATGGGCTCTAGCTGCAGTTTGGCTCCACTGGTCTGGTGTACAACAGGCTCTCAGGCCCAGAGGAGGCGGGCTGAAAGCTAGCCGGATAGGAGGCATGTGTGGGTGTGGTGGGTGTAGGTGTCATAAGTGGGTGTGTCAATTAGAGTAAGGGATGGGTGTGGTCCTTTATATACCAGTCATTTTGTCTCCCTTACCTCAGCCATCTTAGATTTAATGGCGTGGTAACATCTCTGCATCCTCCTGTGCTTACCACTGCTTGTCAAACGGCCAAGGGTATGGATATTGATGCAATCCTCGCTGCCCTCCGGGCTGAGGCCCTTCAAGATGGTGGACGGCACCTGCAGTCACAGCTAGTACGCCTGCAGGGTGCTCTTAGTGTGGCTGCTCCCTCTAATGGCAGCCCTGGGAACCAGGGTGCTGATCTTGTGGCTGCTCCCTCTAATGGCGGCCATGGGAACCAGCGCCGTCGCGCACGTCCCCCTGCCCGGTATAGCCCCTCACGGGAGGGTCGGGTGAGGGAGAGGAGTAGGAGCCCTGTTGCCGGCCCGCGCGCCAGTTCCTCCGCGGCCGCGG
Organism: Pelobates cultripes; assembly: GCA_933207985.1. Classification (NCBI taxonomy): domain Eukaryota; kingdom Metazoa; phylum Chordata; class Amphibia; order Anura; family Pelobatidae; genus Pelobates; species Pelobates cultripes. The sequence goes on along the minus strand of OW240920.1, from coordinate 2,440,291 downwards.
GCGGCACCTCCTCTCGCGTTTCAACACGCCAGATGGATGCCGGTCATGCCGCATCGCGGCTACCACCCCCCCCCGGTCTCGTGGGCTCGGCGGAGGTCGGCCGCGAGAACGCAGCACCTCACCGCACAGCGGGCACTAACCACCCGGTCGGCCTTGGCGGGATCAACGGCGGTGCAAGGGCGGGTGGCCCTCTCTGGTCGGGTGAGTAGGCCGCTGGTCGGCAGGGCTGTCTCCAGGGGGGTGGGGGTTCTGGGGCACGGCGCAGGGAGTATGCTTCCCCTAACTTACCTCTCAGCCCTCCCCCTGCTCTCCCTCCCCACTCTGTCTCCCCTGGAGCTGCTCCTGTCCCTGCGCCTGCTCCACTGTCTGCTGGATCTGTCCCTGTGGCAACTGTGTTGCACTCTGCCCCTCCACTTCTCCCTTCCTCCTCAGCTGCCCCCATCATGGCTGGGGCCCTTACAGGGTCTCCTGGGCCTGCCCCTCTCAATTTCCCTGCCTTGCCTGCTGGCCCACTCATGGCTGGTGCCCAGCTTGCCCCCCCTGGCCCACTTCATACCACTTTGCCCCCCATTCATCCTGCCACTCTTACACAGGGGGCCCATTGTTCCCCCACAGGGCCCTCCTCTACCGGTTTCCTTTCTACTGGGGTGGGTGGGCTGGGGTCCATCTCACCTGTGTTGTCTTCGCAGATTACTCCTGGTAGGCTCTCGGTTCGTTTTGCTGACGTTGCGACTGGTGCAGATCCTCCTGCAGTCGCTGTTCCAGCTGGGCCACCACAGTCTAGCGGCCTGGCTCCACAGATGGCTTCACATTCGGTTCCTGCCAGTGAGTATACTAGTTTACAAGGTTTGGGGTCGGGGTGTGTTAGCACAGTTATCCCAGAATGGGATTCGTTGCTGCAAACTATGCAACAGGTTTTACATTCCTTGGAAAAGGGCCCCCCCCCTTGGGTCTCCCCTCACCTCGACTTTAGATAACCAACTTAGAACGGGTTGGGCGACTAGCGGAGGGTCAGGTGTCCTGCCTTCTACTTCGGCTGTCTCAGGGGGGCCTACTGCCCTCCTTGAATCTTTGCCTGCCGCAGGTGAGCTCGGAAGCACCGTGGGATCAACAGTGACCCCCACTGCGGTTCAGGACTTGGGGGTCGCACCCGCTGCGCACGGGGCGGCTTACATGTGTTGGTCAGGCCCCCTGGGCCTCCATTTGACAGCTGAATTGCGGGCCAAGATAGAGAAAGGGGAATTTGTGGAAATTTTTTCTCTTCTCCCTATGGAGGACTTGCCTCGGGTTGATCCTGCAGCAAAGGAGTCTGAAAAGGAGAAAGAAAAGTTTCGGTATCGGAAGATACCAAAAACTTTTGGGAATTGGATCAGGGCCTTTTCTATCCTGGCTAGCGTTATAGGGGAAAAGACTCCCAACAAATGCTCTTCTCTATTTTGCTACCAGGATATGATCTGGAACGCGTGTCGGGTTTATGGAGGGTTAGGCTGGTGGCGGTATGATGAACAATTCCGCCAGCGCTTAGCGGTGCGCCCTTCCCTGAGTTGGGATCAAATGGATATCGGCTTGTGGTTGGCCATCATGACCCGTCCCGCTTCGCATCAGGGGGGCCTGTCGTCCTTTCTTGGGGGGGCCGGCGCAGGGTCCTCACCCTCCGCGTCGGCCACTCAGCATAGAACAGGTTGCTGTTGGCAATTTAACGACGGCCAGTGTAAATTTGGAGCAAATTGTCGCTTCAAGCACGAATGCTCCGGTTGCGGCGGGTCCCACCCCGCTTCTAAGTGTTTTAAACGGGGTAAGTTTGGCGAAAAAGGGGATGCCATGGGCGCTAAGAGCGAAGACGCCGGTGGACGTCGTCGCGATGCGTCCGTGGCTAAAACGTTATAGGAACAAAAAGGCGGCTGCCTTGCTCCTGGAAGGGTTTACACATGGTTTTTGGATTCCCCATCGGACTCGTTCGCCCTCAGGGTCGTGTCGGAACCTGCGTTCCGTTGCTGAACACCCGGGGGTGGTAAAAGACAAGCTGGCTAAGGAAGTGGCATTGGGCCGCATGGCTGGCCCTTTTTGTGAACCCCCCCTTCCTGACCTTCGGGTATCGCCGCTAGGCGTCGTTCCCAAGAGAGAGCACGGAAAATTTCGGCTAATTCATCATCTCTCGCACCCCAAGGGGGTTCCGTGAATGATGACATTGCGGCGGAGCTATGCCGGGTTTCATACGCCTCGTTTGATACTGCGGTTGGTATGGTTAGGGCCGCGGGCCCCGGTGCACTGATGGCAAAAACCGACATTGAGTCGGCTTTTCGCCTCCTGCCGGTTCACCCGGAGTGTCATCATCTGCTCGGCTGTTCCTTTGAAGGGCAATTTTACGTGGATATGTGCCTCCCGATGGGTTGTGCAATATCCTGCTTTTATTTTGAATGTTTTAGCTCCTTCATGGAGTGGGTAGTGAGAGCCGAGTCTGGTTATGACTCAGTGCTTCACTATTTGGATGATTTTCTTTGTGTGGGTCCCGCGAACTCCCCGATATGCGCACACATTTTGCAATCGGTAGCCGACGTGGCCTGTGGGTTCGGCGTGCCTCTGGCGCCCGACAAAACGGTGGGCCCTTCCCCGTGCTTGTGTTTTCTTGGAATTGAGATCGATTCGGTTATTGGGGAATGTCGGCTCCCGCCGGACAAATTGGAGGATCTGCGGGGGGCTGTGCGGGAGGCGAGCTCCCTCCGGAAGATTACTTTACAACGGCTTCAATCCCTCCTTGGCAAGTTGAATTTTGCCTGTCGGATTATGCCTATGGGACGAGTGTTTAACCGGCGCCTAGCGGCCGCCATGGCAGGAATTGTAAAATCATTCCATTTCATCCGCTTAACCAAAGTGCTCAAGGAGGACTTGGCATTATGGATGGTTTTCTTAGATGGGTACAATGGCAGGTCCTATTGGCAACAACCAGAGGTGTCGAATTCTGTGCTACACCTGTTCACTGATGTGGCAGGAGCATCAGGATTTGGGGCTATCTTAGGGACGCAATGGTGCGCGGAACCTTGGCCTGAGGCTTGGGTTGCTGCTGGCCTTACCAAAAATATGGCCCTCCTTGAGCTCTTCCCCATCGTGGTGGCAGTTCATTTGTGGGGAAAGGAGTTCAGGGACCGGCGCGTCGTCTTCCATTGCGATAACTTGGGGGTGGTGCAGGCCATTAATAATCTAACGGCCTCCTCCCCTCCGGTGGTCAGGCTCTTGCGGCGTCTGGTTTTACGATGCTTGTCATTGAACGTGTCATGCCGCGCTGTGCACATTCCAGGTGTTGTGAATACCACAGCTGACGCTCTCTCTCGTTTCCAATGGCAGGTATTTCGATCGGCTGCTCCGGAAGCGGATCTGGAAGGTCTCCCCTGTCCCGCGGAACTCTGGTCCCTTGGCCTGAACGAATAAGGGAGTGGATACGGTCGTCGGTGTCGGAGGCAACATGGGTCCGGTATGGTAAGGCGTGGGGGGATTGGGTCGCACTGGAACAGGATTGCGGTGGGTTCGGCTCCTCTGCCGAGAGGGTCCAGGGTCTGTTACGGTTGCTCTGGTTCTGGGTGGCTAGCGGGTGTTCCCCAGCTACGGTTTCAGGGAAGCTATCAGGCCTTAGTTTCTGGTTCAACTTAACCCAGGTACCCGATGTGACAAAACACTGCATGGTGAGGCTTGCGATGCGCGGTTGGCGGAAAGGCCGATGGTGCGGGATACTCGGAGGCCGGTTTCGGGCGCGCTACTATTAGGGATCGCCTCGGTTCTCCCCCAGGTCTGTTTTTCGGCTCCGGAGGCTAGATTGTTTTTGGTGGCGTTTACTTTCGCCTTTTTTGGGGCTCTTCGGGTCGGAGAACTGGTGAGCCCTAGCAGGGGAACCCCTGGGGGGCTGTTATTTCAGGACGTGTTTGTCACGGGTTCTACGGTGCAATTATTGTTGCGCCGGTCCAAGACCGACGTTTTTGGCAGGGGTAAGTGGGTTACCCTTCGTGCCATTCCGGATTCGGCAGTTTGCCCCGTCTCGGCATACCTATCTTACAGTTCCGGGCGTCCAGGTTTCTCTGGCCCGCTGTTAATTCATGAAAATGGTGCCTACTTATCTCGTTTTCAATTTCTCAGGGTATTTCGCCTGGCCCTTGATCGGCTGGGAATCCCGAGCAAGGATTTTGGGGGTCATTCCTTCCGCATTGGGGCCGCAACCGAAGCCTCTCGGTTGGGTTTCTCTGATCAGGCTATTCAGAGGATTGGCAGATGGGAATCTGGGAGGTTTCGGTCCTATGTACGGCCCACGCGGCTAATCGGTTCTCCCCTTGTGCTTTCTCCACAGGGCCCGGCCGTAGGATCTGGCTGATTGGGCATTCGTACATCTATTGGGCCCACCTGCGGGCTGGGGTACGCCCGGGTGGGACACGCCTTGGAATTCCTCGGGAGCTGGCGGAGGTCCGATGGTTTGGTTTCCGGGGCATGAGATGGGGCCAGCTCTTGCCGGAGGTTGTACAGCTGGCCACTTTCCTGGGGGCGCCTGATGTATTGGTGGTTCATTTGGGTGGCAATGATCTGGGGGTGCTGCCTGCATGGGGTTTGGGTGAAATGATTAGAAGGGATTTAGCGCGCTTGCGAGTTTTGTTCCCGCAGCTTTGTCTAGTTTGGTCTGGGATAGTGTCCAGGAACTATTGGGGGCGCGCGCGCGATCAAGGGGCTATTGAGCGATGCAGGGTGAAAATTAATAAAAGAGTGTCAAAATTTGTGCTCGGCGTTGGTGGCATTTCAGTGCGCCACCGAATATTTGAACGTGACGCGGCGATATATTTTCGCCCAGACGGGGTCCACCTGACCGATGTGGGGTTGGATTTCTTCAACCTAGCTCTGCAGGATGCGCTGGAACAGGCCATGGCATTGGTGGGGGGTCGCGCCTGCTGATTTAGGCTTAAATGCAGCTGGCGCTAGTGGCGGGTATGGTCCTTGCCGAACCAGTGGAAAAAGGAATGCATTGGACGAAGGAATGCTGGGTCTGGTCCCTCCCCTAACCTCGGGCAATGGTTTGGTATTTGGGCGTGCCCTCCGTGCCAGGAAAAGCGGCCAGGGGTTGGCATGGGGAATTGGAGGGCCAAGGTGAAGGCCAATTAGCTTGGACGAGGGGGGAGGGCAGGTGCCCGGGAAAGAGGTACTCAAAAGGTTATTATGGTTCGGTTGGCAAGGACGGGTTTTGAGTTAAATATATACCCTCATATTAAATATAATTTGAATTGGTTTTACTTATTATATATATAAATAAAGCTGTGGCCTGTTTTATACCACATTTATGTCTCTGTTTTAATTGGGAATGGGGAAAGGCGGGGGCGGGGTGGGTGGAGCGGTTTGGTTATCATAAGGGGCACCACACGTTAACCACTACCTGCACACATGGAGGCGGTTTGTAACTGTGGTCACAACTGTGGCTCCATTTTTGGGGGCCCTTTACACAGCTCAAGGTCTGGGCCCCAGGGTCCACCTTCATGTTCCACCAATGAGATTGTTCACAAGGGGGTGGAATGTGTAGGGAATGTCCTGATATGTGATATGTCCTGATATGTGCGTAATGCATTGTGTGAACCTGTGTTTGTATGTGTAAGGGATGCATTGTGTGTAAGGGTTGCATTGCGTGTGTGTGTGTGTCTGTGTGTGTAATGCATTGTGTGTTTTTCTGTGTGCAAGGGGTGCATTGTCTTTGTGTGTAAGGGGTGCATTGTGTGTGATTGTGTGTGTGATTGTGTGTATGTGTGATGGATGTCAATCTCCCCCCCTCCCTTGTCACTCTCTTCTCCCCCCTCTCCCTCCCTTGTCACTTCCTTCTCCCCCCTTGTCACTCTCTTCTCCCCCTGTTTTCACTCTCTTCTCACCCCTCCCCTCCCCACTCTCATTCCCCCTCCCCCATCAATTCCCCTCCCTGTCAATTTCTTTCTCTCCCCTCCCAGTCAATTTCTCCCTCCTGTCAATTTCTTTCTCCCTCCCTGTCAATTTCTCTCTCCCCCTCTTCCTGTCAATTTCTCTCTCCCCCTCTTCCTGTCAATTTCTTCCTCCCTTCCTGTCAATTTCTCCCCCTCCCGTCAATTTTTATAAACCCACCAATTAGAGTTCTCTGAGCCTAATTGCAGGGCGGGGCAAGGCTTTATAAGCCTTCCACTGACCTGCAGAGCTCAGTCTGCGCAGAGCCCTCCATGGGTGAAGAAGGATTTTTTAATTTTTTTTTTAAGTGCGTCGGTTATTATGGATTTTGATTTGTCCTTTTTTGGGGCTGAAAAAAGAAGATTTTAGAAGAAAGAAGACATCAAATGGTAAGTTTTATTTTACCTTTTTTAACAGTTACTTATTTAATGCCCCCCCATATATTATAAAGGGGGTAGGTAGGGGTTTGTTTTGTTTTTTTGGGAGGGGGGTGACTAGAGGTTTGGGGAGGACCTTAGGGTGGGGGCCCTTATTGTTATTTAAGGCCCCCACTCGCCGCGCAGTGGTGGGTCCAGGGGGAGGACATTATATCCCCCCCATATTGTTATTTATGGCCCCCACCCATCACTCAGGGGTTGGTGCCAGGGGGAAGGACATTAGGTCCCCCTCCACATTTTTTATTTATGGCCCCCACCCACCGCTTAGGGGTGGGGACCGGGGGGAGGACAGTAGGTCCCCCCCTTGTTGTTATTCAGGGCCTCCACCTGTTGCACAGGGGTGGGGGCAATAGGTTTTTTTTTTTTTTTTACAGTGAGCAGCCACTGGCTGCTCACTGTTTACTAGGCACACCCCTACTTGCGGTATAGCGAGTAGGGGCTGAATTTACTAATACTAAGTAATATTTACCTAGTATTAGTAAATGTGGCTGAAAGACCAATTTAGGTGACCAATTTAGGTATTTCAGCCTTTTGGTAGATAGCTCCCAAATACTGTGGGAATTAGAGAGTTATCTACTAAGCGGCGGCTTATTTTATGTTATTTTTAAGTGATTTCCCTATCCACATTTGTTTGCATAGCACTTGTCCTACTCTTACCCCCATTTTACTTCTTTTTGCAGCCCTATAGCCCTTTCCAGGAGTTTTTTAGAGCCATTTTTGTGGCCAAAAGTTCGGGTCCCCATTGACTTCAATGGGGTTGGGGTTGGGGTTCAAGTTCGAGCCCGAACCCGGACTTTTTTTCAAAGTTCGGGCCGAACCCGCCGGACCAGAACATCCAGGTGTCCGCTCAACTCTATTCATTCACCATACAATAATTTATATATATATATACACACAATTATATACAACTAATCCTATATACACCTAATAGATATAACTTGATAAGTGATAATAGAAAATATATACAGTCCGGTGGATCCACCAATAATTGATTAATAATTCATGCTGGAATAGCCGTTGATAGTCTGATCAGACAAGAACATATATCTTGTATTTCCCTTATGTGTATAAAAAAAATAGAAAAATGAAAAAATATCAGCAAAAAAACCTATAATAATAGAGTTTCTCTTTAGCAGCTTTGCAAATGATAAATTGGTTGGATGTCACAATGTGTTACTGTAGCTGTGTATATATGGTGCAGAACAATATGTATGGGGATAAGTATAATGCAGGCCGGTGACGTTCTGTGTGTCTTTTCAGTAAGGCTTTTGACACTGTTGCACATAGAAGGCTTATCAATAAACTGCAATCTTTAAGTTTGGATTCAAATATTGTTGAATGGGTAAGGCAGTGGCTGAGTAACAGGCAACAGAGGGTTGTAGTTAATGGAATATATTCGAAGTTTGGACTTGTCACCAGTGGGGTACCTCAGGGATCTGTACTTGGACCCATTCTCTTTAATATTTTTATTAGTGATATTGCAGAAGGTCTTGATGGTAAGGTATGTCTTTTTGCTGATGATACTAAGATATGTAACAGGGTTGATGTTCCAGGAGGTATAAGCCAAATGACTAATGATTTAGGTAAACTAGAAAAATGGTCAGCGTTGTGGCAACTGACATTTAATGTGGATAAGTGCAAGATAATGCATCTTGGACGTAAAAACCCAAGGGCAGCATACAGAATATTTGATAGAGTCCTAACCTCAACATCTGAGGAAAGGGATTTAGGGGTGATTATTTCTGATGACTTAAAGGTAGGCAGACAATGTAATAGAGCAGCAGGAAATGCTAGCAGAATGCTTGGTTGTATAGGGAGAGGTATTAGCAGTAGAAAGAGGGAAGTGCTCATGCCATTGTACAGAACACTGGTGAGACCTCACTTGGAGTATTGTACACAGAACTGGAGACCGTATCTTCAGATATTGATACCTTAGAGAGGGTTCAGAGAAGGGCTACTAAACTGGTTCATGGATTGCGGGATAAAACTTACCAGGAAAGATTAGGACCAACGCATTAGAGGCACAAAAAAATAATCCATCTTCACCCATGGAGGGCTCCGCGCAGACTGCAGACTGAGATCTGCAGGGCGGGGGAAGGCTTATAAAGCCTGGCCACGCCCTGCAATTAGGCTAAGAACATTCTGATTGGCGGAGCCCTCCATGGGTGAAGATGGATTATTTTTTTGTGTGCTCGTTTTTCTTTTTGTTTTTTTTTAATTGCGTCGGTTCTTATGGCTTTTTATTTGGCCTTTTTTGGGTCTGAAAAAAGAAGATTGTAGAAGAAAGAAAACATCAAATGGTAAGTTATTTTTATCTAATTTTTTTTTAACAGGTTTTTAGTTAAAGGTACCCCCCTCATTATTTTTAGGGTGAGGGGGGTAGGTAGGGAGCTAATATTTTTTTTTGGGGGGAGGGGTGACTAGGGTCCCCCTCCCTTTGTATTTAGGGCCCCCACCCACCGCTCAGGGGTGGGGGCCGGGGGGGACAATAGGTCCCCCCCTTATTGTTAATTTTAGGCCCCCACCCACCGCTCAGGGGTGGGGGCCAGGGGGGGACAATTGTTTGTTAATTTTGGGGCCCCCACCCACCGCTCAGGGGTGGGGGCCAGGGGGGGACAATAGGTTGTTAATTTTTGGGCCCCCACACAATAGGTCCCCCCCTTATTGTTAATTTTAGGGCCCCGACCCACCACTCAGGGGTGGGGGCCGGGGGGGACAGTAGGTCCCCCCTTATTGTTAATTTTAGGGCCCCCACCCACCGCTCAGGGGTGGGGGCCGGGGGGGACAATAGGTCCCCCCCTTATTGTTATTTGGGCCCCCAGTCACTGCTCAGGGGTGGGGGCTGGGGGGGAAGTAGGTCCCCCCCTTTTGTTATTTTTAGGGCCCCCACCTGCCGCACAACTCCTGGCGGTGAGCAGTAAGGCCGAAGTTATGCTGCAGCACAGACAGGCGAGCAGCAGCAGGGTGAGAACGCCAAAAGAGTGCACAGACGGCCCGCACTTTCTGCAGCAGCTCAAGCGCCAGGCAAGGAATGTACGGCAAACCTGTGAGAACCAGAGCTGCTACAAGATTTCGCCCATTATCGCACACCACTTGGCCGGGCTTGAGGCTCAGGGGCAACGACCACTCATTGGTCGGTTGTTCCATGCCTGTCTACAGCTCCTGCGCGGTGTGGGGTGTAGCGGATGGCACTGGGCTGTCCTGAAAATTACATGTGTATAACTGCATTCGGGTAAACTGATGGTTTTGTATGTGTTTAAATAAAGTGTATTCGTCTGATTGTTTGGTAGAATCATTCGAATAAACTAAGGGAATGAAACTACCGAACAATCAGACCTCCCCTGTGTGAAGTGTGCCTTCAATTACACGTTACAACAATGTTGCGAATGGGTAATTAACAAGCTATGCAGTAGGTCCTTTGTTCTTGGGGTGGCCGCCATTCGGGAAACGAACACGTGGTGGCGGCCATTTTAAAACTCCCGAACAGCGGTGTTTTGCCGTCGCGTGTCTGGAACCCAAATTGGACACTCGACTAGGCGAACACCGCTGAGACCTCCACAAGCCCAGTCCATTCGGTTCTAAACTACCGAACGGCCCCTCGTTCGGTAGACAGAAACAACCGAACGAGGGGATTCAGGCGAACCCTACCTGATCTCTGTAGCCTTAGCCTTTCGTGTAATCTATTCCCTTATACTAGGACCGACCGCAGGGGCCCATCACATGGAACCCAATTCGGCTGTTCTCTCCAGCGCGGTCGGTCTTTTTAGTACTTCCATAAATTTCCCGAACCCCTGGTCCGATCTGGGTGATTTTTGGATATGTTGCTCACCCAAATCAGAGCTTCCAGGGGATGTGCCATTTAAGGGGGTACCCCTAGGTTTAGGGGTACATCCAGAAACTGGGGGAATTTGTGTACAGTATAAGGGGATTATGAGTCAGGCTGAGGGGAGGAGATGGGTGGGAGGTTACTATTGCCTGATTGGGTACTGTAATAATTGATGAAAATCCCTCCCTTGCATGGGAGCATGCTTTATAAGGCCACTGTGAAATAAAGGTTTTCAGTTCTGCTCCTGATGCTGTGTGTCGTCCAGTTATTGGGATTGCTGTTGGGATACTGTTGGATTATTTTACCTGCTGGAAACCTTGCTTTGTGGATTTATAATCACTTGTTCCTGAGCCTCACTGGGATTTTAAGCGGAGATAATCTGTGGAATATTGTATCTCCGCTACATGGGGTGTTTCACCCAAACATATGAGTTTTAAAACAGCCTACTGTCGTTTTCCCCTGGCTGTGCTGAAGTTGGTGGTGAAGGTGTTTCACTGACCGGATGAGGAGGTGGTAGAGGAGGAGGAGAAATAATCTGAATAGGAGGAGGCAACAGGAAGCAAAGCTGTGTACCCAAATAAAGATTGTCAAACGTTGTATCCTGGAACTGTGTCACATCCGGTTACTGGGGAAATGGGTCTGACCTATTCTAATCAAAGGTGATAACCATCGGTTACCCAAGTCCCGCTTCAATTGGTGGCAAGCGGCGGGATCCCATGTCCCTGCCAACAGACCCATGGACTACAGTGCTCTAAAGTGACCTACACTGCAGGACTTGTGTGGAGCCAGGGGAATAATCCCTGGTGGGCATAACAAGGCCGAATTGACTGCTGTGCTCATGGAGGAAAACCAGGCACGCAGTGAGGTAACAAACCCCAGCCAGGGGCCGGAGATGAGGAGGAAGTGCGCAAGGAGGTGGAACGGCGCCTGGCATATTACCGAGAGCCACCCTCAGAGGAGATTGTCAGCAGGACCTTTTTAGAGGTGCAAGCCTATGTCCTTGCCAATAGACAGAGGTCGACCTCCATGAACCCAGATGAAGGAAGAAGGGAGCAGAGGGCACCAGGAAGCACAAGCACCCTGGCCCACAAGCTACCATACAATGCCTTCAAAGACTTCAAGGAAGCAGAAGAAGGCATCAATGACTTTTTACAAGACTTTGAGCGCCAGTTCCTACTCCAAGACTGGGTCACCATCCAGGCCAGCAAATTGGTGGGGAAGGCAGCAGATATTTACCGGGCTGTACCAGAAGAGCAGACCAGAGACTATCCCTTTATTACACAAATCCTCCTGGCCCGGTATGCGGTCACCCCCGAGCAATACCGCCAAAAGTTTAGGGAGACACGGAAAGGGGAGAAGGACTCCCATGCGGAGTGGGAATGCCGCATCACAAGGGCCATCCAGAACTGGCTCAACTCCCATCAAGCCAAGTTCCCGGAGGAGATCACCCAGCTCATCATGATAGAGCACTTTTTCAATAGGCTCCCCAACGACAAGGCGACAACGCATTCGTATGTCATCCATATCAACTTTCGATGCCATTTAATGTGACTACAATGGTGACCACGGGTAATGGGGAATCAGGGTTTGATTCCGGAGAGGGAGCCTGAGAAACGGCTACCACATGCAAGGAAGGTAGCGGGCACGCAAATGACCCACTTCCGATGGTAGTGACGACAAATAACAATAAAGGACTCTTTAGAGGCTCTACAATTGTAATGAGTCCACTTGAAATCCTTTAACTCTGATCAATTGGAGGGCAAGTCTTGTGAAGAGCGACTGACCTGTGCGTGCTGCAGCTGAAACTCCACTTTCGCCTGCTGCTGCTTGCACAGTCTCTCCAGCATGTGCAAGGTGGAGTTCCACCTTATGGGCACGTTGCATATGAAGCGATGAGCGGGAAGGCCAAAGTGACGCTGCAGCGCAGACAGGCGAGCAGCAGCAGGGTGAGAACACCGAAGGCGCACACAGCCGCTACAGTGAATGTCGCCTCCTGTTCCAAGTTGCGGATCAGTCTGGTGATGGCTTCTGGTATCCAGTACTCTTTTTACTGAAGCTGCATCAGGGTCCTGGTATGTGGCCGCACAAACCCTGCTGCTCAACACCAGGGGGCGTGCGGTTACCCTGCACCAGACCCTGCTAATCCATTCCTCACTCTGACTCCTTACTTCAACATCAGGCATACTGGGTCCCGGTCGTCCGACCGCCGCCCAGACAGTGTCTGGGTTCACTCACTGGACTGCGAAACTGCGAATGGCTCATTAAATCTGTTATGATTCCTTTTATGGCTCCATCTGTTACTTGGATAACTGTGGGAATTCTAAAGCTTTTGCACCCTGCTCCCTCTTATGCTGTGCTGGTGCCTCTGTGTGTCCAGCGCCTCTTCCTCCAAACAGCACACGTCACTCGCATGATCTTGATTCCATGTGGGGTCTGGACCTCATCATCCTCCACATCATCTTCCACCCACTCCTCAACCCTGCCCTCCTTGCCGGTCTGTACACTGCAGAAAGCCACAGCAGTTGGCATCTGTGTTTTTCCAGCATGTAAAATCTGCAAAGGACATATGGAAATTGTTTTAGAATTGTATCCATGCAACAGTTTTCCCTATAAACTGACCTCTCAGTTTGACTTGTGAGGGTATTGCCCCCGAATTACAATATTGTTATATTGGTATTTGACGGTTCTATTTGACTGTCAGACATGAAGTGCACACCCCAAATTTACTTCTTAGGATAAATAAAATGGGAAATTGTCAAAGTGCACTGTAAACACAGTATGTGACGCTTCTATTTGACTCTCAGATATGAAGAGCACGCCCCAAATGTATTATTTAGCAGTTTAGCACCAAAACAATTAGAATGTTTACAACTGCACTGTAACCGCAGTATTTAACGCTTCTATTTGACTCTCAGATATGAAGAGCACGCCCAAAATTTACTATTTAGCAGTTTAGCAGCAAAACAATTCAAATGTTTACAACTGCGCTGTAACCGCAGTATTTGACGATTCTATTTGACTGTCAGATATGAAGTACACCCCACTAATGTACTATTTAGCACCAAAAAAATTGCCTTTTTAAAACTCAGATGTAACCGCTGTATTTGAAGCTTCTATTGACTCTCGGATATGAAGTGCACCCCACTAATGTACTAGTTTGCAGAATTATTTCCTAATCTGTCTCTATCAGCGGAAGCATCCTCTCCCATCACTAATAAGAGCTCATGTGCGTGCGGCGCTACGCGACTCCAGCTTATATATAGAGGCTGGGTCACATGCTGCACTGGCCAATCTCAGCCATGCCATTAGTAGGCATGGCTGTGATCGCTTCTAAGGGCACACAAGTCAAACGTTTGTTGATTGGCTGCTCTGCAGCCTTTCAAAACGCGCCATTAAATTGTTGAATACTGAACTCCAACCCGAACACAGTGATATGTCCGTGTTCGGGTCCGGGGTCCAAAAACCGTAATGTTTGGTACGAACCCGAACTTTACAGTCCGACTTCGCTCAGCTCTATCCAACACATATCTCTCACTATAGAACATCGAATGTGTCTCTCTTATTATAGAAAATCCAACGTGTCTCTCTTACTATAGAGCATCCAACATGTCTCTCTTAGTATAGAACACGCAACACGTCTCTCTTAACATAGAAACATAGAATGTGACGGCAGATAAGAACCATTCGGCCCATCTAGTCTGCCCAATTTTCTAAATACTTTCATTAGTCCCTGGCCTTATCTTATAGTTAGGATAGCCTTATGCCTATCCCACGCATGCTTAAACTCCTTTACTGTGTTAACCTCTACCACTTCAGCTGGAAGGTATTCCATGCATCCACTACCCTCTCAGTAAAGTAATACTTCCTGATATTATTTTTAAACCTTTGTCCCTCTAATTTAAGACTATGTCCTCTTGTTGTGGTAGTTTTTCTTCCTTTAAATATAGTCTCCTCCTTTACTGTGTTGATTCCCTTTATGTATTTAAATGTTTCTATCATATCCCCCCTGTCTCGTCTTTCCTCCAAGCTATACATGTTAAGATCCTTTAACATTTCCTGGTAAGTTTTATCCTGCAATCCATGAACCAGTTTAGTAGCCCTTCTCTGAACTCACTCTAAGGTATCAATATCCTTCTGAAGATACGGTCTCCAGTACTGTGTACAATAATCCAAGTGAGGTCTCACCAGTGTTCTGTACAATGGCATGAGCACTTCCCTCATTCTACTGCTAATACCTCTCCCTATATAACCAAGCATTCTGCTAGCATTTCCTGCTGCTCTATTACATTGTCTGCCTACCTTTAAGTCATCAGAAATAATTACTCCTACATCCCTTTCCTCAGATGTTGAGGTTAGTAGGGTATCAAATATCCTATACTCTGCCCTTGGGTTTTTACGTCCAAGGTGCATTATCTTGTACTTATCCACATTAAATGTCAGTTGCCACAGCTCTGACCATTTTTCTAATTTTTCTAAATCATTTGCCATTTGGCTTATCCCTCCTGGAACATCAAACCTGTTGCAAATTTTAGTATCGTCAGCAAAAAGACCTTCTGCAATATCACTAATAAAAATATTAAAGAGAATGGGTCCAAGTACAGATCCCTGAGGTACCCCACTGGTAACTAGAACTTGCTCTGAATATACTCCATTGACTACAACCCTCTGTTGCCTGTCACTCAGCCACTGCCTAACCCATTCAACAATATTGGAATCCAAACTTAAAGATTGCAGTTTATTGATAAGCCTTCTGTGTGCAACAGTGTCAAAAGCCTTACTGAAATCTAGGTAAGCAATATCTACTGCATCACCCTGATCTATTATTTTAGTTACCCAATCAAAAAAATCTATAAGATTAGTTTAGCATGATCTCCATGAAGTAAACCCATGTTGTCTCTGATTTTGAAATCCATGTGTTTTTAGATGTTCATCAATCCTATCCTTTAACATGGTTTCCATTACTTTCCTCACTACTGAAGTAAGGCTTACTGGCCTATAGTTGCCCAACTCCTCCGTACTACCTTTCTTGTGAATGGGCACAAAATTCGCTAACTTCCAATCTTCTGGGACTACTCCTGTTAACAATGATTGGTTAAATAAATCTGTTAATGGTTTTGCTAGTACACCACTAAGCTCTTTTAATAGCTTTGGGTGTATTCCATCAGGTCCCATTGACTTATTTGTCTTTACTTTTGACAGTTGAAATAGAACCTCTTCCTCTTTAAACTCACGTGTAATAAATGACTCATTTATCCTTTTTCCTAACTGAGGCCCCTTTCCTTAATTTTCATCTGTAAATACAGAACAAAAATATTCATTGAGACAATCAGCTAGACCTTTTCTACATACCTTCCTTCTTTTGTTTTAATCTAACTAATCCTTGTTTTACTTTACTTTTCTCATTTATGTATCTAAAAAATGTTTTACCACCCTTTTTTACTGACTGTGCTATTTTCTCTTCTGTGTGTGCTTTGGAGGCTCTTATGACTTGCTTAGCCTCTTTCTGTCTAATCTAGGATAGAACATCCAACGTGTCTCTCTTAGTATAGATATTCCAACATGTATGTCTTAGTATAGAACATCCAACACATCTCTCTTAGTATAGAACATCCAACACATCTCTCTTAGTATAGAACATCCAACACGTCTGTCTTAGTATAGGACATCCAACACGTCTGTCTTAGTATAGGACATCCAACATGTCTCACTTAGTATAGAGCATCCAACGCGTCTCTCTTAGTATAGAACATCCAACACGTCTCTCTTAGTATAGACCATCCAACACGTCTCTCTTAGTATAGACCATCCAACACGTCTCTCTTAGTATAGACCATCCAACACGTCTGTCTTAGTATAGAATATCCAACATGTCTCTCTTAGTATAGAACATCCAACATTGTGCGGTCAGATCCCCTACATTAGATATAAACCCAGCGCTGTCTGAGCCTGTCCTGATAACGTGCAGTCAGATCCCCTACATTAGATATAAACCCAGCGCTAGGACAATAGCTCTGGCAAATGTGAGTTCTATATTATTATTCTTTTATGTTCACACCAGAATTTTATATACTACACTATTGGTCGCCCTTCTCTCTCCTCTTTTTTCTTTCATATAAGTGGAACCGCTACATTAAGAGAAGACGTCATTAGCAAAGACCATCTGTAAGGATAAAACATTGGGACTTTCCTTTACATTGGACTTTATTTCTACTTGTGTGCGCAGCCTTTCTCTTATTATTTTCATAAACCCAGCGCTGTCTGAGCCTGTCCTGATAACGTGCAGTCAGATCCCCTACATTAGATATAAACCCAGCGCTGTCTGAGCCTGTCCTGATAACGTCAGATCCCCTACATTAGATATAAACCCAGCGCTGTCTGAGCCTGTCCTGATAACGTGCAGTCATATCCCTTATGTTAGAAATAAACCCAGCGCTGTCTGAGCCTGTCCTGATAATGTGCAGTCAGATCCCCTACATTAGATATAAACCCAGCGCTGTCTGAGCCTGTCCTGATAACGTGCAGTCAGATCCCTTACATTAGATATAAACCCAGCGCTGTCTGAGCCTGTCCTGATAACGTCAGATCTCCTACATTAGATATAAACCCAGCGCTGTCTGAGCCTGTCCTGATAACGTGCAGTCAGATCCCCTACATTAGAAATAAACCCAGCGCTGTCTGAGCCTGTCCTGATAATGTGTGATTTTCTAATTATATTTTGCCTTTCTGTCCTACGGCTTAATAATAATGTAATCCGAAATTGTCATTAATCCCTCCGAATCCCCCCCTCTCAGAATGAATAGCCTCGAAAATGTGCCATATTCAAAGAGTTTGGACAAACTCACTATATTTATCCCTATCACATCATTTATTTATTTACTTTGATATGTAACACCATATGCTCATTGGTAAGTCAGTTTATATTTTATTCATATTCATAATACACAGTTACTGAAGTTACACAATGTAATACTGCGTCTCTTCCCATGTCATACGGCAAGAAGCCACCTCTATGGTAAATCCAAAACGCCCAAAATAGAGAGAGATTAACACTAGCAGGTAAACACCGAGATGCTAGGCTTTGAGAGTTCATCTTTGTTGATGTTCTGCACTAGTTCCGCTGAGCAATGATCTGAAAAAAATTAAATAAAGAAAACCAATGTTATAGCTCGGAAAGTAGAAAAGTGCGTGATATGAGAGAAAAAAGTAGGAATAATATCTCTAGCACTCAAAACTCATAGCTCTAGTTGGACCAAACAAATAAGGAATCAAATGGCTGCCAAACATAAATGGAATTAATAATTTATAGCTGGGTTTATTTCATTCTTGAACAGAACTAAAAGCTGAATTTACCAATACAGGGCCTCCTGATTTATAGCGAAACTCAACAGAAATTAGAAAATTCTGGAGCTATGCCTTGCTTGGAAATCAAAGAGACGCTATTGGAGTAGGGCAGAGCTTGGAGTTCGGGAATTCGAACAATCACTCAATCGGGTCCAATATTCGGACAAATTACAGTTTGGAGCGCAAGAAATCTCGAAGTCTAATAGACACCGTGGATCAGAGAGAATGAAATATTGAAATAGGGAATGTGGATCAGAGAGAATGAAAGATAGCAAAAAGGGAACGTGGATCAGAGAGAATGAAATATTGAAATAGGGAACGTGGATCAGAGAGAATTAATTATTGAAATAGGGAACGTGGATCAGAGAGAATGAATTAGTGAAATAGGGAACGTGGATCAGAGAGAATTAATTATTGAAATAGGGAACGTGGATCAGAGAGAATGAAATATTGAAATAGGGAACGTGGATCAGAGAGAATGAATTAGTGAAATAGGGAACGTGGATCAGAGAGAATTAATTATTGAAATAGGGAACGTGGATCAGAGAATTAATTATTGAAATAGGGAACGTGGATCAGAGAGAATTAATTATTGAAATAGGGAACGTGGATCAGAGAGAATGAATTAGTGAAATAGGGAACGTGGATCAGAGAGAATTAATTATTGAAATAGGGAACGTGGATCAGAGAGAATGAATTATTGAAATAGGGAACGTGGATCAGAGAGAATGAAATATTGATATAGGGAACGTGGATCAGAGAGAATTAATTATTGAAATAGGGAACGTGGATCAGAGAGAATGAATTATTGAAATAGGGAACGTGGATCAGAGAGAATGAATTAGTGAAATAGGGAACGTGGATCAGAGAGTGAAAAGTAGTTAATTATTGAAATAGGAACGTGGATCAGAGAGAAGAAATATTGATATAGGGCGGGATCAGAGGAGTGGTATTGAAATAGGAGCGGGATCAGAGAGAATGGGTAGTGAAATAGGGAACGTGGATCAGAAAATTACTATTGAAATAGGGAACGGATCAGAGAGAATGAAATATTTAGAAATTGTGAAATAGAACGTGGATCAGAGAGAATTAATTATTGAAATAGGGAACGTGGATCAGAGAAAATTATTGAAATAGGGAAGCGTGGATCAGAGAGGAATTATATTGAAATAGGGAACGTGGATCAGAGAGAATGAATTAGTGAAATAGGGAACGTGGATCAGAGAGAATTAATTATTGAAATAGGGAACGTGGATCAGAGAGAATGAATTATTGAAATAGGGAACGTGGATCAGAGAGAATGAAATATTGATATAGGGAACGTGGATCAGAGAGAATTAATTATTGAAATAGGGAACGTGGATCAGAGAGAATGAATTATTGAAATAGGGAACGTGGATCAGAGAGAATTAATTATTGAAATAGGGAACGTGGATCAGAGAATTAATTATTGAAATAGGGAACGTGGATCAGAGAGAATTAATTATTGAAATAGGGAACGTGGATCAGAGAGAATGAATTATTGAAATAGGGAACGTGGATCAGAGAGAATTAATTATTGAAATAGGGAACGTGGATCAGAGAGATTTAATTATTGAAATAGGGAACGCGGATCAGAGAGAATTAATTATTGAAATAGGGAACGTGGATCAGAGAGAATTAATTATTGAAATAGGGAACGTGGATCAGAGAGAATTAATTATTTAAATAGGGAACGTGGATCAGAGAGAATTAATTATTGAAATAGGGAACGTGGATCAGAGAGAATTTATTATTGAAATAGGGAACGTGGATCGGAGAGAATGAAATGGAGAAACATTGTCAGATGGAAAAGAAATTGTTCTTTTAGCTCACATTTTACAATCAGCTTCCTAATCCTTTTGGCAAAATAGCACACATTACATGCTCCAAACTGCGGATTGTATTTACAAGGAAACTAAACAAATTAAATTAAAATTAGGAAGAATTCACCAACTTTGATCTGATTTTACCCTCAAAAGAGGCTTTCTACTTACTATAAAACAAATGCCGACCAAAAGGAGGAAGACAGCCACAGAACACAGAACTATGAGAGCAACTCCCCATCCGGGAACTGCTGCGCTGGCTGTCGTTGTTGTAGGTGCCATAGTTGCTGTAGTTGCTGTAGTTACAATGCCAAATCAATGGGAGAAAAGTCAGAAGTGAGTTAATAGTGCCTAAAGCAAACCTTTCACATTTATCTGAAATAAATCGTTGTCGTTGATCACTTAAGCAAAAGGTCCAATATGGCCTTTTATCTGTCTGTCTATCTACACTGAACACAATTAATAAATGCAACACTTTTTTGTTTCTGTCCCCATTTTTCATGAGCTTAGCTCAAAGATCTAAGACTTTTTCTATCTATGCAAAAGGCCTATTTCTCTCAAATATTGTTCATAAATCTGTCTAAATCTGTGTTAGTGAGCACTTCTCCTTTGCCGAGATAATCCACCTCACAGGTGTGGCATATCAAGATGCTGATTAAACAGCATGATTATTGCACAGGTGTGCCTTAGGCTGGCCACAATAATAGGCCACTCTAAAATGTGCAGTTTTATCACACAGCACAATGCCACAGATGTTGCAAGTTTTGAGGGAGCGTGCAATTGGCATGCTGACTGCTGGAATGCCCACCAAAGCTGTTGCCGTGAATTGAATGTTCATTTCTCTACCATAAGCCATCTCCAAAGGTGTTTCACAGAATTTGGCATTACATCCAACTGGCCTCACAACCACAGACCATGTGTAACCACACCAGCACAGGACCTCCACATCCAGCATCTTCACCTCCAAGATCGTCTGAGACCAGCCACCCAGACAGCTGCCGCAACAATCGGTTTGCATAACCAAAGAATGTCTGCACAAACTGTCAGAAACCGTCTCAGAGAAGCTCATCTGCATGCTCGTTGTCTTCATCGGGGTCTTTACCTGACTGCAGTTTGTCGTCATAACCGAATTCTCACATTCGATGGTGTCTGGCACTTTGGAGAGGTGTTCTCCTCACGGATTAATCTGTGTTTTCACTGTACAGGCAGATGGCAGACAGCATGTATGGTGTTGTGTGGGTGATCGGCTTGCTGACATCAACGTTGTGGATTGAGTGGCCCTTGGTGGCAGTGGGGTTATGGTATGGGAAGGCGTATGTTATGGACAATGAATCCAGGTGCATTTTATTGATGACATTTTGAATGCACAGAGATACCGTGACGAGTTACTGAGGCCCATTGTTGTGCCATTCATCCACGACCATCACCTCATGTTGCAGCATGATAATGCATTACCTCATGTTGCAAGGATCTGTACACAATTCCTGGAAGCTGAAAACATCCCAGTTCATGCATGGCCAGCATACTCACTGGATATGCCACCCATTGAGCGTGTTTGGGATGCTCTTGATCGGCGTATACGGCAGCGTGTTCCAGGTCCTGCCAATATCCAGCAACTTTGCACAACCATTGAAGAGGAGTGGACCAACACTCCACAGGCCACAATCAACAACCTGATCAACTCTATGCGAAGGAAATGTGTTGCACTGTGTGAGACAAATGGTGGTCACATCATATACTGACTGATTTTTGGACCCCTGCCCCGGTCCCCATAATACAGTAAAACTGCACATTTCAGAGTGGCCTTTTATTGTGGCCAGCCGAAGGCACACCTGTGCAATAATCATGATGTCTAATCAGCATCTTGATATGTCACACCTGTGAGGTGAATGGATTATCTCAGCAACTAAAAAGGTAGGAAACAGGAGGGTGACTAAAACATTTTACATTTGTGTGTGTCTCTATGTAAAATGTTCTGTATGTGGATATGTATGTGTGTGTCTGTATATGTGAGTCTCTATGTGAATCTGTTTGTCGGCATGTGTGTCTGTATGTGTATCTGTATGTCTGCATATTTGCCCTATGTATCCGCATGCGTGTCACTGTTTGTATCTATATAAGTGTAATTTTGTGTATCTGAATGTTTGTCCTTAAGTGTATGTGTATTTGCATGTGTGTGTATATATGTGTATCTGTATTTTCGCATGTGTGTCAGTTTCTTGTATCCGTAGGAGTGTCATTCAGTGTAGCTATCTGTGTGTTACTTTGTGTGTCTGTATTTGCACGTGTGTCAGTATGTATCTGTGCATCTGTGTCTGTATGTGTCTGTGTATCAGCATGTGTATCAGTGTGTGTATCTTTGCATCTCTGTCTGTGTATCAGCATGTGTTAAACGGTGTGTATCTGCATGTACAATAATTAGTGTTGTCGTGAAGTGTTCGCAAACTTTTTGCGAACGGTTCGCCACGAACTGTTAGTGGCGAACTCCGGTCAGCTGACACAGCCCGGGCAATCTCCAGCATACTCCCCCTCCCAGACCCTCCCACCTCCTGGACAGCATACATGTTGAAGCTGCCTTCAACATGGATGCTGTCCAGAAGGGAGGGAGGGTCTGGGGGAGATTGGCCGGGATGTTTCAGCTGACCGGAGTTCGTGGCGAACCGTGGTGAACCGTTCGCGAAAAGTTCGCAAACTGTTCGCGACAACACTACCAATAATCTGTATTTGTTTATCTGCGTGTTTGTAACTGTGACCCCTCCACACACACTGTCACCCCCTTCACCCTGCCACACTCAGAATAACTTTCCCAATCCTGTCATTCACCCATGCTATACTTACATCCCATTGCTCTGCCATATTGACCCTATTACTCTCACCTTTTCTGGCACTGTCACTCTTCCCCCTTCCCCCTTCCCCCTCTCCAATCTTGTCACTTTTATTCTCCATCACTCTGTCACACTCGCCCCCTTTCAACCTGCCACAGTCACCCTATCACATTAACACCTTCACCCCGCCCCGAACCATGCTACACTCACACTGTGGGGTGTAAATGAGACATGGAGGGACTGGAAAGGTTGGACAAATAGGAGGGGGGAAGAATTTAGTGCCCCGTGGTTTCTAGTTGCACCTCTGATCATACAGTTCAATGCAATGCAATGTAACTAAACCACATTATTATTGCCTAGGTTAGTGGTTTGAAAAAAATGTATTATATGTTGTGAGCGTTAAAATTATCGTTTAGTGACTGAGTGCGTTGGATGTTTGTTGTATGAATTGGCCCCAGCAGCATCCTATAATGTCTGCATGTTCAGGTGAGTGCAGCCTCTCGTTTGTATTAATATATTTGGGAGTCCAGGCCGACTCCCAGGGTTTGCACCTCTCCGTGTCACAGGTGCCTCATTCCAGGATCCTATTTAGCCTTGACCTGCAGAGAGTCCAAGGAGGAAGAATTTCCCAAGTAAGTGTATCGGTCTCATTAGTAGACATTAGGCTGCTAGAGTAGGACCTGCCAAGAATGGGGTACATTGACGTTGTGGCAGGCTTATACATGGTCACATACAGTAACTAATTAATGTTACCTAGGTGAGGTGTTTTTAAAATGAGCTATTACAATCTGTGATACTTGAAATTGCTGTTTAGTGAGTGAGTGCGCTAGGTATTATGTTATATATAGCTTACCTGAAGTTGTGTTACTTTGACATAATGATCCTGTATGGGATAAGAAACAATAGATTAGTTTTCAGAATTTTATACATACTCTAATTTATATATATTATTACTTTCTTCCAGTCCGGCTGGGTACAGGAAACAGAAGCTTGGGGGGGGACGGGGACACACAAAGGGGTTGGGAAGAGTAAGACAGAGGAGCTGGGGGGAAGTAAGACATAAAAAGGGGTTGGGAGGATGTAGGAGACATACAAAGAGGGGGTGATAAGAGACACAAGGAGTTTGTAAGAGATACACAAGGGGAGTGTAAGACACAAAACATAAAGAAAAAAAACAAAAAAATTATATTAACAAAATAAATATAATAAAAATAAATAGCTGCTCCCTTTTCAGTCCCTATCCTCCCCAACCGGCCCACTCTTCTACATTACACACGTACACAATGCATCCCTACACAAACACAGACACACCGAAATATACAATGCATCCTACACTCACACAGAAACACACAATACATCCATTACACACACACACACAATGCAGCCCTTGCACACATACACACAAGCACACAATGCATCCATTACACACACAATGCAGCCCTTGCACACATACACAAAAGCACACAATGCATCCATTACACACACTGCATCCCTTACATACAAAAACATACAATGCATCCCTTACGCACGCACACAGACGCACACACACACTGCTTCCTTACACACAGAAACACAATGCATCTCTTACACACACTGCATTACATTACATACACAGAAACACATTTTGCATCCCTTACATATACAAACACAGATTCACACAATGCATCCCTTACACACACACACACACACACAGAAACACACAATGCATTACTTACATACAAACACGCACTGCATCCGTTACACAAACTGGTATCCCTATACACTACATTCCATAAGAACACGCACACATTGCATCCTCTACAATAACACATAACACATCCCCTACACACAAACTCCACTCCCTGTGAGCGAACTCATGGGTGGGCCATGTATGTGGACATATGGGCGGGCATTGTGATGTCACATTGTGGGCAGAGCATATTGGGGGCAGCAAATTTTTGTTTGCCTACGACGGCAGAAATCCTTGTACCAGCCCTGACCTCAGATTACCTTCAGATTACCTCCAGTTTATCTCCAGAATATCTCCAGGCATACACTTTGAAGCAGCGGGTGTTTTTTACATTTGAGGGGGGTGGAGGGTGCCAAACACACGATCTGCCCCTGGTGCCAAATGCTCTAGTTATACCCCTGACATCAAGACATGGGCTCTACATGTCCTGTGGTAAGTGGGACCAAAACAGCAGCAAATCCTTTAAATTCTGCAATTGGATTGAGATCTGGGAAAATATTTGACCCTTGACAAAGTCTTTTGATCTTTTCAATTGCCTATTTTACTTGCTTCAAACACAAATATTTTAAGAACTGACTGTTCACCTGCTGCCTAATATATCCCACCCATGACGAGTGACATTGTAACGATATAATCAATGTTATACACTTTACCTGTCAGTGGGTTTAATGTTGTAGCTACTCAATGTTTATTGCTATTAAACTACCTGAATATATCTCATCTACCTCGTTCCTCAGGAACTTGTATTGATGGAATATATCGAAATACCTCTGACATGTAAAATACCGGTATAATTATAAAGGACACTGAATACCTCCAGTAGGACTTTAATTCATACATTTATCTCATGTCCCTGCCATGATGAGTAACACAAGAGACATATTTAAGTATCTTTGCTGAAACCCCACTATATATCCAACAATACGAAGGCTGACATTGAAGGTTCTGTAAAGAGATCTTCATATTACATTTGAATTACACTTAGCTATAGACTACACAATATAAATACATGATGACCATTCAGTGAACGATACAATCTTTCTAAACGATCACCAGACACAGAAAACTCACCAGTAAACTCGAGTGAGAGAATGAGCAGGATTGCGATGGAAGTGTTCATCTTGAGTTGATGTTTCCCAATCAATGTGCACACAATATTCTGCCAGACATTTAAATAGCTCTCTCTGAATACTCCCAAGGAGGGAGTACCTCACAGAGGCTGATCAGAGGAACAGGTTTATGCCTTGCCCATGAATCAGCTCCACAGAATATATCATCTTACTGAATATTGATGGAAGGCCAACGTCATCTTGATCTCGTTCAGTTTTGGAATCTAGAAGAATTGTAACATTCCTAACATAGCTGATAGCTATAGTGTATATTGATATGTAAACAGAACCTCATGTGCGACCATTCTTTCCAAATATTAGGCAACCCTTTTATTGACTAGATCCCCAAGTCTGAAATACTCGGTTGCTGAATTATGACCTGAGAACTGTCTGGTTAAGTTTACAGAATAAAAAGTTAAATAAATGATTATAGATTTACTCAAATAATTTTACACTTGCTGGATACATTGAAAATGTAGTATTGTTAATTTACTGAACCCAATAAAGATGTCATATTATAGTGATGTGGATTTGTCAGTATAACACAATATAGCAGTAACTGTTCACATTCAAGTCCTCTCTACATATCATTAGCGTGTATATAGCGCCAACATTCTGCAGGGCTTTTCAATTATAGAATCTATCATGATTTGAAGAGGGCAGATATATATATCTTTAGGGGTATTGCCCAGGGACACTTACTGGTAATACAACCTGACTAAGATCTGAATCTGGGTTTCCACTTCCAAAGCAGTGACGTTACTAGTTACAGTTGTGACCCCTGTAACTGTGGGTCGTACCAGCCCAGCACCCTCGGTTGCCGGGTGACCAGCAGGAGGTGGAGTGAACAGCGCTCACCCTCTCTGCCAGTCACAACAAGTAGTGTGGCCGAGCTGACTGGAGTAGAGGGTCTCACAGGAAGTGCTCACTGAAAGAGCAGGCACGGAGGGCAACAGGGGATTGACATGGGGGAGGATTGGGTGGATTGACACATGGAGGGACACAGAGGTTAATTGACACATGGAGGGACGGTGGGGATTGACACATGGAGGGACGGTGGGGATTGACACATGGAGTGACCGGGGAGAAATTGACACATAGAATGGACTCGGGGGGAATTAAGTCACCTGAAGGGGCTGGGGTAAATTGACACATGGAGGGATTGGGGGGGAATTGAGACACATGGAAGAGACACGGGATGAATTGACACATGGAATGGACTGGGGGGGAATTGAGTCACATGAGGGGCTGGGGTAAATTGACACATGGAGGGATTGGGGGAATTGAGACACATGGAAGAGACACAGGAGGAATTGACATATGGAATGGACTGGGGGGGGAACTGAGTCACATGAGGGGGCTGGGGTAAATTGACACATGGAGGGATTGGGGGGAATTGGGACACATGTATCAGGATTACTGTTTGATCCAGCACGTAGAACTGTATAGAACGGATGACAAATAAGTAACGTATTACCGGTCCTTAGAATGGCCGGATTTAACGTACATTGAATAGTCAAAAATACTAGCTGAGGTCAGGGAACACAGAAAGGGACACAGCGATGAGGAAAGCCAGGAGTCAGGATACCAGAATATAGAGAAGTCAATAAACAAAGCCAAAGTAAAAAACCAGGTAGAAAACTATAAACAGGAACGCGCTCTCAGACAACCACAAGGGAAACCATGACAGGGCACTGAGCAGGATGAGAACTGGGCCTAAATACCCCTGCTTTAGTTCTGATGACCCCAAAGTCAGTTACCAAAGTCAGTTACCAGGTTTCATTTGCATAATTGCTGCTCAGCATTAACCCTTCTGTGGATTAGGTTGCTGCTCGGCACAACTTTTCCTGTGTGGACAGTAAATGTCATTAACCACATTTCTGTAAGTGGATGAATATGTGACATTACCCCCCACCTGAAGAATGCCCATCGGGCAGGCAGGACCAGGCTTGAGAGGAAATTTGGCGTGAAAAGCCCGGATCTTACGGCCCGCATTCTGGTCAGGAGCCGAAACCCAGTAACGATCAGCAGGACCGTAACCTTTCCAAACAACCAAGTACTGTAAAGTGCCCCGAGAAAACCTAGAATCCACGATAGAAGATACCTCATACTCCTGACCACCCACCACCACTGGAGGGGGAGGAACACAAGGAATAGTATATCTATTGCAGACAAGAGGTTTGAGTAAGGACACATGAAAAGTGTTGGGAATCCCTAAAGATGCAAGAAGAGCCAGAGAGTAAGACACTGGATTGATCCTACGAAGCACTCTATAGGGACCTAGGAATCTGGGGGCATTGTTTCTAGCGAACTCGGCCCACGGGAGTAGTTGGGACCAATTGTCATGTGTGCTATTAAAACAACGCAAATAAACTTCTAATGACTGGTTAGCCCTCTCAGCTGTACCATTGGTCTGTTGATTGTAGGAGGAGGAGAAGGAGAGATCAATCCCCAATTGTTTACTGAACGCCCTCCAGAACCTGGACACAAACTGAGAGCCCCTATCAGACACAATATTGTGAGGGATGCCATGCAAATGGACAATTTCACGTATGAAAATTCGGACCAATTCTTGCGAAAATGGCAACTTCTTAAGAGGAATGAAGTGAGCCATTTTAGAAAATCGGTCTACAACCACGAGAATAGTAGTGAACCCAGCAGAGCTAGGAAGCTCAACAATAAAGTCCATGGATAAGTGGGACCATGGAATCTCAGGAACAGGAAGAGGCTGCAACAGGCCACAAGGAAGTGCATGAGTCACCTTAGAAACTGCACACACAGAACATGCCTGCACATATTCCTTTACATCTTTCCTGAGTGAATCCCACCAAAATGATCTAGTGATCGCGGCAGTGGACTTATTGATGCCCGGGTGTCCAGCAGTTATATTGTCATGGAACACTTTCATGATATTAACCCTTTCACATAGAGGAACAAACAGTTTACCACTGGGCGCCTGAGACTGGGCCTCCAGGATGGTGCCAAGCAGTGGAGAAGACAGTGAGAGGACAGTAGTAGCAATAATACACTCTGGTGGAATAATAGGAGATGTCACCTGTTCTGGAGCTGACTCATTATCAAATTGCCTGGACAAGGCATCAGCCTTGGTATTTTTAGAACCAGGTCTATAAGTAATGAGGAAGTTAAAACGTGAAAGGAACAGTGACCACCTAGCCTGTCTGGAAGACAAACGTTTGGCATCCCCTATATATGCCAGGTTTTTGTGGTCGGTTATGATCAACAGGGGGTCCTCCAAAAGATGTCGTCACTCCTTGAGGGCAAGAATAATGGCCAACAGTTCACTATTGCCAATATCGTAGTTGCGCTCAGCAGGAGACATCTTTCTGGAGAAGTAGCCACAAGGATGCAATGGTGTTCCCTGGCTTTCTCTCTGAGAGAGAACATCCCCTACCCCTGTCTCGGATGCATCAACCTCCAATATAAAAGGTTTACTGGTGTCAGGATGTTTTAGTATGTCCGCAGAGGCAAATCTTTGTTTAAGAGTTTCAAAAGCATTCACAGCCTCTTTGGACCATACCGTGCTACTAACCCCTTTGCGAGTCATATTAGTGATGGGGGCTATTACAGAAGAAAATCCCTTGATGAATCTTCTGTAATAGTTGGCAAAACCAATAAACCTTTGAATGGCTTTTAAACCAGAGGGTAATGGTCAGTGTAGTACAGCCTCTAGTTTTTTAGGATCCATTTGAAATCCCGATGCAGAGATGTTGTAACCCAAAAAGTGGACTTCAGGCTGGTCAAATATGCACTTTTCTAATTTACAATAAAGTTTATTTTTCAACAACGTCTGCAGAACCTGTTTCACATGGGAGTGGTGAGTTTGAAGATCAGGGGAATACACCAAAATATCGTCCAAATAAACCAAGACAAATGAGTAACTGAATTCCCTGAGTACATCATTTATAAAGTCTTGGAATACGGCCGGGGCGTTGCATAACCCAAATGGCATTACTAGATATTCATAGTGTCCACTACGGGGATTAAATGCCGTCTTCCACTCATGATTCTCTTTAATTCTAACCAAATTGTAAGCACTCCTAAGGTCAAGCTTAGTAAATACTTTAGCTCCCTGAAGTCTGTCGAACAATTCGGAAATGAGTGGGATAGGGTATGCATTTTTTACAGTGATTTTATTAAGTGCCCTGTAGTCTCTGCAAGGGCGTAACTCACCACCCTTTTTCTCAACAAAAAAAGAATCCTGCACCAGCTGGTGAGGATGACTTTCTTATGTGCCCTTTGCTCAAGGATTCTTTGATGTATTCCTCCATTATTTTACTCTCCTGGGGAGATAAGGCATAAACTGCCCCCTACGGTGGCATGGGGCCTGGAAACAGGTTAATGGCACAGTCATATGCTCTGTGGGGAGGCAATACATCGGATTGAGCCTTGTTAAACACCTCCTGAAGTTCTCGGTATTGTATGGGAACTCCAGGAGTTTGGGGAGTGGTAGTGGGAAGGTCAATAGTATCCAATCTCTTTAGTACAGGTTTTATACATCTCCCCATACACTCTTTACCCTATTCTAATATCTCCCCATTAGCCCAATCAATATAGGGATTGTGTTTACTCAGCCACGGAAACCCTAATATGATAGGACATGATGGAGAAGTAATAACCTGAAACATCATCTCCTCCCTATGGGAGGCCCCAATAGAGATCGTAATAGGGAGAGTAACGTACATAGCATAGTCAAAATACTAGCCGAGGTCAGGGAACACAGAAAGGGACGCAGCGATGAAGAAAGCCAGGAGTCAGGATACCAGAATATAGAGAAATAAACAAAGCCAAATTCAAAAACCAGGTAGAAAACTAATAACAGGAACGCTCTCTCGGACAACCATAAGGGAAACCACGACAGGGCACTGAGCAGGATGAGAACTGGGCCTAAATACCCCTCCTTTAGTTCTGATAGGCTGTAACCGGCCTTTGACCCCAAACTCAGTTACCAGGTTTCATTTGCATAATTGCTGCTCAGCATTAACCCTTCTGTGGATTAGGTTGCTGCTCGGCACAACTTTTCCTGTGTGGACAGTAAATGCCATTAACCACATTTCTGTAAGCGGGGGAACTGA
Organism: Pelobates cultripes; assembly: GCA_933207985.1. NCBI lineage: Eukaryota > Metazoa > Chordata > Amphibia > Anura > Pelobatidae > Pelobates > Pelobates cultripes. The sequence continues at coordinate 2,410,156 of OW240920.1, read as the reverse complement.
GTCACATGGAGCGGCTGGGGTAAACTGACACAGAGGGATTGGGGGGGAATTGGGACACATGGAAGGGCTGGGTGGGCATGAGACACATGGAGGGGGTCCAGGATAATTCTTGCACCGGGGCCCTGTGGTTTCTAGTTATGCCTCCGGACGTTACCGCGGCTCTAACAAGCTGATAAATCTCACGTATTTAGATAATGTGCACAGTGAAAAAATTTGTTTTTTCAAAATCGATTTGTCCCCCCAAAAATGTAGTTTCTATGGTCTGAAAGTAGACCATGGGGCATTAATTGTATCCTTGCAATCGTTTTGAGAGTAAATCTAATATTATATATAGTTTGCAGTACACTGCTAGGTGCATTTTCCTGTCATTAAGGTCACAGGTCTAATGAGAAACAGAAATCAACAGAGTAAGAAAGAGAAGGAGCAGGTGAAATATCTATATTTATATAATATGGTGGTAGATGCAGCTACAGAGCTCATAAAGACCCCAATATTAATAAAAGGAAGGTATTTCACCCCTGTGTCCACACCAGCCTTGCAGCAAGTGGGGATATATGTATTTAAGTTATAAACTCAGTGACTGGATAGCCAATGACTAGAAAGGGGATGAGCGTTAAAATAAGTAATGAGGGGACGGGCTTAACAAATGACTGATTTATATTATTTTGTTTCTTTATTTTATTTTAATTAGTGGTGTCAGTTTAAATGGAGTTTAAATGTTGCCTCTTGTTGATGAATATACGAAGAATTGAAAAATAAAACACGTCAGATGAGTAAGTAGAATTTTTCTTTTTAATGGTGGTGTGGCTACAGGCTTAGGGACCCCTAGCCACCCAGGATGGTGGTGGGAGGAAGAACAACCGCATGTCTACCACATTGTTTAATTACTTATGGCCACCACCCATGGGTGGGTTGGGTTTAACTAGGTCCTGCCCCCTGAATATTATATTACGGAGGCCCCACTGACTCACATTGGGATGCCCTCTGGTTTATTTTATTATATATCTCCACATACAAGCCAGGGGAGGGGCATGGGGAACTATAAATCCCTAATTATTTAAACAGGCCCCGTCCCCATGGGAACAGGCATTTTGGTGAATGGGCAGCAATGAACCCAGTCGCTAGGCTTACAAGTTTAGTAGACATTCCCCTGGTGGGGCCACGGGGAGGTGAAATACTTTCCTTATCGTAATATGGGGGTCTTATTGACCACCATAGTTTAGTTTTATTTTTTTAATGTTATTTATTTAACTATTTAATGTGGCGACTTGCAAACAAGTGCTGGCTAGCGGGCACATCATTAAGCCTGGCATTGCCGAGGGTTATTGAACTATTTGCCCGCTGTATAAATATTATTTAAAATTTGCGAATGTGCATCGTGCCTCATGAATTTTCTAAATCCTATCATTTGTTCCGTCCTTCTGAATTTGTTTTTAGTAAAGATGAGAATTACCATTGTAGTTGGAGGTTAGTTTTTTTCTTCAGATATTGTCCAACCGTCGATTTGTCTAATATCCGGCGTAGTGAATAACCCCGTTAATATATTACCTATATTTATTCATTATTTTATGATGTTTTCTCTCCCATATGAAGGCTCACAAGATTGAATAAGGTGGTTATAGAATGATGAACAGACAATATTAGCGGGGGGTGTATGAGGTAAGACATTGACGCCGATAGGCGGGGTCGGGACATCTGTCCGTGGGGAGCGGCCAAAGCTGCAGCAGCCGTAGTGGAAGTTGATTGCTTCCTGTATTCTGGTATCCCCCAGCTCACCTAAATCTACGTCACGCCACGCTGAAAAAAACGCAACAGAAGCAGATCCCTCTGTCTCCTCCTGGCTGCCCCAGTTTACTTACCCGCTACAAAACGAGCTGGAAACTTCCAGCGCCAAGGAGATGGGAGGACACTGTCGAGGTTGAGGGTTCAACCAGACGTATGGCAGTAAAGGTACGATTGGAAAAGAGAAGAAGTATAAAATAGAGGAAAACTGAAAACAGGGTTAAGGTGGGGCTGGAGAGATAAAGGGAATAAATAAAGAGCTGAGAGAGAGGGAGAGAAGAGAGAGGGGAAGGTGCAGAGAGAGAACCCAGAGAGAGCCCAGAGAGACCCTAGAGAGCAACATACTGAAGGATCTCTTAAAGGGGCAAATAACGATATAATCCCTCTGGCAAGTCCTAAAACTGCATATTATAAACTACATAAAACAAGGAGTGATTTTCTTCCTCAGCTAGGCTTTTTTTGCAAGATCCTATTACCCACTACGTCACTACATAGTGCCCTCTTGTCTCTCTCCCACTGCTTCCTTGGTCCCGGATTGATCTCCTGATTCCCCCCCACAAAAAAATGAGGGGAAGGAAAAGGAGAAAAAGGGGAAAAATAAAAAGAAAAAAACCCAGAGAGGAGTATTGAGGAGCACTGAGGCGAGGAAAAGGGAGGAGGAGAGAGCCGAGAAAAAGAAGATAAATAAATATGGCATCTAAAAAAGCCCAGGAAGACTGGAGGAAAAAAAGATAAAAGAGATTTATCACTGGATACTTTTCTCCATCCCAACACAAGCCACAAATTACTCAAGAAAACACAGATGAAAACCCAGAAATAAATTACAGCTTAATTAAAGCGGTACAAACGGCCATTCCCATGACTGAAGATATTCTTACTAAAAACCTGGCTGCAAACACGAAAGAGTTAAAACAAGAATTTAAAATGATACAAGTTAAACTAGCTACTATGGAGGATAACTTTATCAATTAGACAACAAATATAAGCTTTGCCAAGAAGAGATAACTGAAACATAAAACAAAATAGGAGCACTGGAAGCTAAAGTCTGTGACACTGAAGGCAGATCTAGAAGAGCAAACATCAGAATTCGACATATTCCAGAAGAAATCTCTAATGAAAATCTGGTGAACTTCCTTCTGGAATTCTTACAAAATGTAATTCCGGATGGAGCTCCACACGACTATTTAATGGATCGCCGACATCGACTACCCAGACCCCAGAATGCTCCGGAGACATACACAAGAGACGTAATGGTTAAATTTCATTCATATCAAACAAAAGAGAGAGTTACGGCAGCGATGAGGAACAAGGAACATACTAGAAGAAAAATGTAAGAATCTATATTCCAAGATCTATCATACTCAACAAGAATGTGGCGAAAAAGCTTTCAAGACCTGCTACCTATCTTGAGACAGAAGGACATGAGCTATAGATGGGGTTTTCCTTCATCATTAAGAGTATCCTGGAATGGAAAAAAATGTTAATTTTGCCTCTAAAGAAGCCATGAAGAGTTGGATGGAAAAATCAAATATAACCGGAACACGTATAGTCAATCCATGAAGGGGTCTGGAAAAGTGTCCAGTAGTAAGCAAGGACTCCCCCTTTTTCTTGTTTTTCTTTTCTTCTCTACAGTGGTAAAATTCTTTACAATTGTAAAATGTTATGACAAATTACTAATGTCTTTGGAAAAATAACTTTCTTCTTTACAGTGGTAAAATGTTGCCTAGTGGTAAAACTTTTTATAACCGTAAAATGTTATGACAAATTACTGATGTCTTGGGAGAAATAATCTTTTCCCCCCCCCCCCGCTTTTTCAGCTTGACAACTAATAAGAGTTATTAAGGATCTAATCACTAATTCAATTGGGGGCGGATTACCTCTATCTATGGCTGTTTTTTTTTTCCCCCTCATTCTTTAACACAGAGCACGATGATTCATGTAAAATCTTTACTAATAACATAGATAACAGAAATAGTAGAAATTCACATGGTTATTCTATAACACTATCGATAGATAACAGAAAGGATAAGTGAAAGTGAGAGGAAAGGAAACAAGGGGGGGCTAGGGGAAATTTGATCACAAAATTAAATATCACAAATATTCATGAAACACGGAGGTATCAATAATGACTAATTCACGATAGGAAGCTTACAAGATGGAAGGACTCTCTCACTAGTTTGTAAGAACACTGGCTTAAAGGACGCCACTAGTATAATTTACCAATAAAGTAAATAATAGGGATCAATATTTTTTTTGTTTTATTATTTTTAAGCGTACCTCACGGAATAAGCACTAGAGAAAATAAGTATACTAATAAGGTTATATAGGCACCAATGAAGGTTTCACAAGTGTTTTTAAACACAATAGTATTTAAGGGGACAGCATTAGATTAATTTGCCCCAAGCTGGTTCTGCACCCAATACATACAGAGGGGTAAACTGGTAGAGTACCGAAGTAAACAGAACACTAAGGGACAGAGTATCTATATAAACCGTTTTTTTTTCTCCTCTCTCTCTTCCTTTCTTATCTCTCTCTTAACGAGAAATATAAAGGATATCAGAGAGAATAAGGGAAGAGAAGAAATGATGAAGGCCTGTCCCCTTGGGCAGGGTTCTTGACCCCGGCCATGTGTCCTTGTTGAGACACAGGTACCGTTGGGTTTGTTTCAAACCAACTATCGAGACAATGGCTCTAACCTTCAAGGTCATCTTGTTGGGTGAGAGGCCATCCTGTATTTTCTGGCTTACAACCAGAAAAGAAGAGTATGATTGTAATGTAAATGTCAATGTTGTGAAGTGTTTGTGCATGCCGATGGGAGCACCGGGAGATTTTTTATAGAATATGGTTAAAATGGTATCAGTAAACACTCAGGGCCTAAATTTACGAGCAAAAAAATCTCTGGTCTATGATTTTTTTAAGAATCAAAATGTAGAGGTTGGGTTCTTACAAGAGACTTATTGGAAGTTGATAGACAATGTAAAATGGGGAGGGACTCAATTTCCAAATGTATTTCATTCCTCCCTTAATTATAGGAAGAAAAGAGGGATGGATATTATTGTGGCAAGTTTCGTGAATTTCAAATTAATTTATCAATTTGCAGATACCGAAGTTAGATTTTTAATTATTGTTTGTAAACTAAATGAAATTAAATATACATTGGTTAACATATATCTGCCTAACACCTTTCCAGTGATTACTCTTAGAGACATACTCGAACAAGTTGAATCTATAAAAACTGGAGTGTGTATTATAGCAGGAGATTTTAACTGTGTTTTGGATCCAATCTTGGATAAGAAGTTTAGTAATAATTTAAAAGCCAATGTTTCTGTAGTAAAAATGGCCAAATCTCTAAACAAGTTGTTGAATGAATTAGATTTTTTTGATCTATGGAGATCTTCCTACCTGGAGAGACAGGATTATTCCTTTTTTTTTCGTGTATTGACATGGTGTGGGGCAACGCAATAGCTTAAGAAAAAGGTAGAGAAGATTGAAATCAGGGATAATACCTGGTTGGACAATAGCATTAATATCTGGACTATGAGAGACCAGTGGAATAATATAAATAAAGCTACATGGCGATTAAAAGATTATCTACTCCATAATAAAAAAATCTAGATTCACTTAGATCCCAGATAGAACGCTATTTTGAAATTATCATGCCCAATGAAACCTCATATCCTAATAACTGGTATTCTTTTAAAGTTACCATGAGAGGCAACATAATAAATTTAGAAGCACACTCAAATAGGAACAAAGGTCTGGACTTATTCCCTCTTTAGAATAATCTAGCTGAAAAAGTGAAAAAGAATAAGACGAATGCCTCTAGAGTTAATTCAGAAGCGATTAAGATGAATAAAGATCAAATTAATCAAATTAACATATTCTTTACATAATTACTATGGAAATCTTGGCTAATAAAATAAAATCTAACCAACATATAAGAGGTATAACTATTAAACACAGAGAGTTGAAACTGAAGCTGTATGCTGACAATCTAATTTTGACCCTTACCGATCCACTAAATCCATCAAGGCTTTTATGGAGGTAGTAAAGGACTATAGCGAAATTTCTAACTATAAATTAAATGAAGATAAAACAACTATATTAGATATTAATTTAAATACAGCCAGCAGGACACACCTACAATATTTCTATAACTTTAAATGGGCTAAAAACAGTATCCCGTATCTAGGGATATTTTTGACAAGCAATCCCTCAGAATTAATGCAGGTTAACTTTTTGAGCACCTTAAGGGACATGTCCAATGCTCTGAACAAATGGAAAAAAATAGAAATTTCTTGGTGGGGTAGAATGAATTGAATACAGGCATATCTCTTCCCTAAGTGGGCATACATGTTCCGAATGCTTCCTATAAGAATACATAGACCATGGCTCGACATGATTCAAAATTCGGTCACTAATTTTATTTGTAAAAAACAAGGAATCTAGAATAAATAAAATACTTCTGGCACAAAAAGTTAAAGAAGGAGGCTTATGTTTTCCTACCATTAATGATATATATCTGGCAAACGAGTTATTCCATATCTACCGAACCCAGTTAGAAAGTGTTAAGAACGATGGGTGGTATATCCTAGAAAGTGAAATATGTCAAGTACAAGACCTAAGTTCTTCACTCTGGTATAGTTCTGCTGATCCTAAAGTCCGACTCACAAGAAAGTTTAATAGAAGTTTAGATTCAATACTAGAAATCTGGCAGATAATAAAAAGGAAGTGTAATATAGATACCAAAATCCCCTTAACTCTTAAAATTGAATTCATACCATACTACGTAACAGATCTTAACTTAAAGAGTTGGATCCTTAGTGGTATTGTCCAGACTGACCAGTTGTTTGTAAATGATAAAATCAAACCATTCCCACAACTGAAGCAGGAATTCCGATTACCTAATAGGGAATTATTTACTTATTTGAGATTAAAAAACTTCTTAAACCAAAAGATTGAGCATAATCTACAAGTCGGGGCTAAATTGATATGTTTAATATTAAATAATAAGACAGTAAATAGAGTATCCGCTACAGCAATGAACGCTATTCTAAAACTGGATGCACCTCCTGTTATTACAAAAATGAGAGAACGAATTAAAAATAAAAAATAATAAGGAAACCTCTTGATAAATTGAGTTCTAAGCCTATTCCTTAACTCCCAGAAAATGCTATTTTACACTTAAATATTGATCCCTTATCTCAGAAGGATCCGGCTATTTATATTCATTTTACGAAAGCGGTAAAGATAATAATAGCTAGGAATTGGAAAAATCCATTACCCTTTTCTTTAGACAAACTCCTATCTCAGGTTACGTTCCAATTGGGAATGGAATCCCAACTGGACAAGCTATATGGTAAAGATCTGAAAGCTAAAGATTACAGAACCTTTTGGCTAGAAAAGCTACAAAGTGATTATGGTTGTCCCTGAGTGACAGAATATTCAGGTCTCACCCAAAGTTTAAAGGGTGGAAAACTAGTATAAGACTCTAACGTGTTCCTGGAATTCTGCGACCAATTTATAGAACTCCCTTGCTCTCCATTAGGCATGAAAGTTGTGCTATGATCTTTTTCATGATTCTGACTGAATTCTTAACACCATGTTTTATGTAAGTTAAATGTCTATTTTGTATGAAAATAATAAAATAAAAAAATAAAATAAAAAAGACCATATTATACAGATCGCACAATATATTCTAATAAGTCACCAATTCTGTTAAAATAATATGGTGATGAAGTTGGATGTATTTCCCTAACCATTCTTTATTTTTTTATTTGTTTGTAAATCTATAAACCTTTGTAGTGTGTATATTATTGTATTTCACATATGCTTTACTCTGTAACATCCTGTGTACAATGGACTATAACCTATGCAGTTGTAACTGTTTTCTCCTGTATTGATTGTACATCATTTTATCGTACTCCACTGATGCCCTATTCGGCCTCTAAGGCATGTTAGCTAACTAAAAATTAAACAATGCATAAAAAAGTAGTGCTGAATAGCCTCTTAATATTTCTGACACACTAGTAAAATGACTTATGACAGAGTTACATGGAACACACATAGGGACTGTTCTGCTGCATTTGGGACACTTGGGACATATGCTTTTATCTATGCTAAATCTTTTCGATTTCTTTATTATGTGCATAGTATGCCTGCTATCATGATGACACACATATAATAATTCAATTATTATTATAATAAGTATTCATGGAATGAAAACAGATTAATTAGAGAGCTATTAATTAGCACTTTAAATAAACACTTCCTGATACAGTCCAGAGGAAGGTTTAAAGCATTTACATCATAGATGACGTCTGCCATGGGTATAGTTAGTAATCCCTCGGGCATGTTGGGGTCCAGATAGGAATGAGTTCCATGTTTCTCTTACTCTGTTTGGCTTCCTTTTAATATGTTAAAAGAATTTCATATTTTTGGTTAAACTTTTAAAATCTTAAAATATCAAAGATCTATCATTTATCAATATACCAAAAAATATTAAAATATATTTATAAAAATATTAAATCATTTTAAAAAAGTTTAGCCAAAAAAACATAAAATTGTGTTTAAGAACAGGCAAGCACGAGAAAGCCAGTATGTTAGCCCAGTCTTATGTCTGCTGGCCTGGCTGACGGTCCATAAAATCAAATTGTATCAGAGATCAGACAGTGATTCTTTGCGTATTCTCACTGCCTTGCTTCCGTGTAGCATCCTTTGACATCAATAAGGAGATTACCTTTAGGAAATACAATTGCTATTTCATTATTGTATCCTATTAAGTCCTTGCTCACAGGCTAAAGGGTTGTAAATTCCAGGTGCCAGCCAGGGCTGAAATTATCCAAGTCAAAAAGGGTAAAAAGTCGCACTCACGGTCTTCCATAAAACTTCAGTTTGTTGGGTATGCATTAAAAGGTTGACGTTTCAGTCCTGCATCTAGAACTTTCCTCAGGATCAAACACAAAATACATTTATACAATCATGGCCAAATATATAAGTAAAAAATAGACTCCCCCAGTTCTATTGGGTCCCAGGCGCATGCAGGCTCCGTCCCAAAACATAACGTGCTGCCGCAGGTGCATTATTGCGGTCAGAGCATCACCATAGCAACACAGTATACACAATGCGTGCTGCCATGGTGACAGCTAAGCGTTCAAGGTAGTAAAGAAAGGAATAGATTACCCCTTAATAAAAACGATCTGTGATATCAGATATAAACCTCGTGCCAGAAATGGATAGAAATATAGTAATAAAGTGCTAAAAAGGATGATAGTGCATATGGAGATTGAAATAGTAACATATTAAAGTGACATGCAGAGTATTGTCATGGAACATGAAAGTGCTTGTGATAAGCTAATAAAGGCAATATATATATAATGTATAGCGAAATTGACATTTTGTTGTTACAAAGTGCCTGTGATATTTGAAGCGCTGACTCAATAAAGTGCTTCCAGTGACCGGTGCAGATATATACTTCACATTATGCACGATTACACAATATGTATTCCATGTATTTTAACAACATCTGTAAAGGGTACTGGAACCAGGCCCGGACTGGCCATCGGGCATACCGGCAAATGCCCGGTGGGCCGCGATGGCCGTGGGGCCGAGGCCGGCAGGGGATCTCCCCGGCCGGCCCCTGCAGGGCCAGCGCTATCCGAGCGCCGGCCCTGCTGTGTGCCTCCGTGGGCCGGTGGGGAGATCAAAGATCTCCCTCACCGGCCCAGAGGCATGTAAATAACAAGCAGCTTCGCCGGGTCCTCTCGCGGGATTCTGAGCGTTGCCGCGGCAACGCATCTCGCGAGAGTGAACTCTAACCTGCAGGTTAGAGTTCACTCTCACCACTGGACCACCAGGGAAGGCAGCATGGCTCCCCACCCCCCAGGGAGAACGGATCTCCTCCTCCCCCCCTCCCAGGATAAAGGTAAGAAGGGAGGGGGGGAAATAATTTTTTTTATTTTTTTTATTAGTAACACAGCACCCCCAGACACAGCACCCCCCAGACACAGCACCCCCCAGACACAGCACCCCCCCACACACACTGCACCCCCCCAGACACACACTGCACCCCCCAGACACACACTGCACCCCCCCAGACACACACAGCACACAGAATGTGACAGCAGATAAAAACACCCTCACACACAGCACCCCTCTTACATACACACACTGCGCCCCTCACACATACAATAAGTCCAAATATATATAAATATTTACACACACACACACACACACACACACACTACAGCACCCCTCACACTGCACCACTACACACATTACTCTCCAGATACACACTAGATCCCTTACCCTATATGCAGTCTTAATCCTCTACACACACACACACACACACACTGGGTCATTTACACAGTAGATCTCCTACACACACACACTACATTCCTTGTCAGCAAACACATACAACATTCTCTAAACACACCCTCTCTGCAACCCCTACACACTACGTCACCTATACACACACACTTCAGCCCGGATGCACACACTCGCTGCATCCCCTATAAAACTATGCCCCCTATACACACACTCTCTACAACCCCTAGCCACACATATTACACCACAAACACAAATTAAATTGACCTATTTACACAATACCACACCACACTCTACACACACGCAATCCCACAAGCAGGCTCCAAACACATGCACCATGCACTTTCCTGGCCCTTTTGTCCTCTGGTATCCCACTTGTGGAGACACCAGAGACAATTTAAAAGCAAACACAGTGCAAGCATGTTATTAAATTTGCTTGCGCTGCGCAGAACAAATACAGGGCCTTTTTCTAATGCCAGAGCTCTTCAGCGGGGCTCTGCGCATTGAACCAACATGCTCACTTTGAGAGGGGGCGTGCTTGTCATTAGTGGTGACAAAACACACACTCTCTGGCCCCGCCCCCTTCTTAGGGGGCCGCTCTGATTAAAAAATGCCCGGGCCTAATTTTTTTCCCAGTCTGCCCTGACTGGAACTACTGTTAGTGTGCTTCTTATCCTCTCAAATAAATAGTAAATAAATTGGTATATTACAGAATAACTAAATATCAATCATAAAGTACAGGGGGTATCCCTGTTAGTGCTCTGTGCATACTCCCTATAACCTCACTAATACACAGTTAGAATTACTTGGAAAATCAAAGTCATATCCCTTCTCCATTCAAAAGCTAAAAACAAGTATCAATGGCAAGCCAAATATACGCAACAAAATAATAAACATTTTCACAAGAAAGAATAATATGGAAGAGATTCGTTAAGGCCTTTTGGGGATATTGTGCCAAGTTCATGAATCCAAAACGCCTCTTTGTTCAATAACATCTTGCCCCGATCGCCGCCTATTTTCAGTGATGGCATATAGTCAATGCCAACAATCTTAAGTGATGATAACGGGTGGCCCAATTGTAAAAACTGTTTTGCTACCGGTTGGTCCGATGTTCTGTCCCTATAGGCTAGTCTAATACTAGACCTATGGCCCCTAATTTGTTCACAAAGGGCTGTTTCAGTTTTTCCTATATGGGAAAGGCCACAGGGGCAGGTCAGTTTATACAAATAGATCATGCCGCACTCAATCGCATATAATATGCGTCAAAAAGGAAAAATAGGTACAATATATCAGAATGCAAACTTAATTTATTATATATTCATAGGAAACAGAAAAAAGGTATGAAATAAAAAAATGAGAGGACTACTATTGCCAAATATACGGAATGGTGTACACTGTTAGTTCATTCACTATAAAATAATTAATATATATATACAACTAATCCTATATACACCTAATAGATATAACTTGATAAGTGATAATAGAAAATATATACAGTCCGGTGGATCCACCAATAATTGATTAATAATTCATGCTGGAATAGCCGTTGATAGTCTGATCAGACAAGGAAATATATCTTGTATTTCCCTTATGTGTATAAAAAAAAGAATGATTGTGTTAGTGTTGTGGATGCAGTGTGTGTGTTAGTGTTGCGGATGCAGTGTGTGTGTTAGTGTTGCGGATGCAGTGTGTGTTTAGTAGTGTATGCATGTAAATGTAATAACTGTTATTCCTCCCTCCCTATTTCTTACCTGGTTCAGGGAGGGGGGAGATTCCATGATCCCTGGTGGTCTGGTGGCTTTGTGGGGCCCCCCCGGCTCCCTATACTTGCAGAGGGGGCCCAGCGAATTGCAGCTATACTTTACAGCATTTCCCTCGCTCTCACTCCCGCGAGATGTGGTGTGCGCGCTGCACGGAGCGTTGCCACATCTCGCGGGAGTTAGAGTGAGGGAAATGCTGTAGAGTACAGCTGCAGTCCGCTGGGCCCCCTCTGCAAGTATAGGGAGCTGGGGGGGCCCGCGGCTGCACCTATATATAGCGATCATCGCTATATTGCTGTAGAGCTTGTGATATTCACACACTGCACTTTTATATGCATTTTATTGCTGAGGTGATCTGTGATGTGCTTGCACATTGCACATTACTTTGAGTTGTATTTCTGTGGAGCTGTGCGATACACTGATACGCTTCACGTTACTGTGAGTTGTATTGCTGTGGAGCCGTGCGATACACTGATATGCTTCACGTTACGGTGAGTTGTATTAAAGGACCACTATAGTGCTAGGAAAACAAACTTGTTTTCCTGGCACTATAGAGTCTTTATGTCCCCCCACCCTCGGGGTCCTACTCTCACCAGGCTGAAGGGGGAGCAAGGGGTTAAAATCTTACCTTTCTCGAACGCCGGGCTCACTCGGTGCTGGGGAACTCTCCTCCCTTTTCCGACGTCAGCGCTGAATGTGCATGAGCGGCAAGAGCCGCACGCGCATTTAATCAGTCCATAGGAAAGCATTTCTCAATGCTTTCCTATGGAAGTTAGTGTCTTCTCAATGTGATTTTCACAGTGAGAAGCGCGGAAGTCCCTCTAGTGGCTGTCAATGAGACAGCCACTAGAGGCTGGATTAAACCTGTTGTAAACATAGCAGTTTCTTTGAAACTATGTATACAGCTGCAGGGTTAATCCTAGATGGACCTAGCACCCAGACCACTTCATTGAGCTGAAGTGGTCTGGGCGCCTATAGTGGTCCTTTAATGTTGGACAAAATCGTTTGATGAAAGAAGAGGTAGCTTCACTGGCGTGCACATTTACTCTTGTGTGTATACATGCATGCACTGAAGTCTTAACCCATCAGAGAGATAAAATCCATGCAACAGTCATGAGCACAGCTACAGAAGAGAAGAGCAGACAAAGCATGGACGAACAGCGAGAGGAGGAAGGGGATTGGTGTGGCGCATGCTCTCGTTAGATGCCTTCTGTGTGAACTTTGCATCTGTAGTAAGTTAAACAGCATGCTTGGCTGTAACAAAAATTTTAAATATCCAAAAATCCTATTAAAATATCAGCATTTTCACTCTATTTACCATTTATTTAGTGCAAGTGTCAATCACGTTTATTTATTCAGGAGCCTGACTGCCCTCAAAATGTCCAAACCTCTGAGTGGTGCTCAGAAGCAGAAGAGGCAGTTGTTGGAGGAAAAAATATGTAGAATTCCCAAAATAACTTTAACCCACAAGTGGATCTTCTCAAGAACATGCTAGTACATGTTCTCAGGAAGAGATTCCTCCTCAATATGGAATATGGCTCTGAAGCCGACACAGTGGATTCTTCTGATCATGGAAGTTGAGAAACATAGCTTCCATACTGTTGAAATACAAGACGCTACTGCTGAAGCAGTTGATATACTGCCAGAATCCATGTAAAAGTCAGGTTTCCTAACTGACATTGGTTTGTGGCCCAACTCATCTACTCTGGAGATGCGGGAGTATTGGTCCAAAAATGGAAATTTGTCAATAAGGAAACCTCTGGAACAACTGCGCAATGAAGGATTTCCAAAATCATTTAAAGATGGACGTTGCTGTACAGCAGATATGTTTATTTATAACTGTCCCAATGGGGACAAATTGAACAGAAGTGGCTTTGTTACTCAAATAACAGAGGCTGAATATATTGTTTTGACTGCAAATTATTTAGTTAATCAACAAATGCGTTTTCCAGTGATGACTTCTGCGACTGGAAACATGCCAGTGAACGGATTTCATCCCATGAACAGTCTCAATATCATATACACGCTGTGATTGATACAGTCCAATTTTCTAAACTGGAAAATTCCCCTAATGCCAAATCCCCCTATGGTCCAATTTTTGCGCCAACCCAGACAGAATAAGAACTAGTATAATTTTAAGTTACATGCTCCTAACATCTCACCTCTGACTACAGTTCTAAACATGTACTGCCAAGTCACATACCAGTCACCCATTACCACACATGCCATAATTAGAACCGATACTACAAAGCAAAACATTTCACACCTGATAAACACATCACGTGCATCTTTCAGATTGTGGGCACTCCTGCTATCACAAACTCTCTTAGCAGGTACCTTTTTGCCTCTTTTTTTAACCCACACAATGATTCTGGCACACTAAAACAGACACCTATACATGTCATACTCAGTATATATGTACACTGATCAGCCACAACATTAAGACCACTGACAGGTGAAGTGAATAGCATTGGTTATATTGCTACAATGGCACCTGTGGGCTAGGGGGTGGGATATATAAGGCAGCAAGTGAGCAGTCAGTTCTTGAATTCCATGTGTTGGAAGCAGGAAAAATGGGCAAGTGAACAGATGTGAGTGGCTTTGACAAGAACCAAATAGTGATGGCTAGATGACTGGGTCAGAGGATCTCCAAAACGGCAAGTCTTATCGGGTGTTCAGGGTATCTAGTGGTTAGTACCTACCAAAAGTGGTGATAGGAAGGGCAACCTGTGGAGAGCAAAGGCTAGCCTAGCTGGTCCGATCAGACAGAAGAGCTAATGTAGCTTGAACTGCTAAAAACCTTAATGTTGGCCATGATAGAAAGATGTAAGGCCACACAATGCATTGCAGGTTGTGGATATGGGGCTGCACATACTAGTCAGAGTGCCCATGATGATCCCTGTCCACCATCGAAAGTGCCTTCAATGGGGACGTGAGCGTCAGAACTAGACGATGGAGCAATGGAAGAAGGTTGCCTGGTCTGATTAATCACAATTTCTTTTAGGTGGATAGCCAGATGCGTGTGAGTCATTTACCTGGGGAACAAGGTGTTCCTTTGCTGGAATTCACCGGATACTGGATTGGACTGGCTGCCATATATATATATAGAGATACTGATTTAAGAATGGAGTGATCTCATTCTTTCTAGAGCTGTAGATACATGGCTCAACCTTTCCACTTCCACTAGTCATTGGCGATGTCACAGCTTACCGGGAGTTGGAGCCCAGATGCAGAAGATGGCACACGGAGGCAAAAACCAAAGCACAGTACAGATGAGGGGTATCCAAAGGCAGGGTCAGGTGAGAAGCAGAAGTCAGGGCCAGCAGCGGAATATCGTAATCGGTAAAGCAAGCAGAGGTCAGAGTCCAGGAAAACAGTCAGCAAAGTAACGCACATCCAGCAGGAAAAACAAATGACCAGATACTCAGGCAGGGCTGTCTTTTACAGTCTGCTGATTAGGAGCAGCTGAGTCTAATTGGCAGGGGGCTGCAGGTGGATCAGCACTGCTCCATCCAGGTAAGGAGTCAGGTAGCAGATGAATCCAGATATATCATTTTGTCAGGAGAGACAGGGCTTTAATTTCTCATGAACGATTCATATATGAAACCTAATTTATTATGAATAAAATAAAAAAAAGTGAAAAATTAAGATTTTTTTTAAATTAGTAGTTGCATCTCACATTATAACTGCAAATGTCATAATACTGTTAGCTTTTACTGCAATAAAATAAGCATATTTGTATTCAGCAAAGTCTCACAAGTACAACAATACCCCCCATTAACAGATTTTACAGTGTTTTGGAAAGTTACAGTGTCAAATATAAAACGTTCCATTTTTCTTTTTTTTTCACATTGAAATTTGCCAGATTAGTAATGTTACCTTTGAGAGCGTATGGTAGCCCAGGAATGAGAATTACCCCCATGATGGCAAACCATTTGCAAAAGTACACAACCCAAGGTATTGCAAGTGTGTTATGCCCAGTCTTTTTTAGTAGTCACTTAGTCACAAACACTGGCCAAAGTTAGTGTTCATATTTGTTTTTGTGTGAAAAAAGCAAAAAATAAATATTTGGCCTGTGTTTATATATATATATATACCTAGTAGAGAGCACTCTGGAGTCTTGGTGAAGTAAATTCAAACTTCTGCTTTATTAAGCACACACAGTGATAAACACAATAGTCGACATTTCAGTCGGCTTTTTTCAAGACAATTTACAATGTGAGCTTGTGGCTGTTATATACATAAGAAAAGAGTTTGATTAGAGGGTGTTGTAATGGAAACGAGGTAGTGTGACGTCACCTGATGACGTGGTGTTAGAGAATTAGCATTAAGATCAGGTTTAACCCTGTGAGGGTGAAAAAAAGCACAAAGAATATATGTATACGGAATATACGAAAAGGGATCTCTGAGAACAACCCAAGAGGAGAATACTATGTGTATTGTTCTGTCTGTAGTAGCAAAGCTTCATAGTCGAAAGAGGCACAAAGTGTAGTTTAAATTGTGACTAATATGTATCAGAGTGCAGAGCTAGGACAGAGAGGTAGAAAGGAGAATACTAAAGTTACTATGAAAGCCAGATAGCAGATACATTCATGAAGGTACTACTCCAATAAAACTGCACAGGTCCAGACAGACACGTTTGACCTATTAGTGATAAAGAAAATTTACTAGCATAACCAAGATGAATAACGTAAATGAATAACATAACCTGATAACGTCTATGTTATCATCCACCCCTTATAAACATGAACATCATTTGCATGAGATGTCCCAATCTATACAGCTTCATCTTCGTTATTAGAGTGCATCATCTTCTTTGTAGAAAGCACTACAACGAGTTCTACTCATTTAGTCCATATGGGAATATCGTTCCCAAGGTGTGTATCCAGAAGGCTTCACGTTTCAGTAAAGCTGTGTCCCTGTTGCCTCCTCTCGGGGAGATTGGTACATGGTCTATATTCATATATCTGAGTGCTGCCAGATTATGGCCAGCTTATAAAAAGTGTCTGGCTACCGGTAGCTACCGAGCAACTCAGTAGTGCGGTTCGAATGGAGGATCTGTGGCCACGCATTCTCTCCCTCAGGTCATTTGACGTCTTGTCCAAGTAGTTCAGGCCACAGGGGTATGTAATTCTGTATACTACGTGGGTAGTCGTGCAGGTAATGCAGTGCTATATTAAATGTGTGTGTATATATATATATATACACATTTAATTTATTTTAAACATGTTTATTATTATTATAATTTTTTTACACTACCCACCAGCAGGGGGACTGTCTGACAATCCAGACAGTCTCCCTGCTGGCAGATCCACAGCCAGCTATAGGGGGCCATGTAAACGTTCTTTGAGAGTGATCACATGGCCCCCGGTGGCCAAATTTGCTGTGGGAGGGCTCCCTGGGCTTTTTAGGCAGCCCACCGGAAGAGGATCGCGGTGGAGGTAAGTACTGCGGAGCTCCTGGGGGCTTAAGCCGGTACAGCGTTCTAGGCTTTAAAGTCCATTATATTGGGGGCGGCATAGAACGCCGTAATGGCGTTAAGGGGTCAAATGGGTGGCCACACCTTGCTGTCTGCAGGGTTCAGTGTGTACCGTGACAGGTGAGTGCAAAATGTAACATGCAACTCTCGACTAATTGTAAATCCATGTAGAGGATCCCCAAGAAATTGTGTATGAAGTAAAATAAAACAGGAAACTTTAATAAACACTTAGACTTCAATTTAATATTTTGG
>OW240920.1:2374567-2392458 GCA_933207985.1 Pelobates cultripes | reverse complement strand
ATGGGGAGGAGGGAGAGACACAGGGAAAGGGGGTAGGGAGGAGGGAGAGACACAGGGAAAGGGGGGAGGGAGGGAGAGGGGAGAGACACAGGGAAAGGAGGGAGGGAGATGGGAGAGACACAGGGAAAGGGGGAAGGGAGAGAGATGAGGAGAGGGGAGAGACAGTGAAAGGGGGGAGAGATGGGTTGGAGGGAGAGAGACACAGGGAAAGGGGGGAGGAAGAGAGATGGGGAGAGGGGAAAGACATGACTGTTTTCCTGGACTCTGACCTCTGCTTGCTTTACCGACTAGATATTCCGCTGCTGGCCCTGACTTCTGCTTCTCACCTGACCCTGCCTTTGGATACCCCTCATCTGTACTGCGCTTTGGTTTTTGCCTCTGTGTGCCATCTCCTGCATCTGGGCTCCAACTCCCGGTAGGTTGATGCATCGCCAATGACTAGTGGAAGTGGAAAGGTTGAGCCATGTATCTACAGCTCTAGAAAGAATGAGATCACTCCATTCTTAAATCAGTATCTCTATATGTATGGCAGCCACTCCAATCCAGTATCCAGTGAATTCCAGCAAAGGAACACCTTGTTCCCCAGGTAAATGACTCACACGCATCTGGCTATCCACCTAAAACGTGCAATACTGGCATTCACGCTAAACACTCATCATAGAAATGCATTGATTCAAAGCATCTCTATAAGGCCACACATGCGCAATAGCCTACTAATGCTTCCCTATGGGAAATCAGTGTGCAACACTGGACTAGGAGGTCGGGAGCAGGAGCAACAAGTAAGTCCTTCACATTGCGGCAATGCTGCTCACTCGCATAGTGAAGGTTAAGGATAGGATTGGGACACGGAGCCGGCGGATGGAGGCAATATATTTTAAGATGTCATTGTCTGCAGTGGCCAGCGGGGCTCAAGAAGCAGCTGCCTTGGGCCCCGCTGGCCACTAGGAGCAACTAGGCCCGGGGCAGTGGCCTATGAGGCATATGGCCCCTAATTAATTCACAAAGGGCTGTTTCAGTTTTTTCTATATGGGAAAGGCCACAGGGGCAGGTCAGTTTATAGACTACATGCGTTATGCTGCATGTTATAGTAAACTTTACCGGATATTTTTTGTTGGTATGGGGATGGTTGAATGACCAGGCATGTAGCATGTGGCCACATGTTACATAACCCAAACAATGTACTGAACCTCGATTCTGGATACCAGTATTCTTGATGTATCTATTTATGGGATCCATATGTACAAGAAAGTCTTTAAGGTTTTTATTTCTTTTGTAGCAAAAGTGAGGTGTTTCTTTAAAGACTTTTGGGAGCATGTCATCGTTCGCTATCATTTGTTACGTTGAATTGTTGTTGCAATTTGTGGAGTGACCTGGTTGCATTCCATTGGAAAAAAACAATCTTGATGTACTGTCTTCTTTCTTACGAAAGCGGGCACCTCGTGCTTCTTTGAGTGCTTTCTGTAGAATGTGGTCCTTATAGCCTCTCTAAAAATGTAATGGTTATCTCCTGCATTTGGAGTTCCATACTTTCTTTGTTTGAATTATTACTAATAACATGCATATACTGTGTCTTTGGAAGAAAATTCTTCAAAACCCTTGGGTGTGAACTTTGACAATGCAACAATGTTTTGCAGTCTGTAGGTTTAGAGAAGAGTCTGTACTCAATTTTAGTCACCAACGGAAATCTGGAGGTTGAGGTAGTGAATGTCTTTGGGATGGATGTTGACAGTAAACCTGACAGGTGTAGGAAGTTGATTCAAACATGATACAATGTTCTCTGCTTTTCTCTGCTTCTTCAGTGCCTTTCCATAGAATAAGCAGGTCATCAATGTACCGAAAGTATCCCTAGATGTTGTGACCATACTTTAACAAAATATGTTGCTCTTTATATACATACATATATGTATTGGCATACAGTGGTGCCATTGCATCACCCGTTGAGGTGCCTGCTCCTTGGAGATACCAGTTGTTCTCAAATCTGAAGTAGTTATTCTGAAAAGTCAAAGTTAAAAGTTCCAGGATGAACTCGATAGCGGGGCCTTTATATTTCGTAGAGTGTGTTAAGACATATCGCATTGCTTCAACTCCATCATCGTGAGGGATGACAGCAGACGTCCATGGTGATAAGGATCACTGATGTCAAGTTGTGTGAGTACCAATATTTATGATTGTGTGTCTTTAATGCATGTATGCAAGTCTTCAACCGGTGCTTGGAACAAAAAAATCTAGCCACTTGGCTATAGGTTCTAGAACCTCATATATGGCTGTTACAAAGTCTGTCTGCTATCTTTTTTGTTACTTTATTGCTAAAACTGCTAAAACTCACAAATAGCTTTCCCAGGTCATTCATATGTATGAATGACCGACCACCCGGCACTTGGCGTGTGCCGACAATTAGCCTTGTTCAACTTTGCAATACCGAATAAACTACCGAACAATCGACCACCCTACCTGAAGAGTGTGCCCCTCATTAACCACCCAGGAGTTGCGGTTTTGTGGTTAACCGCAGCCTAATTGGCAGTTGACAGGGTGGTCGCGTTCGTATGCACGAAAAAACGTGGTGGTGGCCATCTTTAACTGCCGAAAGCCCAGCGGGACCTGATCATCAACCGTCTGGTACAATTCTCGGACACTATTTGTTATGAACCCCGCTGGGATGCCTTGTGCCCCGTCCGTTCATGCATAATACACTGAACGCCGTACGGTTCGGTACTTTGAGACTATAAAGGCTATACCGACCCCATACAGGACCCTATGTAAGAGAATCTCTGGGCTGATAGTTTGCTGAACAGTCCTAGAGACAATTTTTATGCCCATGGCATTTCCACTCCATTCGTGAGATCTGAGCGCTTATCTGCTATCTTATGTGTTCAGATCCAAACTGTCTGGGGATATGTTGAATGCACAAATTAAAGAATGATGTATGGGTTATAGAATTTTATTTAGTTTTCATGTACTTGTAAAAACTAGAATATTGCCTGTACCTGGAGATAATTAAGTTCTTGTAACCGTTGAGACTAATTATTTCCAGGATAGAGGGGAGGGTTTGAAAAGATGCACTTTGTCACCATTGGTTGTTGTCGCTTGTCACCCTGTGTACCATCAGGTCCAGAGTGGTGTGCCTCTGGCCTGAAAATGTGTATTTAGGCAATGCCTTGCCAGTCAATAAATCAGACTTCTTACCCTCAACTCGTGTTGTAAGGAAATGCTGATTGCTAGGAACTACCTAACTACTCTACACTTACAGGAATATCGCTAGATGTGGACTTGGCGCTTTCTACCGCTCTCCAGGATCGGGGACTGGGACATCCAAGAGGTCCAACCCCCAGTTAGCCTGGGGCAATGGTAACAATTGCTGACACTATGGGTTGTCCTGGGGGATTCAAAGGGTCCTTGTGTATCTTGGGTATTGTATAAATAACCAGATTGCGTGGATGGTCTTTGGTGAAATATTGATATAATTGCATATCGCTATATCCCTGTTTTAATCCCATTACTAGGACCTCATCAATTTTATTCTGTATATCTTGAGTTGGATCTTGTCGGAGCTGGCAGTAAGTTTGGCTATCAGCTAATTGTTTGTTTTTTCAATTCATTGGAGTAGTACTTATAGTCCAAAATTACTATCCCCCCTCCTTTATCGGCCGAGCATATCATTGTATCATCACATTACTTGAAGAATTCTCTTTCGAAGGCACAGTATATTCGTGTTATTAAGAATAATTCAAACAAAGAAACTATGGAACTCCAAATGCAGAAGATGACCATTACATTTTTAGAGAGGCTATAAGGACCACCTTCTAGAGAAAGTGCTCAAAGTTGCACAAGTTGCCTACTTTCGTAAGAAAGAAGACAGTCCATCAAGATTGTTTTTTCCAATGAAATTCAACCAGGTCACTCCACAAATTGCAACCACAATTTTCAACGCAATTGGAGAATGATCGCGAACGATGACATGCTCCCAAAAGTATTTAAAGAAATGCCTCTCTTTTGCTACAAAAGAAATAAAAACCTTAAAGACTTTCTTGTACATACGGATCCCATAAAGAGTTACATCAAGGATACTGGTATCCAGAATCGAGGTTCAATACGTTGTTTGGGTTGTGTAACATGTGGCCACCAATTTGACCTACGTGATGTCCGCTACCTGGCAGTTACCAGGGTCCCCCACATGAAGCGTCTGGTACAACTGGTAAGTCAAATTAATATTTACATTTTTTTCTTTTTCTTTTGTTTCTTTCAGTTGCTGTATATCCAGGGGGGCCCGCCCCTGCTGCAGTGCAGTAATGGCTGAGCTGGGGAGTTAAACAATCTCCCCAGCCAGCCTGCACTCAGTAAGGGGCCCGCACAGCCTTCCGCGGGCCCTTGCTGCTAAAAATCATATCCTCTTTGCAGGGCACACTGAGGGACAGCTAAGGGGCCTTCCAAAGATCCCGCTAGGCTGCCCCTCAGTGTGCCTGTCTCCAAACACAGCCTCACTGAGCTGCCTGTAACTGCTCAGGGAAGCTCCATAGCTTGTTCTGCAGGAAGTGACATCACCAGTCACAGTGAGCTGTGCGGAGCCGCTCTGAGCAGACTTACAGGCAGCATGTCCGCATTGTGTGCCCTGGATCAGGGAGGTTCCTTCAGAAGAGGACCACCAGAGAGGTAAGATTTGAGAGGAGAGAGGGGGAAGGCTTTATTTTATTTTTTATCTTATATTTATTTTTTAAGTCATTTTATTATTTTATTAAAAATGTTTTATCATATAATGTCCCCCACTACTGCCGCATCAGAGCCCCTACCCCCCCCTGCTCAAAGTGGAGCCCCTACCCCCCCTGCTCAAAGTGGAGCCCCTACCCCCCCTGCCCCAAGTGGAGCCATACCCCCTGCCCCAAGTGGAGCCCCCTACCCGAAGTGGAGCCCCACACCCCCCTGCCCCAAGTGGTGCCCCCACCCCCCCTGCCCCAGTGGTGCCCCCACCCCCTGCCCCAAGTGGAGCCCCTACCACTACTGACCAAAGTGGAGCCAACACCCCTGACCAAAGTGGGAGCCCCTTCCCCTCCTGTCCCAAGTGCAGCTCCAACCCCCCGACCAAAGTGGAGCCCTTACCCCCCCCTGCCCCAAGTGGAGCTCCTACTCCTTTCAAAGGCAGTGTTTACAACACTTAGGCACTTCCTGTGTCAGTGTTGCAAAATGTGCGGCACTGACATTCAGCATCTCCATGCTCTGCATGTCGACACTGAATGCTTGTCATAGAGAAGAACGGATTCAATGCACCTCTATGAGGAGATGGTGATTGGCACAGAACAGCGTTTTCCTGTGCATACACATTAGCCTTCCAGTGCTTTCCAATGAAAGTGCATTGGGTTGGCTGAGATCATCTAAATTGCTGAACTCTGCAAAGGAGTTTGGTCGGTGCTGGAAAACAGGTGTGTAAATTGCATTTTTAAGGGGCAATACACATTTGTATTCCTGACACTATAGTGTTCCTTTAAGGTGGCTCGTATCATTTAATACTTGGTTTGTAATTTAAGATGGAAAATTTGGAGGCCTGCATACCTCATACAAACACATTGCCAAAATTCACAAATACCGCCTTATACATACTGCCATGCTACACAAACATACATAAAAAAAAAAAATACATAGTACCCTATTAAAAAAAAACTAAAATATGTATAATATATTATGAATCCACATATCCTGACACTACACACACAGACACGCATATATTCACTTACACTAGCGCTCACAGTGAATATACACACAGAAACATACATTCACTTTACATGTACATGCAATAAAATACATGGTACACCTACACCAGCATATATATTGGTCTGCTGGGGGCCCAGGTGCTAATTTTGCCCAGGGGCCCAGGCCACTGTCAGTCCGTCCCTGTGCATATCTATTCACTTTTATGTCCCCCTTGATCCCCTACTACGTTTGAGCTACCAGGTACAACTTTATAAACATATGCCTGTGACGGATCGCCTAGCACTGCAACCGAGTGCCTCCGCCAATCGATGCTCCTAGTGCTCCCTGAGGAATTCCAGCTGACTCCACCAGTCACCATAAGCACTGCAGACCCAACTCCCAGGGATGCAGCTGCACCGGGGTCTCGCTATCCTTCACCCACCATGGACCCAAGACCAGGATCCAGCATCCAGTGGGTAGATCTCTCCTACTCCCAGAGAGCGCAGCAGAAACAGCTCTTGATTATAATTCCTGGGGAGTATAGTGATATAGCAATCCCCAGGATAGATACAACCGTTTCACCCACACATGAGATGAGACTCTCTGTTGAGGGTAAGCAGGAACAGAATTTTAATGGAGGCACATTGGCCTTTTGTGCAAGTTTCCCAACAAGGGTGACACCCAGGTGGACCTTGATGGGCACAGGGACACAAAGTGAATAAACCAATAAAAACAGTCATACAGTGAGACACTCCCATACACAAATAATAGAATCCCTCCTCTGTGCTTGGGAGATAATTGAATCAGAAACTCTAATTAACTAACCCAATTATTTCCAAGCACAGAAAAACATTCAATTTTATGAAATCCCAAAAAGTACCTTAAAAACACATAAAACCCCATAAATCCCCTGATAGCACCGATCTGGGTGAAAGACATATCGAAAAATTACCCGGATCAGTTCAGGGGTTCAGCAATTTCCTGAAAGTCATAGTTTTGACCGACTGTGCACATGGTCCTATGCAGTGGCGTCACTGGGAGGCCAGAGGGGGCCATGGCCCCCCCTAGATCAGGCTGTGCCCCCCCCCCCCAAATGAAAGTTACTGCTCCCTGGACTTAATGTTCCCTCAGACTGTAACAGCCTATTACAGTCCGAGGGGATTCAGGACAGAGGGGCTCGGTGCTGGAGAGAGGTGCCGGGGGCTGCGGATAGCTGCTGTGTGCTGGAGCAGCTGCATTGAGGCTGCTGGGGGCGGGAGGGAGCACTGACAGTCTCCCTTCCGAATTCCCAGCAGCTTCCCCTGCACACAGGCTCCAGCTTTGCCTCGCGTGTGCAGGTACCGCCCCCGCGATGATAGCTCCACCCACACACCCGCCTCCCGGTCCAAGCTCCGCCCCCACAGTAAAGCAGCAGACCTTGCTGCAGTTTGAAGAGGCCATAGTATAGTGAGTATTACAAAACAATGTGAGGATTAAACACGCAGCTATTTTATCATACTTATATAAAATGCATAATCAAAATAGACTGCACATTAAATGATTTAGTATTGCATTGTGTTAAAATATCACATGGAGCAGCATTTCAGTGTAATGTTTGTAATGAGAATCAGCTCGTTCCTGGATAGTTTTGAAAGAAACCAGTGTTCTGACTATTCATTTTATTTTAACCCCTTAAGACCGGAGGGCGTACAATTAGGCCCTATTTTAGGCAACTCTAAACGCCGCCGGGCGTAATTGTACGCCCTCCGGTCTTTCATTACTTACCCGGGCCCGTCCCCCGCGGCCCGTCCGACCTCCTGGAAGCCCCCCCAGCCATGTGAGAGTGGGGTCCTTGCGAGGACCCCACAATCACATGGCCGGTATAGCTGGCTTCAGTATTGCCAGCAGGGGGGCTGCCTGTAATGACAGGTGGTCCCCCTGCTGGCTGGAAATAAAATAAAATTAAATGTAAAAAAAATAAAAAAATTATATATATATATGATCTAAGACGTACACCGTCTAGGTGTATTTTACTATTAATATATAATTATATATATAAATATCAAATTACACGTAGACTGATACTGATTAAATATATATATAATTATTGTTATATATATATATATATTTATATATAATATAAAAAAATTAAATATGTAAATACGTTAAAAAATAAAATAAATAATTAAAAAATAATAATTAAAAAATGTATAGATGTGTGTTATTTCGTTGTAACTGTATTGTGATATTAATATATATATATATATATATATATATATGTATATCAAAATGCATGTAGAACGAAATAATATATATCTACATACATAAATATATACGTATATATCACTATATATATACCTATATATAAATAAAAATATTTTAAAAAAATTATATATATATATATATATATATATATATACACACATATAGATTCACATACGTATATATATATATATATATATATATATATATACGTGGGAGAAAATAATGTAATATTTTTACATAATTAGGTATCTTAATTAATTGCAATTTGCGGGACCTGCCTGACAACCCATGCCGAAAGTAAAGGGAATTTAATTTGCTAGCACTATATTTAACCCTATAACTTTCCAAGACACCATAAAACCTGTACATGGGGGGTACTGTTCTACTCGGGAGACTTCGCTGAACACAAATATTAGTGTTTCAAAACAGTAAAATGTATTACAACAATGATATCACCAGTAAAAGTGCATTTTTTTGCATTTTTCACGCACAAACAGCATTTACACGGACGATATTATTGCTGTGATACTTTTTACTGTTTTGAAACACAAATATTTGTGTTCAGCAAAGTCTCCCGAGTACAACAGTACCCCTCATGTACAGGTTTTATGGTGTTTTCAAAAGTTAGTGTCAAATATAAGGCTTGCGTTTCATTTGTTTCACATTAAAATTCGCCAGATTGGTTACGGTGCCTTTGAGACCCTATGGTAGCCCAAGAATGAAAATTACCCCTATGATGGCATACCATTTGCAATAGTAGACAACCCAAGGTATTGCAAACAGGGTATGTCCAGTCTTTTATAGTAGCCACTTAGTCACAAACACTGGCCAAAATTGGCGTTTTTTGCATTTTTCACACAAACAAATGGCTACTAAAAAAGACTGGACATACCCCATTTGCAATACCTTGGGTTGTCTACTATTGCAAATGGTATGCCATTCTGGGTTTAAATTTCATTCCTGGTCTACTATAAAGTCCCAAAGGCAACGTAACCAATCTGGCGAATTTCAATTTCAAATGTAACGTGCTATATTTGACCCTGTAACTTCCCAAAACGCCATAAAATCTGAACATAGGGGCTACTGTCTTACACGTGAGACTTTGCTGAATACAAATATGTGTATTTTATTGCAGTAAAAGCAAACAGTATTATTACATTGACAGTTAAAATGTCATGTAGAACTAAAAAAATCAAAAAAAATCTTATTTTCTCCCATTATTTTCATATTAAATTATGTTTCATAGCTAAATATTTGATATTAAATGAAAGCCCTGTTTCCCCTGAATAAAATGTTATATAATAAGGGTGGGTGCATTTACTATGAAAGAGGTGAATTATGGTTGGACAGACATGTAGCGCAAATGCCAGGTTTTGTTTACATTTTGTTTCGTTCACAACGTGTACATTTGGCTCCCTCCTTAAGGGGTTAAACAGCTTGGTGGCCCTACCTGGACTGGTTGCCATATGTATCACACAGGAAATGACTGCCATGTTTGGTAGCCACTGTAATAATGACAAGTAATGCTTCTGGCGCGGTCTAAAGCAGAAAGGAACTGTGTGCCCCACAATAACTAATATTATTTAATTTGCTCTGTATAAGCCACATTGTATGCCCATTACAAATGTTGAGGATGTTTTTTTCAGTTCTCTATAAAGGATTAGGAGGCTAATGGAAAGCAGTGACCTCTGTTTATATATAATGATAACCTAATAACCTGTTAAGATAATGCTAGTCCTTCATTTGTATCCTCCACCCTGGGAAAGGGAGGCTATGCTATAAATGACTCATTTTCCAGTAATGATAATATCAGCTCTTCTTGGAACCCCTTTTTTTTATATCTGAGACCGTAGAAGTGCACTCATATTGTAACAACTTTTGTCATATTTGCTGAATAAATACTTTTGCTATGAATTTCACATGCACAGTATAAAGAAGGAACACTCTAGGTCTCTCTGTGTGTGTGTGTGTGTGTGTGTATATGGACTCAACAGTCTCTGTGTCTGTGTGTGTGGACTCAGCAGTCTGTGTGTCTGTGTGTATGTACTCAGAAGTTTGTGTGTATGTACTCTGCACGCTGTGTCTGTGTGTGTATGGACTCAGCAGTCTGTGTGTGTGTGTATGGACTCAGCAGTGTGTGTGTGTGTATGGACTCAGGAGTCTGTGTCTGTGTGTGTGTGTGTATGGACTCAGCAGTCTGTATGCCTGTGTGTGTGTGTGTGTATGGACTCAGCAGTGTGTGTGTATGTACTCAGCAGTCTGTGTGTACGTGTATAAATCAGCCTGTGTGCACATGTATACATCAGCCTGTGTGCATTCAAGAGTCTGTGTGCATTCAGGAATCTGTGTTTGTGTGTATTCAGCAGTCTCTCTGTGTTCATATTCAGTGTATTGTGTGTATGTACGCAGCAGTCTATAAATAATTAAAAATTTTATTCCTGTGAGTTATTGTGTAGGAAGGGCCCCAGTGCACTGCTTTGCCCGGGGGCTCATAACGCTGTTAAGATGGTACTGCTTGTGTGTCAGCGAGCTTCTATTTAGTGAGCTTGTCTTTAGTGAGCTTGTCTTTAGTGAGCTTGTCTTTAGTGAGCTTGTGTGTGTCCCTGATCTTCTTTGTAGTGAGCCTTGTGTTTATACAAGTGAGTTTGTCTGTAGTAAGCTTGTGTGTTAGTCAGTTTTTTGTCTGTCAGTGAGCCATTTGCGCATTTCAGTGAGCTTGTGTGCTCACTGTACTATATATATGTGTGTGTATGTGTATGTATGTGTATGTGTGTATATGTGTATATATGTATATATATATATATATATAGACTTGTAGGAATGGCATACATTTGTTTCCAGGGCTGCTTTGGATTCCCAGTTTGGCTCTGCCAGCGAGTGCGCTTTACCGCTGAATAATCTGTGTGAGCTGCCGCACACTTTAGCCCTGTTACACGCTTCTGGGAGCTGCTGTTGACAGGTACTAGTAGTCTAGAGATTGGGACATGGGGTATATGCTCAGCTATCTGTATAATACTATAGTGCTGTTCTCTGTATAATACAGATCTGTGTGTGTATAATATCCCGGGATAGTCAGTGCTTCCTGTATAGTGCTGCTCTCTGTATAATACAGGCCTGTGTCTGTATAATATCCCGGGACAGTCAGTGCTCCCTGTATAGTCCTGCTCTCTGTAAATACAGGTCTGTTTGTATAATATCCCAGGATAGTCAGTGCTCCCTGTATAGTGCTGCTCTCTGTCTTTGGATATTATACACAAACAGACCTGTATTATACAGTCAGTGCTTCCTGTATAGTGCTGCTCTGAAATAGGGAGGGGGGAATAATAGTTAATACATTTACATGCATACACTACTAAACACACACACTGCATCCGCAACACTAACACACACACTGCATCCGCAACACTAACACACACTGCATCCGCAACACTAACACACACTGCATCCACTACACTAACACACACTACATCCACTACACTAACACACACACTGCATCCACTACACTAACACACACTACATCCAGGGCCGTCTTTAAGGAGGGGCAAATGGGGCTGCTGCCCTGGGCCCAGTTACTCATGGGGGGCCCAAAGCAGCTGCCCCGTGGGCCCCGTCGCCTGCAATAAAAATGTATTTTTTTAAAATATTTCCCTCCCTAATGGGCCCGCGGTGCTAGTATTGCGGCTGCACCGGGGCCCGCACACTAAAGGGCCCCCAGGGTGGCCCATACCTTTAGGGCCACCCAGTGAGCATGTTCCAGCAGGGGTCCGGTCGGCGCTGTGGCCCTTTAACAGCGCGACCGTGTCCTTGCTTAACGGCTGCATGGGAGGAAGTGACGTCCGCGAATCACTTCCTCCCACCTCAAAGATATCGGGCCGCGCGGGAGGCTGCTGAGCCAGCATCCAGTGAGGAGGGGGAGCAAGAAGAGCCAGACCCCCAACTCCCAACTACCCCAGCCAGCACACTGGACCCCAGGGAAGGAAGCCTCTTTCAAAGGTAGGAAACTGAAGAGTGTCTGTCTGTGTGTGTGTCAGTTGTATGTCTTTGTGTGTGTCAGTATGTCTGTGTCAGTCAGTATATGTCTGTGTGTCAGTTTGTATGTCTATGTGTGTGTCAGTTTGTATGTCTATGTGTGTGTCAGTATGTATGTCTGTGTGTATGTCAGTATGTCTGTGTGTGTCAGTTTGTGTGTCTGTATGTATGTCGGTGTGCCAGTCAGTATGTCTGTGTATGTGTCAGTATGTATGTCTGTCACAGTGTCAGTATGTCTGTCACAGTGTCAGTATGTCTGTCACAGTGTCTGTGTGTGTGTGTGTGTGTGTGTGTGTCAGTGTGTATCTGTATGTTGTCAGTATGTATGTATCTGTGTGTGTGTGCCAGTGTGTATACCTGTGCATGTATCTGTATGTAGCCAATGTGTGTATCTGTATGTAGCCAATGTGTGTATCTGCATGTGTGTCAGTGTTTGTATCTGCATTTGTCAGGTTATGTATCTGTGTGTCTGTATGTTGTCATTGTGTGTGTCTGTGTATCTGTATGTTGTCAGTGTATCTGCGTGTGTGTGCGTGTGTGCATCTGTGTGTCTGCATGTGTGCCAGGTTGTGTGTCTGTATGTGTGTGTGTCAGTGTGTGTAAATGTGTCTGTATAGCTGCATCTGTGTGATTGTGTATATCTGTGTATCTGCAAGTGTTTCTGTGTGTGTATGTGTATCACAGTGTGTGTGTGTGTGTGTTTGTGACAGTGCATATGTATTTGTGCATACATCTCAGCATTCAACACTACACGCAAATACACACCTGCATTCAAACTTCAACACTACATATAAACACACCTCTTTTTTTAAACAACAAAATTATATATAAACACACCAGTGTATTCATAAACCAACACTACACATAAATGCATACTTGTATTTAAATGCCATCTCCACATACAAACACACCCCTACATTCACACAAACATACTCCATACAAAAACATGCTTACACTCAAACACACAAATACTGCTCAGTGCTAAATATAACCCTGCATGCATAGGAAAATGGTAGCGCCCCAGCTGTCAAAGCATTGTTGGAGTTGCATGACAGACAGGGCTGTCTTTAACATTGATTGGACCCTGGGCAAGCATTTGCTTGGGCCCCCTGGATCCTGCCCTTCCCCTCCACACATTTCCACCCCCTGGCATGCAGTCATGCCCTCCACCCCAATACAGTGGCATAACTAATGTAGAGAAGGCCCAGGTGCAAGACATTTTTTTGGGCCTCACATCTAGCACAATAATGGAGAAAAGATAGATCCTCATCTGTTGTACAATTCCCACGATGCTATGCCAGTTGGGGATCTACCATTTGGTCATTCTTGCAGGGCTGTATTTGTGAGCAGTGTTTGTAAATTTGAATGTGAGCATGTTGTTGTATAGAGTATGTGTGTGCATGTACGGTGTAGTATTGGTGTTAGAGTGAAGGGGTGTGTTTCTATATACTTTTTGAGTTTGCATTCAGGGGCGTGTTTGTATGTAATGTTTGTGTTTGCAGGGGTGTGTTTGCATGTTGTGTTTGATTGCTTGGATGTATGACATACATTCACAGATATCCATACTGATACATGCACACATCTGGACACATGCACAGACTGATACAAACAGACTGGCGTATACACACACAGACACATACATACATACACACACACACAGATACAAAGATAAAAACACTGGCACATCCACACACAGAGATACACACTTACACACACTGACACAGATATAGACACACATTAAGATGCACACAGACACACGGGTACACATGCAGGGGTGTATTTGTGTGCAGTGTTGGCAAAGGAATGCTGGGATGTATGCATTGCCACACAGATGCACACTTACACAAACACTGAGATACACACAGGAACACAGATACACATGCAGTGGTGTATTTGTGTGCAGTGTTAGCGTTGGAATGTAGTAGTGTATATGTGTGCAGTGTTGGTACTGGAATGATGGAACGTATGCATTGCCACACGCATAGATACACACTTACACAACCTGACACTCATATACATACACAGACATGCAGGTACACATACAAACTGACACACAAGTACACGGACACAGGTATACATCCACATAGATACACATAAACACTGACACAAAGGTACACATACACTGACACAAACACAGCCAGATACACACACACTGACACTCACACAGCCAGATACACACATACAGCCAGATACAAACGCACACACATACAGATACACACGCATAAAATCAGATACACACGCATAGTCAGATACACACACACAGTCAGACACACACAGTCAGATACACACATACAGTCAGATACACACACATAGTCAGATACACACATACATAGTCAGATACACAAACACACATAGTCAGATACACATATACAGTCAGATATACACACATAGTCAGATACACACATACAGTCAGATATACACACATAGTCAGATACACACACACACACAGTCAGATACACACACATAGTCAGATACACACACATAGTCAGATACACACATACAGTCAGATACACACATACAGTCAGATACACACACATACAGTCAGATACACACACATAGTCAGATACACACACACAGTCAGGTACACACACATAGTCAGATATACACACACAGTCAGATACACACACATAGTCAGATACACACACATAGTCAGATATACACACATAGTCAGATATACACACACAGTCAGATACACACACAGTCAGGTACAAACACATAGTCAGGTACACACACATAGTCAGATACACACATACAGTCAGATATACACACATAGTCAGATACACACATAGTCAGATACACACACATAGTCAGATACACACATACAGTCAGATATACACACATACAGTCAGATATATACACACATACAGTCAGATATACACACATAGTCAGATATACACACATACAGTCAGATATACACACATACAGTCAGATACACACATACAGTCAGATATACACACATAGTCAGATACACACATACAGTCAGATATACACACAGTCAGATATACACACATTTAGATATACACACACCAGTCTAGAGAACTTCCCTGGGGTCCAGTGGAAGCTGGATGGCTGAGGTTGATGGGAGTCTGATGAACATGTTTACCTCAGTCCCTCTCCTTCACCTCCTCCTCCTGTGTGTATCCTCCCTCTCCTCCACTTCCATGTGTGTCTCCTCCTCCCCAGCGGCACTCTGTTACTTGGGAGGAAGTGATCTCACCTCACTTCCTCCCAGCAGGCATACAGACAGGGGCCCGATCGGGTGCTCAATTAAAGGGCCGGGGGGCCCTGATTACTTCACTTGCCGCAGCCCACTGGGATATTTCTCAGTATCCCGGTGGGCTGTTCAGTCCTGGCTGCGGGCAGGGGGCCCACGGGACAGCTGCTTTGGGCCCCCCAGGAGCAACTGGGCCCGGGGCAGCTGCCCCGTTTGCCCCTTGTTAAAGACGGCCCTGATTGTATTAACTTCACGTGTGCCGTGTATGTATTTAGGGGTGTGTCTGTGTTGTGGCTTTTGTGTTCTGCGGTTCCGGATGGGTGGTTGTGTGCATTGCATGTTACCCCTGAGGTTTTCGTTGGAAGTTATTGTGTTTGTCTGTCGTTTGTGCTGCGGGGGCTGTATTCCCGATTAGTTGGGGGGTTCGTGCCTTTCCGTGTGAACCTCTGTTCATGGCTCAGATATCCCTTATAGGGGTAGGTGTATTTTAGTGGGTTGGGGTAGGTGTGCAGCG
Organism: Pelobates cultripes; assembly: GCA_933207985.1. Taxonomy (NCBI): domain Eukaryota; kingdom Metazoa; phylum Chordata; class Amphibia; order Anura; family Pelobatidae; genus Pelobates; species Pelobates cultripes. The sequence goes on along the minus strand of OW240920.1, from coordinate 2,376,778 downwards.
TAGGAGAGGGGAGGGGAAGGGAAGTCGGGGGGGGTCTGGGTGGGTCAACTGTCTGTCGTCCTCTGTCATTTGGAGTGTGGGTTCTGGGTCTTATCTGTCTGTGTTGTGGTGTCTGTCGGTTCTGAGTCCCAGTTGGAATTCTTCTTTTGCTGTCTCCGAGATCCAGTATGTCCATATGTCCATGTAGGTCGTGGGGGTGGTATTGGCCGTCATTTGGTGGAGGAGGTGTGGTGTCCTATACCATTGCGATAGTAATTTGTAGGCTGTTTCTTGTGTTTTACTATGTGTTGAGCAATGGTGTGTGAGGTAGCAGATGGATTTCCACTCCGCGTCTGTGAGTGTGTTGCTTAGGGCAGCCTCCCATTTTCCCATGAAGAGGGGTGTCTCATATGGGGTTTCTGTTTGTAGCATGGAGTATAGGAAGCATGCTCCGTGTGGGAGTGGGTCCGGGTGTGCACAGACCGCCCCCAGTGTAGTCCGGTCTTTGGTAAGTGCTGATCCCTGTGGCAGTGCGAGAACGAAGTTGGTCAGTTGGGCGTATCTAAAGTGGTGCATGGGGTTCGGGGGTGTCTCCCCCATCATATCCGTTAGTTTTTTACATTTCCCTCCCTGAAGGATGTGGTGTAGGCTTGGTGATGTGTCTAGAAGGATTTCTTTGAGAGCCCTTGGGTCTAGTCCTGGTGGGAAGTCATCGTTGTGTGTCAATGGTAGGAGGGGAGAGGGGTACGGTGACATGTTCCCGTTCTTCGAAGCCCTCCCCCACACTCTCAGGGTATGCTTTGTGTATATGGACATTTCGCCCCTATTGGCCGTGTCTCGGCCCCAGGGAAGTCCAGAGAGCGGCCTGCCAGCCTCTGTCTCCACCACCATCTTCCAGAGTTTGTGCACTTTGTCCTTCGACCACTCCGTCACTCTCTGTAGGTGTGTAGCCACGTAGTACAGGTGGAAGTCTGGGCTAGTCCCCCTTGTCCTTGGGTTGCATCAGTGTGGAGAGTTTCATCCTGGGTCTCCCCCCATTCCATACGTATCCTAGTCATTTCTGTTCTGAGGGAGTTAAAAAAAAAGGTCCATGGAATCACGATGGGGATGGCTTGTAGAAGGTATAGGAGGCTTGGGAGGAAATTCATTTTTATGACTTGAACTCTCCCCAGCCACGATATATGCGGGTATGACCATTCCCGCATGTCTCTTTGGAACTTTTGTAGTGTATCTGTGATGTTTGTAGTGTATCTGTGAAGTTTACTTTAAACAGGTCCCCACTCTGCCTGGTCAGCCAAAGGTATCTAATTTTGTGTTCGGCCCATTGGAAGGGGAAGCTGTGTCGTAGGGGGTCCGCGTGTGCGGTTGGTATACTAACGTTAAGGATGTATGATTTACCGTAGTTGATTTTCAGGTTAGATATGTCTTTCGAATGTCTGTAAGTCTTTCTGAATGTTTGGGAGAGAGATTTCGGGGTTGGTCACCACAAACAGAAGGTCATCCGCATATGCGGCGACCTTGTGGTGTACGTTGCCTGTTGCCAGACTGGTTATGTCCTTGTTGTGTCGGATATGCGTGAGGAATGGCTCCAGAGTGAGGACGAACAGGAGTGGGGAGAGGGGGCACCCCTGTCTCGTGCCATTGTGTATGGTAAAGGCGTCAGTTAGCGCCCCATTGACCAGCACTTGGGCCGTTGGTTCCCGATATAGCGCCTCTATCCATTGTCGTAGGTGAGGTCCCAGCCCCACGTGAGCTAGTGTTTCAAAGAGGTATACCCAGCACACTCTGTCGAAGGCCTTCTCTGCGTCCGTTGACAGCAGAAGGCACCCTTTAGTTCCCCTTCCCCCATGTATGAGGGTGAGCACCCTGATGGTGTTGTCCCGTGCCTCGCGTCCCGCCACAAATCCCACCTGGTCAGGGTGGACCAGTGATGGAATGTGCTTTGTAAGTCGCGTAGCCAGAATTTTGGCCAGTAGTTTAATGTTGCGGTTTATAAGCGAGATTGGCCTATAGTTCCCGCATTGTTCCCTGTCTTTGCTGTCTTTGGGGATAATGGTAATGTGGGCTGTTAGGGCTTGTTTGGGGATATGACTCCCATCCCTTACCGCGTTGAAGGCGTCCACCATAGGTGGGTATAGATCCTCGGCGTAGGTCTTATAGTATTTTGTCGGTAGGCCGTCCGGTCCTGGGCTTTTGCCTGGATTGGTTACCGCTAATTCGTCTATTAGCGCA
>OW240920.1:2182418-2368956 GCA_933207985.1 Pelobates cultripes | reverse complement strand
CAACTAACTGCTATTCAATCTATAAGAGTGAAAAAAAGTTTTTGGGTTTTAAATGCAAGCTATTGTGACACCAGTGAGTGAGTGGTGGCACTGGGCACAGTATCCACTGTGAGCCTGACACACCCGCTTTGAGACAACTAACTGCTATTCAATCTATAACAGTGAAAAAGTTTTTTGGTTTTTAAATGCACGCTATTGTGACACCAGTGAGTGAGGTGGTAGCACTGGGCACAGTATCTACTGTGAGCCTGACACAGACGCTGGCAGACAACTAAATGCTATTCAATCTATAACAGTGATAAAAGTTTTTTGTTTTTAAATGCAAGCTATTATGACACCAGATATGAGTGGCACTGTAAACTGGCAGAGTACACGCTGTAGGGCTGAAACACCCGTTTTGAGACAACTATCTGCTATTCAATCTATAACAGTGAAAAAAGTTTTGGGGTTTTTAAATGAACGCTATTGTGACATCAGTGAGTGAGTAGTGGCACTGGGCACAGTATCCACTGTGAGCCTGACACACCCGCTTTGAGACAACTAACTGCTATTCAATCTATAACAGTGAAAAAAGTTTTTTTTTAGTTAAATGCAAGCTATTGTGACACCAGTGAGTGAGTGGTGGCACTGGGCACAATATCCACTGTGAGCCTGACACACCCGCTTTGAGACAACTAACTGATTTTCAATCTATAACAGTTAAAAAAGTTTTTTGGTTTTAAATGCAAGCTATTGTGACACCAATGAGTGAGTGGTGGCACTGGGCACAGTATCCACTGTGAGCCTGACACAGACGCTGGCAGACAACTAACTGCTATTCAACCTATAACAGTGAAAAAAGTTTTTTTTTTTTAAATGCAACCTATTGTGACACCAGTGAGTGAGTGGTGGCACTGGGCACAGTATCCACTGTGAGCCTGACACACCCGCTTTGAGACAACTAACTGCTATTCAACCTATAACACTGAAAAAAGTTTTTTGTTTTTAAAGGCAAGCTATTGTGACACCAGATATGAATGATGGCACTGGGCACCGTATCCACTGTGAGCTTAACACACCCGCTTTAAGGACACTGACTGCTATTCAATCTATAACAGTGAAAAAAGTTTTTTGTTTTTAAATGCAAACTATTGTGACACCAGTGAGTGAGTGGTGGCACTGGGCACAGTATCCACTGTGAGCCTGACACAGAAGCTGGCAGACAACTAACTGCTATTCAATCTATAACAGTGAAAAAAGTTTTTTGGTTTTAAATGCAAGCTATTCTGAAAGCAGTGAGTGAGTGGTGGCACTGGGCACAGTATCCACTATGAGCCTGACACACCCGCTTTGAGACAACTAACTGCTATTCAATCTATAACAGTGAAAAAAGTTTTTTGTTTTTAAATGCAAGCTATTGTGACACCAGTGAGTCAGTGGTGGCACTGGGCACAGTATCCACTGTGAGCCTGACACACCCGCTTTGAGACAACTAACTGCTATTCAATCTATAACAGTGAACATTTTTTGGGTTTTAAATGCAAGCTATTGTGACACTAGTGAGTGAGTGGTGGCACTGGGCACAGTATCCACTGTGAGCCTGACACACAGACGCTTGCAGACAACTAACTGCTATTCAATCTACAACAGTGAAAAAAGATTTGTTTTTAAATGCAAGCTATTATGACACCAGATATGAGTGGCACTGTAAACTGGCAGAGTACACGCTTTAGGGCTGAAACACCCGTTTTGAGACAACTAACTGCTATTCAATCTATAACAGTGAAAAAAGTTTTTGGGTCTTTAAATGCACGCTATTGTGACACCAGTGAGTGAGTGGTGGCACTGGGCACAGTATTCACTGTGAGCCTGACACAGACGCTGGCAGACAACTAACTGCTATTCAATCTATTAGAGTGAAACAAGTTTTTTGGTTTTAAATGCAAGCTATTGTGACACCAGTGAGTTAGTGGTGGCACTGGGCACAGTATCCACTGTGAGCCTGACACACCCGCTTTGAGACAACTAACTGCTATTCAATCTATAACAGTGAAAAAAGTTTTTTTGGTTTTTAAATGCACGCTATTGTGACACCAGTGAGTGAGGTGGTAGCACTGGGCACAGTATCTACTGTGAGCCTGACACAGACGCTGGCAGACAACTAACTGCTATTCAATCTATAACAGTGATAAAAGTTTTTTGTTTTTAAATGCAAGCTATTATGACACCAGATATGAGTGGCACTGTAAACTGGCAGAGTACACGCTGTAGGGCTGAAACACCCGTTTTGAGACAACTATCTGCTATTCAATCTATAACAGTGAAAAAAGTTTTTGGGTTTTTAAATGCACGCTATTGTGACATCAGTGAGTGAGTAGTGGCACTGGGCACAGTATCCACTGTGAGCCTGACACAGACGCTGGGAGACAACTAACTGCTATTCAATCTATAACAGTGAAAAAAGTTTTTTGCTTTTAAATGCAAGCTATTGTGACACCAGTGAGTGAGTGGTGGCACTGGGCACAGTATCCACTGTGAGCCTGACACACACGCTTTGAGACAACTAACTGCTATTCAATCTATAACAGTAAAAAAAGTTTTGGGTTTTTAAATGCACGCTATTGTGACACCAGTGAGTGAGTGGTGGCACTGGGCACAGTATCCACTGTGAGCCTGACACACCCGCTTTGAGACAACTAACTGCTATTCAATCTATAACAGTGAAAAAAGTTTTTTTTTAGTTAAATGCAAGCTATTGTGACACCAGTGAGTGAGTGGTGGCACTGGGCACAGTATCCACTGTGAGCCTGACACACCCGCTTTGAGACAACTAACTGCTATTCAATCTATAACAGTGAAAAAAGTTTTTGTTTTTTTTAAATGCAAGCTATTGTGACACCAGTGAGTGAGTGGTGGCACTGGGCACAGTATCCACTGTGAGCCTGACACAGACGCTGTCAGACAACTAACTGCTATTCAACCTATAACAGTGAAAAAAGTTTTTTTTTTTTAAATGCAACCTATTGTGACACCAGTGAGTGAGTGGTGGCACTGGGCACAGTATCCACTGTGAGCCTGACACACCCGCTTTGAGACAACTAACTGCTATTCAACCTATAACACTGAAAAAAGTTTTTTGTTTTTAAAGGCAAGCTATTGTGACACCAGTGAGTGAGTGGTGGCACTGGGCACAGTATCCACTGTGAGCCTGACACACCCGCTTTGAGACAACTAACTGCTATTCAATCCATAACAGTGAAAAATATTTTTTGGTTTTAAATGCAAGCTATTGTGACACCAGTGAGTGAGTGGTGGCACTGGGCACAGTATCCACTGTGAGCCTGACACACCCGCTTTAAGGACACTGACTGCTATTCAATCTATAACAGTGAAAAAAGTTTTTTGTTTTTAAATGCAAGCTATTGTGACACTAGTGAGTGAGTGGTGGCACTGGGCACAGTATCCACTGTGAGCCTGACACATCCGCTTTGAGACAACTTACTGCTATTCAATCTATAACAGAGAAAAAAGTTTTTTGTTTTTAAATGCAAGCTATTATGACACCAGATATGAGTGGCACTGTAAACTGGCAGAGTACACGCTTTAGGGCTGAAACACCCGTTTTGAGACAACTAACTGCTATTCAATCTATAATAGTGAAAAAGGTTTTTGGGTCTTTAAATGCACGCTATTGTGACACCAGTGAGTGAGTGGTGGCACTGGGCACAGTATCCACTGTGAGCCTGACACAGACGCTGGCAGACAACTAACTGCTATTCAATCTAAAACAGTGAAAAAAAGTTTTTGGGTTTTAAATGCAAGCTATTGTGACACCAGTGAGTGAGTGGTGGCACTGGGAACAGTATCCACTGTGAGCCTGACACACCCGCTTTGAGACAACTAACTGCTATTCAATCTATAACAGTGAAAAAAAGTTTTTGTTTTTTTTAAATGCAACCTATTGTGACACCAGTGAGTGAGTGGTGGCACTGGGCAAGTATCCACTGTGAGCCTGACACACCCGCTTTGAGACAACTAACTGCTATTCAATCTATAACAGTGAAAAAAGTTTTTTGGTTTTAAATGCACGCTATTGTGACACCAGTGAGTGAGTAGTGGCACTGGGCACAGTATCCACTGTGAGCCTGACACACAGATGCTTGCAGACAACTAACGGCTATTCAATCTATAACAGTGAAAAAAGTTTTTGGATTTTAAATGCAAGCTATTGTGACACCAGTGAGTGAGTGGTGGCACTGGGCACAGTATCCACTGTGAGCCTGACACACCCGCTTTGAGACAACTAACTGCTATTCAATCTATAACAGTGAAAAAGTTTTTTGGTTTTTAAATGCACGCTATTGTGACACCAGTGAGTGAGGTGGTAGCACTGGGCACAGTATCTACTGTGAGCCTGACACAGACGCTGGCAGACAACTAAATGCTATTCAATCTATAACAGTGATAAAAGTTTTTTGTTTTTAAATGCAAGCTATTGTGACACCAGATATGAGTGGGTAATTGTAAACTGGCAGGTGAGTACACGCTAAATTTGAAACACCGGTTTTGAGAATAAACTATCTGCTATTATTCAATCTATAACAGTGAAAAAAGTTTTTGGTTTTAAATGCAAGCTATTGTGACACCAGTGAGTATGGTGGCACTGGGCACAGTATCCACTGTGAGCCTGACACACCAGCTTTGAGACAACTAACTGCTATTCAATCTATAACAGTGAAAAAAGTTTTTTGTTTTTAAATGCAAGCTATTGTGACACCAGTGAGTGAGTGGTGGCACTGGGCACAGTATCCACTGTGAGCCTGACACACCCGCTTTGAGACAACTAACTGCTATTCAATCTATAACAGTGAAAAAAGTTTTTTTTTAGTTAAATGCAAGCTATTGTGACACCAGTGAGTGAGTGGTGGCACTGGGCACAGTATCCACTGTGAGCCTGACACACCCGCTTTGAGACAACTAACTGCTATTCAATCTATAACAGTGAAAAAAGTTTTTTGTTTTTTTTAAATGCAAGCTATTGTGACACCAGTGAGTGAGTGGTGGCACTGGGCACAGTATCCACTGTGAGCCTGACACAGCCGCTGGCAGACAACTAACTGCTATTCAACCTATAACAGTGAAAAAAGTTTTTTTTTTTTAAATGCAACCTATTGTGACACCAGTGAGTGAGTGGTGGCACTGGGCACAGTATCCACTGTGAGCCTGACACACCCGCTTTGAGACAACTAACTGCTATTCAACCTATAACACTGAAAAAAGTTTTTTGTTTTTAAAGGCAAGCTATTGTGACACCAGTGAGTGAGTGGTGGCACTGGGTACAGTATCCACTGTGAGCCTGACACAGAAGCTGGCAGACAACTAACTGCTATTCAATCTATTATAGTGAAACAAGTTTTTTGGTTTTAAATGCAAGCTATTGTGACACCAGTGAGTGAGTGGTGGCACTGGGTACAGTATCCACTGTGAGCCTGACACATCCGCTTTGAGACAACTAACTGCTATTCAATCTATAACAGAGAAAAAAGTTTTTTGTTTTTAAATGCAAGCTATTATGACACCAGATATGAGTGGCACTGTAAACTGGCAGAGTACACGCTTTAGGGCTGAAACACCCGTTTTGAGACAACTGTAACGGACCGTTTTGCACACAAGGGGTAAAAACCGTTTAGGCGATCGGCCCCCTTTCCAGAGATACAGGCACAGCTACTGCAGAATATCAAACTCCCAAACTGGATACAAAATAGCACTCCAACTCCCGAACTGGAACCTCCCAAATAGCTGCCAGCAAACGAACAGGAAAAGCTCCCAAGCGGCTTACACTCCTGGCAATCAGTCTCCAACAGCATACAGTGAATCCCCCCAAGAACGAGACAAGGCTCCGTGTTGAGGGTCAAGCAGTGGTCTGAGGTGCTGGCACACCCAGCCTTTTTATTACAGTGTTTCAAATACAGGACCACCCACAGGGAGGGATAAAACAACCAATCATATCACAGTTACATCCCACATATTCCCTCCCCTTATCCTGAGAGGAAACTCAATTATACAAACAGTTAAAACATACTTTCTACCCAACTTTCATAACTCCAAAACCATACATCACATTAACATAAAATTACATATTCTCAATCAATCCATTCAGGGGAACAACATATTCAAAAATGGCACAAATCAGACAAGGGGTTCAAAAGTTAGTAAAAAGTCCCTTGTGACTAAATGAAGCATGGCTTTCTGGCCCAAACCAGTTTCAGAGTCTTCTATCCTGGAGATAAGTAATTCAATTATCTCCCAGGATAGACACAAGACTCCATTAAGCACATGGTTGCAAAAAGACACAAAGCACTTTAAAATACATAAAGTCACATTTATTACATAAAACACAGACATGTAACATATCCCCAGATAGCTCAGGTCTGAGCGCACATTATTAAGTGAATGGCGCTCAGACCACACAAATACAATTTAATCACCATGGAGCCAAAGTCTTTACAGTCAGTTTCATATGAATGGGCTCCATGGAATTCCTATCTGGGGTATAACACATTCAACCAAAACTACCAAACCCCAGGCAGAAAAGCACGAATGAAGCTTTTCTGCAGGTAAAAAAAGATGTCTTTTAAAAGGGGCCATAGTCCAAAGGCAGCAGGCGAGCAACCAGGCTTCTCCAATGCAATGTGGCGAGATTGGTCTCGTCACATCTCTCCCCTTTTCCAAACAGACTAACAGGGTATCTGACCTCCTGCCGGTCAGTGCCCTTGTTAGTCCAGCAGCCCACCCACAAAACGTAATCAACAGCACAGCCCACCCACAATAAATGGTTACTACACCTGGGTAAAGGAGAAGCTTGTCCATGTCCAGGTGCCTCACCACAGCTGTGCTGGGTACGGGTACACTGACTGGGTGGGTTGCTGCGTGGTCAGAGACCAGCGGCACTCTGCCCTGTTGCCAGCGCTACTGGGAGGGTAGCCTGGTTGAAGCCTGGTTGTTGGAGGGGGAGACCGACTGTCTCCCCTTTAACTACACCGCTCTGCTGCTGGAGACCGACTGTCTCCCTTTTTGTTGCACAGCTCTGCTGCCGGAGGGGGAGACCGACTGTCTCCCCTTTGGATACTCTAAGATGTCACTGGGGAGAGGGGGTAACAGGCTCCTCTCCCGATAGAACACTCTGCCGCTGGGGAAAGGAGACTGAGCTCTCTATTCCCTGCCCATTAATGATCCGCTGCTGGGGAGAGGTGGTAGCAAGCTCCTCTCCCATACATACTTTCATCCTCTGTGCAGGGAGACCGACTGTCTCCGCTCCCAATACAGTGTCCTGCTGCTGGGGAAAGGAGACTGGGCTCTCTATTCCTGGTAGGACACTCTGCCGCTGGGGAATGGAGACTGGGCTCCCAATTCCCTGCTGTATCTCCCTCTGGGGAATGGAGACTGGGCTCCCAATTCCCGGCACATCACACTGCCGCTGGGGAATGGAGACTGGGCTCCCAATTCCCAAAAAATCACGCTGTCGCTGGGGAGGGAGGACACTGCTCTGCTCTCCCTGGACTTCACACTGCCTTCCCGGCATATCACTTGGCTGCTGGGGGGCAGGAACAACTACCTCTGCCCCCTGTAACTCAGCCTGCCGCTGGGGAGGGAGGACGCTGTTCTCCTCTCCCTGCACTTTACACTGCCTTCCCGGCATATCACTCTGCTGCTGGGGGGCAGGAACAACTACCTCTGCCCCCTGTAACTCAGCCTGCCGCTGGGGAGGGAGGATACTGCTCTCCTCTCCCTGCACTTTACACTGCCGCCGGGGAATGGAGACTGGGCTCCCAATTCCCTGCAGGACCGGTGGAGAGACCTCGGTCCCATCTCTACCGGCCACCTGGGGTTCTTCCCAGTAAAACTGTACCATCTCGTCCCCTCTGAATGGGTCTGGCTCTGGCTCTGTCACCTTGCTGTCCTGTTGAATCTTCTCAATGGAGTGGAAGAGATCTCGGTAGTCCTGCTCCAGTTCCCACTCCAGGGTTGCTAGGTGAGCCAGGTCTTGCTCAATGTCGTGAGTGTCGTCCCAGTCATACCTGCTCTCCCTCCACTCCAAAAGATCACTGAACCGGGCTTGTGTAGGGCTCCCAAATTCAGGCTCTGAAAAAGCCTCCCATAACAAGCCAGGACCATCAAACTCCTCTCCCTCTGGCTTGTCATGCTCGGCTGTCCAGGGCAGGTACTGTGCCCCATACCACCAGAGCGCTTGGTAGGCATCTTCCAGCCAAATCTCCTGCCATACCCGGTGCTCCAATTCCTTCACCCATTCATCTAGGGGCTGCTCTCCCAGGAAGGGCATCCGCAGGGCTACTCGCTTCTGCAACCGCTGGTCTTCCTTGGGGAGTCTCTTGCCCCGCTGGTACCCCACAATACCCAGTGCCTGGTACCAGATGCCTTTACGGACTGCATCTCGGTCATCCATGGCACCCTCGTCATACTCCACTGCTGGTTCCATGCTGGTGCTGTCAGGGTCGCTGTACTGGGACATGCGTTGCCCTCAAATTGTAAAATCCAAAGAAATGGTGTCTCCTGTAGCTGTCCTTCTGGCTGTAGGAACGATCCCACCGCTGCCACCAATTGTAACGGACCGTTTTGCACACAAGGGGTAAAAACCGTTTAGGCGATCGGCCCCCTTTCCAGAGATACAGGTACAGCTACTGCAGAACACCAGACTCCCGAACTGGATACAAAATAGCACTCCAACTCCCGAACTGGAACCTCCCAAATAGCTGCTAGCAGACGAACAGGAAAAGCAGACAATCAGCTTACACTCCTGGCAATCAGTCTCTAACAGCATACAGTGAATCCCCCCAAGAACTAGACAAGGCTCTGTGTTGAGGGTCAAGCAGTGGTCTGAGGTGCTGGCACACCCAGCCTGGTTTTTATTACAGTGTTTCAAATACAGGACCACCCACAGGGAGGGATAAAACAACCAATCATAACACAGTTACATCCCACATATTCCCTCCCCTTATCCTGAGAGGAAACTCAATTATACAAACAGTTAAAACATACTTTCTACCCAACTTTCATAACTCCAAAACCATACATCACATTCACATAAAATTACATATTCTCAATCAATCCATTCAGGGGAACAACATATTCAAAATGGCACAAATCAGACAAGGGGTTCAAAAGTTAGTAAAAAGTCCTTTGTGACTAAATGAAGCATGGCTTTCTGGCCCAAACCAGTTTCAGAGTCTTCTATCCTGGAGATAAGTAATTGAATTATCTCCCAGGACAGACACACGACTCCATTAAGCACATGGTTGCAAAAAGACACAAAGCACTTTAAAATACATAAAGTCACATTTATACATAAAACATAGACATTTCACATATCCCCAGATAGCTCAGGTCTGAGCGCACATTATTAAGTGAATGGCGCTCGGACCACACAAATACAGTTTAATCACCATGGAGCCAAAGTCTTTACAGTCAGTTTCATACGAATGGGCTCCATGGGATTCCCATCTGAGGTATAACACATTCAAACAAATCTACTGAAACTCAGGCAGAAAAACACGACTGAAGCTTTTCTGCAGGTAAAAAAGATGTCTTTTAACAGGGGGCCATAGTCCAAAGGCAGCAGGCGAGCAACCAGGCTTCTCCAATGCAATGTGGCGAGATTGGTCTCGTCACAACAACTAACTGCTATTCAATCTATAATAGTGAAAAAGGTTTTTGGGTCTTTAAATGCACGCTATTGTGACACCAGTGAGTGAGTGGTGGCACTGGGCACAGTATCCACTGTGAGCCTGACACACGCCATAAGACAACCAACTGCTATTCAATCTATAACAGTGAAAAAAGTTTTTTGTTTTTAAATGCAAGATATTGTGACACCAGATATGAGTGGCACTGTAAACTGGCAGAGTACACGCTGTAGGGCTGACACACCAGCTTTGAGACAACTAACTGCTATTCAATCTATAACAGTGAAAAAAAGTTTTTGTTTTTTTTAAATGCAACCTATTGTGACACCAGTGAGTGAGTGGTGGCACTGGGCACAGTATCCACTGTGAGCCTGACACACCCGCTTTGAGACAACTAACTGCTATTCAATCTATAACAGTGAAAAAAGGTTTTTGGTTTTAAATGCAAGCTATTGTGACACCAGTGAGTGAGTGATGGCACTGGGCACAGTATCCACTGTGAGTCTGACACAGATGCTGGCAGACAACTAACTGCTATTCAATCTATAAGAGTGAAAAAAAGTTTTTGGGTTTTAAATGCAAGCTATTGTGACACCAGTGAGTGAGTGGTGGCACTGGGCACAGTATCCACTGTGAGCCTGACACACCCGCTTTGAGACAACTAACTGCTATTCAATCTATAACAGTGAAAAAGTTTTTTGGTTTTTAAATGCACGCTATTGTGACACCAGTGAGTGAGGTGGTAGCACTGGGCACAGTATCTACTGTGAGCCTGACACAGACGCTGGCAGACAACTAAATGCTATTCAATCTATAACAGTGATAAAAGTTTTTTGTTTTTAAATGCAAGCTATTATGACACCAGATATGAGTGGCACTGTAAACTGGCAGAGTACACGCTGTAGGGCTGAAACACCCGTTTTGAGACAACTATCTGCTATTCAATCTATAACAGTGAAAAAAGTTTTGGGGTTTTTAAATGAACGCTATTGTGACATCAGTGAGTGAGTAGTGGCACTGGGCACAGTATCCACTGTGAGCCTGACACACCCGCTTTGAGACAACTAACTGCTATTCAATCTATAACAGTGAAAAAAGTTTTTTTTTAGTTAAATGCAAGCTATTGTGACACCAGTGAGTGAGTGGTGGCACTGGGCACAATATCCACTGTGAGCCTGACACACCCGCTTTGAGACAACTAACTGATTTTCAATCTATAACAGTTAAAAAAGTTTTTTGGTTTTAAATGCAAGCTATTGTGACACCAATGAGTGAGTGGTGGCACTGGGCACAGTATCCACTGTGAGCCTGACACAGACGCTGGCAGACAACTAACTGCTATTCAACCTATAACAGTGAAAAAAGTTTTTTTTTTTTAAATGCAACCTATTGTGACACCAGTGAGTGAGTGGTGGCACTGGGCACAGTATCCACTGTGAGCCTGACACACCCGCTTTGAGACAACTAACTGCTATTCAACCTATAACACTGAAAAAAGTTTTTTGTTTTTAAAGGCAAGCTATTGTGACACCAGATATGAATGATGGCACTGGGCACCGTATCCACTGTGAGCTTAACACACCCGCTTTAAGGACACTGACTGCTATTCAATCTATAACAGTGAAAAAAGTTTTTTGTTTTTAAATGCAAACTATTGTGACACCAGTGAGTGAGTGGTGGCACTGGGCACAGTATCCACTGTGAGCCTGACACAGAAGCTGGCAGACAACTAACTGCTATTCAATCTATAACAGTGAAAAAAGTTTTTTGGTTTTAAATGCAAGCTATTCTGAAAGCAGTGAGTGAGTGGTGGCACTGGGCACAGTATCCACTATGAGCCTGACACACCCGCTTTGAGACAACTAACTGCTATTCAATCTATAACAGTGAAAAAAGTTTTTTGTTTTTAAATGCAAGCTATTGTGACACCAGTGAGTCAGTGGTGGCACTGGGCACAGTATCCACTGTGAGCCTGACACACCCGCTTTGAGACAACTAACTGCTATTCAATCTATAACAGTGAACATTTTTTGGGTTTTAAATGCAAGCTATTGTGACACTAGTGAGTGAGTGGTGGCACTGGGCACAGTATCCACTGTGAGCCTGACACACAGACGCTTGCAGACAACTAACTGCTATTCAATCTACAACAGTGAAAAAAGATTTGTTTTTAAATGCAAGCTATTATGACACCAGATATGAGTGGCACTGTAAACTGGCAGAGTACACGCTTTAGGGCTGAAACACCCGTTTTGAGACAACTAACTGCTATTCAATCTATAACAGTGAAAAAAGTTTTTGGGTCTTTAAATGCACGCTATTGTGACACCAGTGAGTGAGTGGTGGCACTGGGCACAGTATTCACTGTGAGCCTGACACAGACGCTGGCAGACAACTAACTGCTATTCAATCTATTAGAGTGAAACAAGTTTTTTGGTTTTAAATGCAAGCTATTGTGACACCAGTGAGTTAGTGGTGGCACTGGGCACAGTATCCACTGTGAGCCTGACACACCCGCTTTGAGACAACTAACTGCTATTCAATCTATAACAGTGAAAAAAGTTTTTTTGGTTTTTAAATGCACGCTATTGTGACACCAGTGAGTGAGGTGGTAGCACTGGGCACAGTATCTACTGTGAGCCTGACACAGACGCTGGCAGACAACTAACTGCTATTCAATCTATAACAGTGATAAAAGTTTTTTGTTTTTAAATGCAAGCTATTATGACACCAGATATGAGTGGCACTGTAAACTGGCAGAGTACACGCTGTAGGGCTGAAACACCCGTTTTGAGACAACTATCTGCTATTCAATCTATAACAGTGAAAAAAGTTTTTGGGTTTTTAAATGCACGCTATTGTGACATCAGTGAGTGAGTGGTGGCACTGGGCACAGTATCCACTGTGAGCCTGACACAGACGCTGGCAGACAACTAACTGCTATTCAATCTATAACAGTGAAAAAAGTTTTTTGCTTTTAAATGCAAGCTATTGTGACACCAGTGAGTGAGTGGTGGCACTGGGCACAGTATCCACTGTGAGCCTGACACACCCGCTTTGAGACAACTAACTGCTATTCAATCTATAACAGTGAAAAAAGTTTTTGGTTTTAAATGCAAGCTATTGTGACACCAGTGAGTGAGTGGTGGCACTGGGCACAGTATCCACTGTGGCCGACACCCGCTTTGAGACAACCAACTGCTATTCAATCTTAAAGTGAAAAAGTTTTTTTTAGTTAAATGCAAGCTACGACACAGTGAGTGAGTGTGGCACAGCACAGCATCCACCGTAGCCTGACACACCCGCTTTGAGACAACTAACTGCTATTCAATCTATAACAGTGAAAAAAGTTTTTGGTTTTTAAATGCAAGCTATTGTGACACCAGTGAGTGAGTGGTGGCACTGGGCACAGTATCCACTGTGAGCCTGACACAGACGCTGGCAGACAACTAACTGCTATTCAACCTATAACAGTGAAAAAAGTTTTTTTTTTTTTAAATGCAACCTATTGTGACACCAGTGAGTGAGTGGTGGCACTGGGCACAGTATCCACTGTGAGCCTGACACACCCGCTTTGAGACAACTAACTGCTATTCAACCTATAACACTGAAAAAAGTTTTTTGTTTTTAAATGCAAGCTATTGTGACACCAGTGAGTGAGTGGTGGCACTGGGCACAGTATCCACTGTGAGCCTGACACAGACGCTGGCAGACAACTAACTGCTATTCAATCTATAACAGTGAAAAACGTTTTTTGGTTTTAAATGCAAGCTATTGTGACACCAGTGAGTGAGTGGTGGCACTGGGCACAGTATCCACTGTGAGCCTGACACAGAAGCTGGCAGACAACTAACTGCTATTCAATCTATTATAGTGAAACAAGTTTTTTGGTTTTAAATGCAAGCTATTGTGACACCAGTGAGTGAGTGGTGGCACTGGGTACAGTATCCACTGTGAGCCTGACACATCCGCTTTGAGACAACTAACTGCTATTCAATCTATAACAGAGAAAAAAGTTTTTTGTTTTTAAATGCAAGCTATTATGACACCAGATATGAGTGGCACTGTAAACTGGCAGAGTACACGCTTTAGGGCTGAAACACCCGTTTTGAGACAACTAACTGCTATTCAATCTATAATAGTGAAAAAGGTTTTTGGGTCTTTAAATGCACGCTATTGTGACACCAGTGAGTGAGTGGTGGCACTGGGCACAGTATCCACTGTGAGCCTGACACAGAAGCTGGCAGACAGCTAACTGCTATTCAATCTATAACAGTGAAAAAAGATTTTTGGTTTTAAATGCAAGCTATTGTGACCCCAGTGAGTGAGTGGTGGCACTGGTCACAGTATCCACTGTGAGCCTGACACACCCGCTTTGGTACAACTTTAACTGCTATTCAATCTATACCAGTGAAAAAGTTTTTGTTTTTTTAAATGCAACTCATTGTGACACCAGTGAGTGAGTGGTGGCACTGGGCAGAGTATCCACTGTGAGCCTGACACACCTCCTTTGAGACAAGTAACTGCTATTCAATCTATAACAGTGAAAAAAGTTTTTTGGTTTTAAATGCACGCTATTGTGACACCAGTGAGTGAGTAGTGGCACTGGGCACAGTATCCACTGTGAGCCTGACACACAGATGCTTGCAGACAACTAACGGCTATTCAATCTATAACAGTGAAAAAAGTTTTTGGGTTTTAAATGCAAGCTATTGTGACACCAGTGAGTGAGTGGTGGCACTCAGCACAGTATCCACTGTGAGCCTGACACACCCGCTTTGAGACAACTAACTGCTATTCAATCTATAACAGTGAAAAAAGTTTTTTTGGTTTTTAAATGCACGCTATTGTGACACCAGTGAGTGAGGTGGTAGCACTGGGCACAGTATCTACTGTGAGCCTGACACAGACGCTGGCAGACAATCCAAATGCTACCAATCTATAACAGTGATAAAAAGTTTTGTTTTAAATGCAAGCTATTATGACACCAGATATGAGTGGCACTGTAAACTGGCAGAGTACACGCTGTAGGGCTGAAACACCCGCTTTGAGACAACTATTCGCTATTCACCATAACAGTGAAAAGTTTTGGTTTTTAAATGCAAGCTATTGTGACACCAGTGAGTGAGTGGTGGCACTGGGCACAGTAACCACTGTGAGCCTGACACAGACGCTGGCAGACAACTAACTGCTATTCAATCTATAACAGTGAAAAAAGTTTTTTGGTTTTAAATGCAAGTTATTGTGACACCAGTGAGTGAGTGGTGGCACTGGGCACAGTATCCACTGTGAGCCTGACACACCCGCTTTGAGACAACTAACTGCTATTCAATCTATAACAGTGAAAAAAGTTTTTTGTTTTTAAATGCAAGCTATTGTGACACCAGTGAGTGAGTGGTCGCACTGGGCACAGTATCCACTGTGAGCCTGACACAGACGCTGGCAGACAACTAAATGCTATTCAATCTATAACAGTGATAAAAGTTTTTTGTTTTTAAATGCAAGCTATTATGACACCAGATATGAGTGGCACTGTAAACTGGCAGAGTACACGCTGTAGGGCTGAAACACCCGTTTTGAGACAACTATCTGCTATTCAATCTATAACAGTGAAAAAGTTTTTGGGTTTTAAATGCAAGCTATTGTGACACCAGTGAGTGAGTGGTGGCACTGGGCACAGTATCCACTGTGAGCCTGACACACCCGCTTTGAGACAACTAACTGCTATTCAATCTATAACAGTGAAAAACGTTTTTGGGTTTTAAATGCACGCTATTGTGACACCAGTGAGTGGGTGGTGGCACTGGGCACAGTATCCACTGTGAGCCTGACACAGAAGCTGGCAGACAACTAACTGCTATTCAATCTATAACAGTGAAAAAAGTTTTTTGTTTAAATGCAAGCTATTGTGACACCAATTGAGTAAGGTGGCACTGGGCACGAAACATCCACTGTGAGCCTGACATACCAGCTTTGAGACAAACTAACTGCTATTCAATCTATAAACAGTGAAAAAAGTTTTGTTTTAAATGCAAGCTTTTAGCTGACACCAGTGAGTGAGTGGTGGCACTGGGCACAGTATCCACTGTGAGCCTGACACACCCGCTTTAAGGACACTGACTGCTATTCAATCTATAACAGTGAAAACGTTTTTGGGTTTTAAATGCAAGCTATTGTGACACCAGTGAGTGAGTGGTGGCACTGGGCACAGTATCCACTGTGAGCCTGACACACCGGCTTTGAGACAACTAACTGCTATTCAATCTATAACAGTGAAAAAAGTTTTTTGTTTTTAAATGCAAGCTATTGTGACACCAGTGAGTCAGTGGTGGCACTGGGCACAGTATCCACTGTGAGCCTGACACACCCGCTTTGAGACAACTAACTGCTATTCAATCTATAACAGTGAACATTTTTTGGGTTTTAAATGCAAGCTATTGTGACACCAGTGAGTGAGTGGTGGCACTGGGCACAGTATCCACTGTGAGCCTGACACACCCGCTTTAAGGACACTGACTGCTATTCAATCTATAACAGTGAAAAAGTTTTTTTGTTTTTAAATGCAAGCTATTGTGACACCAGATATGAGTGGTGGCACTGACTGGGCAAATGGGCACCGTATCCACTGTGAGCCTGACACACCCGCTTTAAGGACACTGACTGCTATTCAATCTATAACAGTGAAAAAAGTTTTTTGTTTTTAAATGCAAGCTATTGTGACACCAGTGAGTGACTGGTGGCACTGGGCACAGTATCCACTGTGAGCCTGACACACCCGCTTTAAGGACACTGACTGCTATTCAATCTATAACAGTGAAAAAAGTTTTTTGTTTTTAAATGCAAGCTATTGTGACACCAGTGAGTGAGTGGTGGCACTGGGCACAGTATCCTCTGTGAGCCTGACACAGAAGCTGGCAGACAACTAACTGCAATTACATTACACAGAAAAAAAGAAAAAGAAAAAAAAAAGCAGACTGATGTTCTAGCCCTAAAATGGGCTTTTTGGGGTGCTGTCCTTACAGCAGAGATCAGATGAGTCCTTCAGGACTGTAGTGGACACTGTATACCCTAACCTAGCTATGCATTTCCCTATCTAATCAACAGCAGCTACACCTTCCCTCCTCTCACTAAGCATGCAGCTTGAGAATGAATGTAAAATGGATGCTGTCCAGTAGGTGGGAGGGTCTGCTAGGGAGGGTGTGCTGCTAATTGGCTGGAATGTGTCTGCTGACTGTGAGGTACAGGGTTAAATTTACTCAATGATGACGAATAGGGGGCGGATCGAACCGCGCATATGTTCACCTGCCGTGGCGAACGCGAACATGCTATGTTCGCCAGGAACTATTCGCCAGCGAACCGTTCGGTGCATCACTACTTGTCATGTATTTTCATCATGTTTCAACTGAATTTGTATATAATGTGTGTGTGTACATATTTGCAACATGCATTTTAATATGATAACACTGTTTGACATTAATGTTATTATTGTATAAGAAGTTGTATATAGCTACTTTTAGATTTAAGTTGTTTTTTAATGTGGATTTTAATGGAAATTAACCGAAAATCGGACCGCCCGTGTGTAATTTGGGCGGCACATCAATATGTAAATTTAACAACAGGAATTACACCAATTGAAAAGATGCTAGCCCTATAAATGCCATTAGTAGCGAGCGTAAGGAAGCCTCATTATGTCCTGACGAAGCCGTCTGAGAACGGCGAAACACGTAGACAGAGCGCACGTAAGCAGAGTGGGAGGAGCCAAGTGAAAGCCGGGAGAATCAAACAGTGTTCTGCCTTATAGCACACCAACTGGTGATCTGGACTCCAGCTACAATTTACAAGACAAGCCCGCAAGAGACATTATTATTATTATGATATTTATAGAGCGCAGTCAAAGTGCGCAGCGCTTTACAATGGGTGGACGAACAGACATGTAGTTGTAACCAGACAAGTTGGACACACAGGAACAGAGGGGTTGAGGGCCCTGCTCAATGAGATTACATTCTAGAGGGAGTGGGGTAAAATTACACAAAAGGTAAAGATAGTATTAGACTAGTGACAGTTGCAGAAGAGGAATCAGTCAGGAGCTATTAATAGTTTAATTGATACGCTTTTATGAAGAAGTGAGTCTTTAACGATTTTTTGAAGGAGTGGAGACTGGGTGAGCATCTAAGGGAGGAGGGAAGCGAGTTCCACAGGAACAGTGCAGCCCTCGAGAAATCTTGAAGGCGGGCATCAGAGGTGGGAGTACGGACAGAAGATAGACGTAAGTCTTCAGCAGATCGTAAGGGCCTAGACGGGACATACTTGTGTATAAGGGAGTATAGATAGGTGGGAGCAGCATTATGTAGCGATTTGAAAGCAAGAACCAGAATTTTAAATTGAGCTCTATATTTTATAGGAAGCCAATGTAGGGACTGACAGAAGGGTGAGACATGGGAGGTGCGGGCGGACAGGACATCTCCCAGTGTGGGGAAACGTGCAAGTGAGTCACGGGGAAATATACCGTGGGACTCACCACCTAATCTAGTAAGCAGTTATCTGTTTACTATTCTTATCAAATTGAGTGTTTCATTTTTTTAAAAGTGTGGATGTATATTTTAAATTCTTTTTCCTTCTGTGCAATGTTAAATAAATTGTTACTATTTCTTAAGTAACTGTATGTGTTAATTAACACTATATGCAAAGGTGCAAACTGAACATCCTTATTTGCACTATTATCTTTTTTAATGTATTTTTCCATGTACCCTGGACCTATGACTGCTATCAATTAAGGAGTATAAGTATAAACACTTTTTTGTTTTGGTTACATGTGGGTAGGGGCTGATTGTCTAAATATCGCTCCACTTTTTGAAATATTTATTGTTGCATAAGCATTAAGTTGGTAGTGCAAAAATTAGCTATATATACACTGCAATTGTAACTTGAATTCAGTGTGTAAAGTCATTATTAGATACAGTGATGAATTGAAAAAGTCTTTAAATTGTCTTTTAAATTGTTAGCTGTTTCAGTAGTCTACAATTATAGATCAGCTGGGATGTGTATTCTGAAAAAGCTTAATTACTATAGTACAGTATTGATAAGGTCTCCTTTAAATGTTGATAGTAGAAATATATGTACCCTTCATAGATAAAAACAAATACTATAAGATCATTTTTAAAGGGATACACCTCTGAACACTAATTGCAATACATCCTATTTAATTCATTAATTACTTTGGAACATTTTAACCATTTAGTGTAATTATCTTATATTATTAATTTTTCTGTTTTTTATCTTATGTGGTAATCTATTTAAATCAATTTAAAGATATACACTTCAGAACTAATTCCTGGATTACTATTAGATTTTACCTAATACCTACCCTTTTTTATTTGCAAATCTGGGGATTTTTAGTGGAGTCCCTGATATTTCCAGTTGAGTGGTTCAGCCAGCCAAACTATTTACTCTAACCTTGAGATTTACAACCTCAACTTCCAATCTACTGTTCACATTCCACTAATCCGAGTTAATAGTATGTGTAACGGCTACCCAGCTGGAGAGGGGTACCTGCCGTTGGAGACGTCCTTTTCTGGGCAAGCTGCTGTGAAGTAATGGAGTTCCTATTCCCATCCACGATATCCAAGTGTATAATCCGGCAGTGCTGTAAAATGAGGCAGAGTAACGGTACCATAAATCCCCTCCAAGAACGAGACAAGGCTACGTTTTGAAGGGTCAAGTAGAACTGATGTTTATTGACAGGGGGCCTCCTTTTATGCAATATTGCCCTCTGAAAGGCTACACCCACATAATAATCACAACAGCCAATTACATACCTGGTTCAACCCCCACGTCTCCTCCCCCAGATAACATATAACACAATTAAAACAGACACAATTTTAACTACATTCTGGATGTACCCCAAAAACAGGGGGTACACCTTTAATGTCCAGCACCGCTTAATAGCTCTCACTCAGGGGAACAATATATCCAAATTTCAGTCCATTCGGTTGAGGGGTTCGGGAGTTATGGGTCTTTGAAGTTTTGACCGACCGCACAGGTTTTCTAGCCGAAAAGAGTTCCATAAGTTTTGGCCTTGCGGTCGGTCTCCGTTCGTGCATAAAAACCCCAGTAACCCCTTGCAGTAATCTTGGTGTTCGCCTGAATCCCCATGAATGCTTAAACAAAACTACCGAATGGCCGGTCGTTCTGTAGTTCCAGCACGAACTTACGAGCTCCTGGAGGTCTCAGCGGTGTTCGCCTGTTTGCGTATCCGTTTTTAGTTCCATGCGTTCACAGGCAAACACCGCCGTTCGTGCGTAAGATGGCCGCGAACACGTGTAAAGTCCCGAAATGGCGGCCATCTAACCTGAGCACAAAGGGATTCGTTTGAACCATGCGAACGGCTCCACAATCACTGGGAGGTAAAATAGCAATTAACTGTTCCCCTGGGTGGTCTGATGTTCGGTATTTTGGGCTGTATGTTACAGTAGCAATATTCACACGAAAACCAGCCATTCGGTTTCTGTTTAACACATCCAGCAGCATTGTTAATTAAGTCCAGGCAAAAGTATAGGCATAATCATAGTTCTGTTACAGTATGGCATTACGTACAGATCTCGACTTTATCAGAAGCAATAGAAGAAATGCATTTGACACTATGATAAATGAAGGAACCAAAGATATAAGCACTAAAATTCAGGACACCAAAGAAGCTAACAAATCTCTAGATACAAGATCACTCGTTTACAAATTAGGCAAAATAATGGAAAAGGAAGTACACCTATGGTGGGACATAGCAAGCTTAGAATTCTATGTCTCCAACACCCTAGTTCCAAGAGGCCTCCGTCTCTTTACAACTCTAGCCTATAAAAAAGAAGACGTCAATCTACTCACTAAATGGGACCAACTTCTAGACAAAGGTTCTCTACTACTCATGATATTTCTCATTAACGAGAAGAAAAAAGAACTATAACAAATGGACAAGGACATACAAGAGATGAAACAAAGATTAATTCCAGAAGTAGAAGATGGTATGTATGTAGAACTACTGGATAGAATAGAAAGAAGAGTCAAGGATCTAGAAATTCAAGTCAAAATGACCAAACACAAGAAACTAATGAGAGATAAAGAAGACTACGATTTAGGAAGACAAAGAAATTGGAGAAAACACACATTCAATAACAGACTAGAACATAGACATACTCCTAATACACCATCACAACATCACCACAATCAACCTTATAGATCAAGAAATTACAGAAATCAGAACTACAAGTACCAATCCAATTCAGTTAGATCTTACCACCCACAACGACCAGTCTCACAGCATCACAATAAGACACCCAGTTACACACCATATTCCACATATCCATCCAAAAAAGGTATCATTCCCACAACCCAGACCTCGCACATCTCCTCAACACAAGTCAACTTTCAGGAAATCTAGACCCAATTCACCACAACAACAATTATATCAGCCTCAACCTCAACATACAGAAGTACCTTCTTCACCATCTTTTTTGGGGACTTTTTTAAAGGAGGAAATGGACAAGAATCCCTTCGAGAGAAAGAGAAGGAATAGAAAGAACTCAAAGATCACCACTCCAACATACCACAAGGATATCAAGATACCAGGAAACCAGACAGAGAGAGTATGTCCAATCACCATCCCCCAAAAGACGACAAAGAAGAGAACAAGATGAAGAAATACAAAAACATCAACTTCACAACCAGATGAAAATCAAATAAACATGTTCAATTTATCTCAAAGAGTCCCAACAAAGAATGAAATCTCTTTACTTCAAAAAGGCCTTAAATTTGCTCCCAGTTTTTCTAATACAACATTTGACATATTTATTGATCTTCACAAATTCATTAGAAAACTTACCATTAAAAAAATGTTTTTCTGGATAAAGAATTCAATCCAACACCACAAGACATACAATATCAACATACCACCATACATCCACAATCAACTTTCTATCCATAACAGACCAAAACTGATCCTATCAAAGTCTTTGAAAAAAATATGGAGAAGGATCTTCATTAAACTTCAAAAGCAAAACTAAAAATAATCTTAAGAAAAAAGAAAGGAGAGCTCTAAGAAATCTTCTGGAAGATTAGCAAATTACAATAAGAGGAGCAGATAAAGGTGGAGGCCCAGTAATATTAAATTCAATTAACTACAAGACAGAAAACAATAGATTACTTCAAGATACAAAAACATATCAAATCTTAAAAAATAATCCTTCCAAAGAATTCCAAATAGAACTTTGCCTATTACTAGAAGAAGGCAAAGAAAGAGGCATTCTAAACAAAAAGGAATATTACTATCTTTACTGTAAATTCCCAAGAATGGAGGTAATTTATCATGTACCTAAAATACATAAAACCTTAAACGCCCAAGGACGTCCTATAATCTCAGGAATTGGCTCATTGACATCCAATTTGTCAGAGTATGTAGATAAGTTTTTACAGAATAAAGTCCCCAAATTATGGTCGCATCTAACGGGCACTATTCACATTATTAAAATTGTATCAAATATAGAATGGAACAGTGAACTCATTTTAGTAACAGCAAATGTTACATCTTTATATATAGTCATTGAACACTTACAAGGCTGTGAGGCAATACAATATGCACTAGCCACTTATTCTGAACTTAAAAACGATCAAATTGAATACGTAGTAAAATGTGTAGCTTTTATTCTCAGCCACAACTTCTTTGGGGGCAATAACCATCACTACCTCCAAGTGGAAGGCACAGCCATGGGGACCAGATTTGTGCCAAGTTATGCCAACTTATTCATGGGCAAATGGGAGGATGAACATATCTGGTCCAACAACCATTTGGTGCAAATCTGGTCTCATGGCATCGTTATAGATGAATGTATTTTTATCTGGAAAGGCAACATTTTAACATTGGAGAATTTTAAGAATTATCTAAATTTTAATCCCTATAATCTTAAATTTACTTTTAACCAATCAACAGACAAACTGGAATTCTTAGATTTGGAAATTTCTGTCAAAAATAACAAACTAGAAACCAGAACTTTTAGAAAATCGGTAGCATGCAACAGTTTTATCCCACATAATAAAAAACCTGGCTAAACAACATACCATTTAGCCAGTTCAGAAGAATTAAAAGAAACTGTTCAGAACCAGAAATTTGTGCTGAACAAACAGAAGAAATGAAATTGCAATTCCAAACTAAAGGTTATTCAGAATTTTTTTTAAATGAAGCCTTAACAAAAAACCTTGACTTTAACTAGACAACAAATCCTAGCAACCAAAGAGAAAATTAATACCACAGACCTAGAAGCTCAAGCTTTCATAACAAGATACCCACAAAATTAAAAATATTTTACATAAAAACTGGAATCTTCTTAATGGAGAGCCTCAACTAGACCAGTTACTAGGCCACCAACCTCGCATAATCCACTCCAAGCTCCAAACCTAAGTATACTACTAGCGCCTACAACCAACTAGACTAGTTACTAGGCCACCAACCTCGCATAATCCACTCCAAGCTCCAAACCTAAGTATACTACTAGCGCCTACAACCAAACAAGATAAAAATACAAAAGTAACCAATACCACATTCTTAAAGAGTACGACAGGTTTCTGGAAATGGAAGAAATGAAAAGCTTCCACTAACAATCCAGACCAGCCATCGCACATTAAATTTACTCATCCCCAAACGCAAGAAATATTCAAAATCAAAACACATCTGAATTGTAACACTACAAGCTTAATTTATTTATTAAAATGTCCCTGCAACAAAATGTACATAGGACGTACAAAAAGAGCCCAAAAAAACAGAGACGGGGAACATATTAGAAATATCAAAAAAGGACTCCATTTGCACAACCTCTCAAAGCATTTTGATCTTAAACATGCAATAAATCCCGAGGGACTCGGCTTTATGGCAATACAAAAAGTAAATGTCCCATGGAGAGGAGGTGATTTTGAAAAATAATTAGATAAAGCAGAAGCAAAATGGATATTCCAATAAGAAACGTGAGAACCCAAAGGACTAAATGCAGACTTTGAGCTTTTTTATAATTCCATACAATTTTCATAAACTTTCTCTTTCTTTTCCAGTACATATAGAACTGTTTTATATTCTATATTTTTATATTTTCACTTATCAATTCTTTATATTTGTGGGACTCCTATCCAGGGCCGCCATCAGGGGGTGACAACCATGACTGTTGTCACGGGCCCGGTGGGCCCGGTCCTGGGCCCCACTTTCTTTCTCTGCACACATAGATAGCGAATATCGCGATCTATGTGTGCAGCCGCGGGCCCCCCGGCTCCCTGTTACCGCAGAGGGGGCCCAGGCAGCACACAGCTTCTCCTCTCTTCTCTCTTCTAATAACTCTCGAGAGACCTGTGGAGCATTGCCATGGTAACCGGGTCTCGCGAGAGTTATTAGAATAGAGAAGAGAGGAGAAGCTGTGTGCTGCCTCGGCCCCCTCTGCGGTAACAGGGAGCCGGGGGCCCCCCACTGGACCACCACGGATGGAATCTCCCCCCTCCCTGGACACAGGTAACACAACACACACACACCCACTGCATACACACACACACTCCGCTATACTAACACACACTCTGCATCCGCTACACACTAACACACTCTCTGCATTCACTACACATTAACACTCTGCATTCACTACACTAACACACACTCTGCATCCACTACACACTAACACACTCTGCATCCGCTACACACTAACACACTCTCTGCATTCACTACACATTAACACACTCTCTACATTCACTATACATTAACACACACTCTGCATTCACTACAAATGACATACACTCTGCATTAACTGTACACACAGCATCCACTACACAAACATCCTGTATTCACAGTACACACACTACATCCACCACAAATTGAAACACTCTGCATTCACTATACACAGACAATGCGTCTAATACACACACTACATCCACTACAGACACTGCATCCACTAAACACATTTCATCTAGTACATACAAACACTACATCCACTACACAAACACACACTACATCACTGTACACACACTATATCCACTACTCAAACACACTCAGCGTTCACTATACACACCGCATCCGCTACACAAACACACACTCTGCATTCACTGCACAAACAGTATCTAATACACACAAACACTACATCCATTACACACATTCTAATTCACTTCCACTATACACACCACATTCAGTTCTGCATCATTGTGAGCGGACCAGGTAGGGTGTGGGCAGGCCCAGGAGGCAGGGAGGGAGACCTTGTGCTTTGTCAGGGGCCCCAACATTTCTGATGGCGGCCCTGCTCCTATCTATACTTATTTAATATTAAGTTATTCTTAGGCTATTGGTCTTACAAATACTATTTTAATTGCTATTTGTCTATTTTATATTTGTACACACCAAACTGCTATTTATTGAACTCTTCAAATGTAACATCAAGATTTAGATATTTTTAATTGATTATGTAATACTTAGAACCTTCCTTGTAATTCATTTAGCTCACATTATTAGAGTAATACTTATACTTTAATTATTATGCAGATCCTTTATCTGTCATGTATTCCAATGAATTACTCCAACTAATAACTTATAATCAATTCTCTTGCACATATAACACAACATTATACCTATATATATATGGTCAGTTTAGCACCATAAAACCTATTACTTAACTATTAAAAGATTTTAATGATTTTTATGATCATCACATTTTATATAAACAGAAGTAACCAAATCTCTTTTATATCTTTTGTTTAAGTCTTTATATCAGGATGATAATATGTACAGCTAGCTTCTATTCAGATCCTACGTTCTATTTTTATGGTTCATTTATTTATATGTCTCATACATTTTTATTAGTATGTATAATACCAGTATATTAATGTTTTAAATCCATTAGCATACATATAAGGATAAATTATATACTACATCTAATTGACATTTCGAACAAGTATGTATTGAACTTGAAGGGGTTAATATAAGCCGAATTGATTCAGCTATATAAACCCAAGGACATTACTTTCCTGATATCCTCTGATGAAGTGAGCTTACACTCATGAAACGCGTAATGACAGAACAGCAATACCAGCACAGAACAGTGACACTTTCTGGCACCTACCGTAAACCTTTACCGAGCCGAACTTGGAACGGTGACACGCACGCGGCAACCTCCAGACTTCATATCTACCGGCTGGACTGCAGGACGGTCCTCAACTGCCCCCACCATACAACTTGCACCCAGTAAGGCTCAATATACTTTACAAATTGTGAGTGCACTTTTAAAAACATCCCCCAAAACCCGCAGCAACAGCGAACAAACGGGCAAATCGGCAGGACCCATGCAAAGGAAGTCATCTAGGTAATGCAGCAGGGAGTTTATCCCGGCCTCCCTCCTGACCACCCACTCCAGAAAAGTGCTGAAGCACTTGAAATAGAAACAGGATATGGAACAGCCCATCGGGAGGCACATATCCACGTAGTACATGTCTTCAAAAACACAACCCAGGAGATGATGACTGTGGCGAAACCGACCTCGCCACTGGGCATTGGAGAAGACTGATTGCCAGCCTCCTGCCATGTGACTATGGCCCCTGGGATGTATTGCCCTTTAAAGACATGGTTTGGGCATAATGGATTTGTGTTGTGCTGCTGCTGGCCCTTTAAGAACCATCTGGGGACATACTGTGGAGTTACTGGGTGGCCACCATTTCCTGTATCAGAGGCACATGGTGAGAACAATGGATGAAGCACATGGTGAGAACAATGCATTTTAACTCACAGACACTGTTTGGACTTTTTTACACGGTGCCATCTCGTCGGTATTTGGTGCACAAAGACATCGTGCAGTAGTTTTAAACTATACAACAGGGGACACATTATACAGTAATTATTTTTCATATAGCCTGTATATGTTCTGCAAAATCTGCATTAAACTGTATCTTCCAAACTACTGAACGGATCTGGGTGAATTTTGGATATGTGATTCACCCAGATCCCCCGGTTCCAAGGATATATATTTTTTATGGGGTTATTGCATGTTTTGGGGTCCCTGTGATATGTTTTATAATACTGTATTTCTCTGCCTGTGATAATTATATTAACCATTGTGTTCAGTAATCATATCACAGGCAGAGGGGAGGATTTTGTGTGGGAGTGTCTGTGTGTATTGTACGGATTGATTGGTTGTATTTCAAAACCCTGTGGGCTGTACTATGTTTGTGGATTGTGAATAAAAGAGACTGTATGTGCCAGTTTAGTGAGTTCTGCTTGACCTCAAAACGAAGTGTTGCCTCGTTATTGGGGGAATTGGATTGTATGCTGATTGCAAGGAGTGTAAGCTGAGTGTATGCTTTTCCTGTTCAGCTGCTTACAGCATTTATATGCTTGAGAGCATTCGTATGCTTCTCCGGTCTGGTGGTTGTGGTGTCTGCTGCAGTGTTCGGAGTCCTCAGGAAGCGTTAGGAGCATCCTTCAATGGAGGTACCCAGTCAGGGTGCCAGGTGATCCGTTACAATGACAATCTAGATGCACTGGCAGCAAACGGAAGGCCACCTCCACGTCGGCCTTAGCCAGAAAGGCCCCCAGGCCTGTGGCCCTGACCATGCCGTCAAAGGATAGGGAGGACACTTGGCAGAGTTCTGAAGAGATGTCATCATGCACCGAACATCCGCGAGGGTACGACAGATGATGAATCAAACGGTACTTTCCCTGCTCCTTTATGGGCACCACGCCCAAGAGGGAGACTCACAAGTCTGTTAAAGGGGGGTTGCTAAAGGGACCAGCCACGCGACCCAGAGACATCTCCATCCCAAGTTTCTCCCGAACCACATGCGGAAAATCATGGAAATGATACAAAATGCCTTTTGTAACTGTTCCTTTAAATGACAAATTGCCCTGCTCCTCTGGATTATGGAGGAGCCTATTTGCCAGCCTCCTCCCCCATGACTATGGACTGGGTGTGTATGGCCCTTTAAGACAGTCGGTGGGCATATTGGGGCTAATGGACTTTTTATGGTACTGGTGCTGGCCCTTTAAGCACCTTTTTGGGGCATAGGGAAAATTGGGACACTGCCCCTTTAAGACAGTGTCCCCAGACTTGTAACCGCAGGTGGTTCCCTTATTTACCACTATAATGTCTTAAAGCATAGAACTTAGTAGGGCTAACCATACAGATATCTTAGCCATAATTTTATATAGTGTAAGAGATCCTCTATTTAACATATATAAATAATTGAGAATACAATATAAAATAAGGATTGTCTTGGAAGCAATAACGTTTTGTCTTTTGGATATTTATTATATAAAAATATAAAATCCATTATAGCAGAGTTTATAAGATTAAATTACATGCTTGCAAATATCATTAATAGGTTAACATACCCTTCTGAACATGTCATCATGTCAGCCTCTCTGTCATTTTACGATGGAGCAGCGTCTGTCTCCAAGTCTCTCCTCTGTGTCTTAACATTTAAAAGTACACCTATTTATACCTTAGGTGTCTCCATTTTAGGGTTACCGTAGTTCATATATGAAAAAGTAACACTTCTTTTACTTTATTCATTTTAGGACCTCCCTTAACTTGGCAAACATACAAGACCATAACTAAAGGGTGTATACGTCATGGAAATCTTCCTGACTTAGTTCAAGATGGCATCTTAAAGTCTGGACATCCTTATCTACTTAAGGTTACCACAGTATATTGTGTACTGCAAGAGTCGTAGCATAGCCTTGAAGCTTGTTTATGCATTATTGTTATTGTAATTCGTCTGGGACAAAATGGAGCAAACATATTATGCACTGAGGTTATTGCTTAAAGAAACCGTTAGGAAAAACAATATGTTCCATTTCTAACACCTTGTCAATTTGCAAAACCTCTTAAAGACAAAGTACACAGTTTAAGAAATACAACATTTCATTCTAAAACATATAATATTTGCATTTGCCCATAACAGACTTGTTTGAGACACTGCCTCTTTAAGCCTGTGTCCCCAGTGTCTCCAGACTTGGTTAACACCCTTTGTTCTTGGCTATTTCACACTTG
This sequence comes from Pelobates cultripes, assembly GCA_933207985.1. NCBI lineage: Eukaryota > Metazoa > Chordata > Amphibia > Anura > Pelobatidae > Pelobates > Pelobates cultripes. The sequence continues at coordinate 2,340,233 of OW240920.1, read as the reverse complement.
GTTCAGTAAATGGGGCTTACTGAACCAAGTACCACACAGATGGACCACCCAGAAGTGGAAGTGTGCAGTAAATTTACCTCCCAGGCTGGGAGCCTGTTGCAGGTAAATTGCCAAACGCTGGGTGGCCACGGTTCGCGCAAACGAACACGTGGTGGTGCCATCTTTGTTCATTCAAATACGTTCAGCGGTGTGTGCAGCCAAATTCATGGAACTAAAATCGGCTGCACATTTCCGCAAACACCGCTGAGCTCTACCTTCTCCCATACTGATTTTCAGCCGCAGAGACTAAGTCCCGTTCGGCGATGGGACTTAGTCATTTTTTCAGCCTGAAATAGACCGACCGCACAGCCCAAATCTATGGAACTGTTTTGGGAATGAAAATGTGCTTGCGGTCGGTCATATAGGACTTCCGTCTAACTTTTTATCCACTGGAGGGATTTGTGTGATTTTTGGTTTGTGGAGTCTGCAGTACTTATGGTGTCTATGCAGTAGTTATGGTGTCTACGGTGCTGATGGTCCTTTGGTGAGCGCTAGGAGCATCTTTTCTATGGTCCAACTTCCAGCCAGCCTGGAGGAAACCGTAACAGGACCGAATAAAGGTTCCAAACCAGAGAAGAGGGGCGAAGTGAGAAAGGAATCCAGAAACCATGCTCAAAGCCTTACAACAGGATGTCAGCTGCCGGGAGAGTCCTATAACGGGTGAGCCACGGGCGCATCATGCATACGACCACTGGCGTTGTCACCCTTAGTCCCTAGATCCCCTTTCACCAGCTTTTTCCCAGTTGAACCGCCGAGAGACGGGATGAGCACCCCACAGGTGGAGTATTCGTGCTTGAAATGGCACAAGGCTCCCCATTTGCAATGACTGTCATTACATTTCTAACAACAGCCTGGCCCCTGCTGCGCGGCCAGTGAGGTGGAGCAACCTCCCTCACCGCCCCCCCCAAGAAAGGACGAGAAGCCACCCTGCTGTGGTGCCGGGCAGGTCATAATGGAGAGCCAGAGGCCAATGCCAATCTGGTTCTTATGAAATTGAGGTGCACACTGCCAACCCTTGATGGAATTGCTCGTCATACCTCCACCAGCCCAGACCGCCATAAGTACGACAAGTGTTCCAAATGGTGTCCTGGTAGCAGAACAATCCGGAGCTGTAGCGTTACTTACCTTAACCGGGGGCCGGTCGCGGTCCTCTCTTCAAGCCGCGCGCGGTCCTGCGGCTGCACGAGCCGCGCGCGGCTCATCCAACTACTTCGGATGGAGGGCGGGCAGTGACCGCGTGAGGCGGTCACGTGTCCCGCCTGAATCTAAGAGCGCGCCGCGAGTCTCGGGCGCGCTCTTAAAGGGACAGTGGGTGCCTAAATTGGAAAAGGCATCCCATTGGTCCCTGTCATGCCACACTCCCCATACACTTACCTTTTGGGGGCGTGGATGTGACAGGGACCAATCAAATTAGATGTTTAGGTATTTATACTCACCTTCTTCCCTTTGTTCCTTGCCCTATCGTGGTTTCTGTTTCAGTTCCCTTTAGCGCTTGTGGTGTTCAGTTGTGTTTTCTCGTATTGACTTTGGCTTCGTATTCTGACTTCGTTTTCGCTTTATCCTTATCTGTACTGTTTGCCGGCTTGCTGTTTTCCGTGTACCAGACCCCGGCTTGTCCTAGTTTACGCTGTCTCTCTGTGCCCTTGACCTCGGTTTGTTCCTGGCTCTGTCTTCTCTCATATACGTCAAGTCCGGCCATTCTAAGGTCCGGTAGACGTATCTCTCCTCTGTATTTGCCTCTGTTTAGCTGGATCCTGCGTGTAGGGGTATATTCTCGTTACATTACGATAGGGCCATGGACCCCGCAGATTTAGCTCAACAGATGGCGTCCCATGAGGCAAGATTTGTAGAGCAGGATCACCGTATGGATCAAATAGCTCAGGCTCTCCAGACGCTCCTAGCTAGAACCGTTCCAGCAACTACACCTAACCCTCCTACGCCCCTTCTCCCTGAAGTATCTACTTTGCCTAATACTTCGGCCCATTTAACACCTCCTCCTAGGTATGGAGGGGACTCTAAGACTTGCAGAGGGTTTATTAATCAGATTGAATTTCACTTCGAAATGTATCCACGTTCATTTCCCACAGAGAGGTCTAAGGTTGGGTTCTTTATGCACCAACTTACCGATAAGGCACTTGAGTGGGCAAATCCTATTTGGGAAGCTAATGGGCCTATGGTACATGATTTCAACAGTTTTCTTACGGCTTTTCGTAGAACTTTTGACACAATGAAAAGGTCAAAGAATGCCGCAAGAGCATTAATGAGAATTAAACAGGGTTCTAGGTCTGTGGCTGATTATGCTATTCAGTTTCGCACTCTTGCTTCGCAGGTAGATTGGACCAACAATGGGTTAACTACTGCCTTTATGGAAGGTTTGTCAGATACGATATTGGATGAGGTAGCAGCTAAGGAGCTTCCTATTGCCTTAGAGGACCTTATCGATTACCTCATTGATATTGATAATAGAATTCGTGACAGGCTCTATACCAAGAACAGGAATAGACGTTTTGTTACACCCATTAACCCCAGAGTTAATATACCAGAGAGTGTTAAAGTGTCTGAGGAGGAACCTATGCAATTAGGGGTTGCCAAACTCTCTGATACTGAGAAATTACATAGGAGAAGGGAGGGACTCTGCCTATACTGTGGTAGGAGAGACCATATGGTAAAGGAATGTCCTTTACTCCCGGAAAACTCTCGCACCTAAGACCTTATAGGGGACTGGCCTTGGGTGTGATATCTAAGTCTCCTAAATTGCCTCCCAACCGCTTGCTTCTCCCGGTTTCTTTATATATGGGAGAGTTTTGTATAGTTGACAACATATATGCTCTGGTTGACTCTGGGGCAGCTGAAAATTTTATAGACTCTGGCTTTATAAAGAGAAACAACATTCCCATCAGAGAGAAGGAGATACCCTTGGCCGTTGAGGCCATAGATGGTAGACCATTAAGTTCTCCAGTTGTTACTCATGAGACTGAACCACTACACATGTACACAGGGGTTTTACACTACGAAACCATTCGATTCCAGGTTATCACCTCTCCCTCTTCACAGTTAGTATTAGGGTATCCATGGTTACGTGCTCACAATCCCATTTTTGACTGGGAGACAGGGCAAATAAAATCATGGAGTAAGGCCTGCCACGAGTCTTGTACGTTGGAAGTCACACCTTTGAATTCTATTGAGGTACCTACCAGTCCTCCTTTGTCTACGGTTATACCCCCTCAGTATTTATCTCTAAAGACTGTTTTCAATAAAAGGGAGGCTGAGAAATTACCGCCTCACAGACCCTATGATTGCGCTATTGACTTGTTGCCTGGCACTATACCTCCAAAGGGCAGGGTGTACCCCTTATCGGTTCAAGAAAACCGTGTCATGGAGGAGTACATCAAGGAATCATTAGAAAAGGGGTTTATTAGGAGATCCTCTTCTCCAGCTGGAGCAGGGTTCTTCTTTGTATCGAAGAAAGAAGGTGATTTAAGACCGTGTATAGATTATAGAGGTCTAAACAAAATCACTATCAAAAATGCATACCCTATACCTTTGATTACAGAATTATTTGACAGGCTGAAACATGCCACTGTGTTCACTAAATTAGACCTTAGGAATGCATACAATTTGATACGTATAAAGGAAAATCACGAATGGAAGACTGCATTCAACACTAGATCCGGTCATTACGAATACACTGTTATGCCATTTGGGCTTTGCAATGCCCCAGCAGTATTCCAAGAATTTATTAATGATGTATTGAGAGATTTTATTCACACATTTGTTATCGTATACTTGGACGACATTTTAATATATTCTGCAGATATACACACTCATCACAGACATGTTACGACAGTTTTGAAGACCCTTCTTGCTAATGGTCTTTATTGCAAGCTAGAAAAATGTCTGTTTGACCAAACTGAAGTCCAGTTCTTGGGGTATTTGATTTCCGCTAAAGGTTTTCGTATGGATCCCCAGAAGCTAGCTGCTGTAATAGAATGGCCTCTACCGCAAGGTCTGAAAGCTATTCAGCGTTTTCTTGGGTTCTCCAATTATTATAGACGTTTTATCAAAGGTTTCTCGTCCATTGTAGCACCTATCACCCGTATGACTAAAAAGGATGGCAATACTCGTGTTTGGTCTACCGAGGCACTTCAGGCTTTTGAATTTCTTAAAACTACGTTCGCCTCTGCACCTATTTTACAGCATCCTGTCCCCTCACTGCCCTATATTCTTGAAGTTGATGCTTCGGATATTGGGGTAGGTGCTGTCTTGTCCCAAAGAGAGTCGCCTGAGAAGCCATTGCATCCATGCGGCTTCTTTTCTAAACAAATGTCCAAAGCAGAGAAAAATTATGATGTGGGTAATCGTGAACTCCTTGCTATTATTTTAGCACTTAAAGAGTGGAGACATTTGTTAGAGGGAACTAAGGATCCTATCCTCATTTTTACGGATCACAAGAACCTATCCTATCTTAGCGAAGCCAAAAGATTGTCTTCCAGGCAGGCTAGGTGGTCACTATTTTTGTCTCGTTTCAATTTTATTATCACCTATAGGCCAGGTGATCGCAACACTAAAGCAGACGCTCTGTCCAGACAGTTCGAAACTACTGACAAACAGGAGATTGATGTTACTCCTGTCATTCCCCCAGACAGGATAATAGCTACTACTGTTTTGTCTATTTCCTCGTCCCTCTTGCAGACCATACAAGCGAAACAAAGCATGGCACCTAGCGAGAGGCCTAATGATAAACTGTTCGTTGATGTTCCTGAGAGACAGGATATTATGTCATTATATCATGATACTAAGACCGCTGGACATCCTGGTATTTCCAAAACGGTGTCAGCTGTTTCTCGGTATTTTTGGTGGGATTCCTTACGAAAGGATGTCACTGACTATATAAGTGCTTGTACTACTTGTGCCTGTATGAAATCCTCCCGTAGAGTTCCTTGTGGGCTGTTGCATCCGTTACCCGTTCCCGAGAGACCTTGGTCTAACCTGTCCATGGATTTTATTGTTGAATTACCCCCTTCAAATGGTAACACAGTAATCCTGATGATAGTGGATCGGTTCTCCAAAATGGCTCACTTCGTGTCTCTTCGCAAGTTGCCCACATCCAAGGAACTGGCTCATATCTTCGCTAGAGAAGTATTTCGATTACATGGGATTCCCGTATCTATTGTATCCGATAGGGGTAGCCAATTTATTTCCAGGTTCTGGAGGGCCTTTTGTTCAGAAATGGGTATTTCTCTCTCATTTTCTTCCGCTTATCATCCCCAGTCTAATGGGGCTGCTGAACGTGCCAACCAGTCTCTGGAGCAATACCTCCGTTGTTTTGTGTCTCACCATCAGGACAATTGGTCTGACCTGCTTCCTTGGGCTGAATTTGCTCGGAATAACGCCACTCATGATTCTTCCGGCAAGAGCCCTTTTTACGTTGTCTATGGCCAGCATCCCGTTGTTCTTCCGGCTGCATTCTCCTCACAGGGCATGCCAGTTCTGGATGAGCATTTGGCTGGTTTGCGTAATACTTGGGAGCAGGTTCAGCGTTCTTTGGTGGACTCTGCTACTCGCCAGAAGGCTCAGGCTGACAAGCATCGCAGAGCAGCTCCGTCCTATGTTGTGGGGGACAGGGTTTTGCTTTCCACGCGGAATATTCGTCTCCGGGTGCCTTCTATGAAATTGGCTCCCCGCTTCATTGGACCTTATCGTATTATACATAAGGTTAATCCTGTTTCTTATGCCTTAGGCCTGCCTAAGAATCTACGTATTCCTAATGTTTTTCACACCTCATTGTTGAAACCTTTCGTACGCAACCGCTATACCCGGCATACTCCTCCTCCCCCTCCTATCTCGGTGGAGGGTCATGAGGAGTTTGAAGTGTCTGCTGTTCTTGACTCTCGTTTCCTTAGGGGTCGACTTCAGTACTTGGTACATTGGAAGGGTTATGGGCCTGAGGAGCACAGTTGGATTTCGGCCGATGCTGTCCATGCTCCCCGTCTTGTGCGCTCTTTCCATTCACGTTTTCCTGCCAGGCCTGGTCCTACCCGCCCGGGGGGCGTGTCCTCAGGGGGGGGTACTGTAGCGTTACTTACCTTAACCGGGGGCCGGTCGCGGTCCTCTCTTCAAGCCGCGCGCGGTCCTGCGGCTGCACGAGCCGCGCGCGGCTCATCCAACTACTTCGGATGGAGGGCGGGCAGTGACCGCGTGAGGCGGTCACGTGTCCCGCCTGAAACTAAGAGCGCGCCGCGAGTCTCGGGCGCGCTCTTAAAGGGACAGTGGGTGCCTAAATTGGAAAAGGCATCCCATTGGTCCCTGTCATGCCACACTCCCCATACACTTACCTTTTGGGGGCGTGGATGTGACAGGGACCAATCAAATTAGATGTTTAGGTATTTATACTCACCTTCTTCCCTTTGTTCCTTGCCCTATCGTGGTTTCTGTTTCAGTTCCCTTTAGCGCTTGTGGTGTTCAGTTGTGTTTTCTCGTATTGACTTTGGCTTCGTATTCTGACTTCGTTTTCGCTTTATCCTTATCTGTACTGTTTGCCGGCTTGCTGTTTTCCGTGTACCAGACCCCGGCTTGTCCTAGTTTACGCTGTCTCTCTGTGCCCTTGACCTCGGTTTGTTCCTGGCTCTGTCTTCTCTCATATACGTCAAGTCCGGCCATTCTAAGGTCCGGTAGACGTATCTCTCCTCTGTATTTGCCTCTGTTTAGCTGGATCCTGCGTGTAGGGGTATATTCTCGTTACAGGAGCACTTGTGTGGAGCCTTCTCCCCAATGACATTAGCAAATAACGCGCAAATTCAATTCCCGAAAGTCTTGGGGATCTTTCGGTAGCTAAATTTTTCCTTCTCTTTCTCTGATTCCTTGCCCTCCTTCTCCACCAGTGGAGGAGCCTCCTCCATCAGCAGGAGGGAGAAAATCTCAACAAATTATCCCTTCCAAATTTTCTCCCTAACATCTTGCTTCAGATGCAAACCCAGGGGATCCCGCGACCTCTGGCATAGCCCGCACCCCTTGAGGATGCTGCACGGTGCACCAGACCGACCGAAGCGGACTATCTAAGGAGGAATCCCTGCACGCCTGTGCCCCCTGTTTCCATTGATCAAAAAAAAACGACGCACAGAAACTGCCCCCCTCCCCCAGCAAGGGACCCCCTGACTGCAAGGAAGAAATAGTACCGTACTCACCATCCGATGCCCGGTGTTCAACCCGTGGCAAAGTAAACGATGAAGATCCTGACAGAAGTGAGGTAAGTCCAATTTCACCACTATTCAGCCATGCAGGAGTTCCAGGCACCACCTGCTGGGCAGTCCCAGGAACAGCAGCCCGATCCTGTGAGAAGAGCAGCAGCTCACTCCCCGCAAAGGAGGGCAGCCGAGGTAAGTAACCAGAAGAGAAAGTGGCTCCCAGGAAGGCCTTCCAGACGCCCCAGGCTGTATGGGCTGCACAGACCGACTTCTTGCGCCCCAGGGGCACCGGCTCCGATAACAGGCCTGAGGGCTTAAGCGAGCAGGAGGGCAGGACCCAGGGACATATCTTCCAGGAGGTAAACAAGGCATTTGCCTTGGGCGGCACTTTGTAGGGGGCGGCAAAAAAAGCCGCCCCCTGCATTCAGAGAATCAGTGTAATTGTAACTCATAATAGTCATACTGAGCAATGAAATCATGAATATTTTCACATCAAGCCACAGAAATTCTTTATTATGTATAACACACATATTGTGATTTGTGCACTGTATACAGAATTGTAGAGCATTAACAACTGAATTGCAAAACTGCTATTTCAGCCTCAAAACACCCCTGGTAAATAAACGTCCTAAACAGATTTGTGGGTGTTGTGAATGTAATGTGTTTAATGATATTTCTATTATTATTAGACATTGGGCTGGTTCCCTGTACTAACGTTGTGTTACAAAGGTGGGTGAGAACTGCTTTTATGTTCAGTCTTTCTTGCTGAGGATATTAGGAGCCGTAAATATTAATTATGCTCTTGGTTTAAATCGAACCACAATTCGTCCGAAGATTGGGCTTTCACCACTCATCCTAATTCTGTCACTCCGAATCACCACAGGACCAAATCACAAAAGAAACACAATGAGGAATGAACGACCTGTTTCATTGTTTTAAGTTCCAGAGTTCTGTAATAGAAGCATTTTCTAACATTTAGTTTTTTCCAGAAACGATTACATGGACAAAATGTATCTGAACCAAACTGCCTCATTGATAAAACTCCAACTGCTTGAATTTTTTTCACTGTGCACAAAATCAGTACAGATACGGGAATACTGTGTCAGAACATTAAATATAGACTCCAAGCACCATAACAACTACAGCACAATATCACCCCCCCCTCCCCCCCACAATGTGCTATTGATTTGACTTCTTACCTTAGTATGCCGGATGCTGGTTACTATGGAGAGCCAGAAGTTCCTGAATGGAGCTTCAATCACTTCTCCTAAACTAAACCCTGCAATGGGTTCAGGGTCAGCTTACTAACAGAGCATCGCAAGGTTTTGCTAAACACAGAGAGCTTTTGGCGTTCATAAAAGACGTAACTGGTGATATTTGAACCCCAGGTAAGTTGTCAGATTGTGTACCAGGGCATTATTGGCACCATAACCACTGCACAATACTGTAGTGGTTGTGGTGCATGGAGTGTTTTTTTTTAATGCATACACAGGTCCAGAGATATTTACAGTAAATGTCTCCTGCACTGCCTTGTTATGCAGGTATTGGATATACAGAAACATATTTATATAGATATATTAATAGATACATTTTGGGACACCTCCCTCTATACTCATCTCAGTAATTGACACTGTGCACGATGAAGTCACACACCCAGCTAATTGTAACCTCCACTCCCTGACATAACCCCTCCTCTCCTTGGCTGAATATAGCTTCTTGCTGTGTGTCAGAAGTATTGCTCATCCAGAGCCGATACTCACTGCTTCCACAAGGGGTCAGCACACTGCAAAATTAACCAGCTGAGGTTGCAGATGATAATTTACGGGGTACACAAATGGTGGAATTCATTCATTTTTTAGATAATGCTTCACATATCTAAAATATGTAATAACATTCAATATTGAATAATAACATATCATTTTAATAATTATTACATTTTAATTATTTAAAAAGCGTCACACATTGCCTTAAAGGAATACTCTACTAAAAAAAATTTAATATATGTACACACACACACATGCACGCACACGCACACACACACGCACACATGCGCACACACACGCACGCACGCACACACACACACGCACGCACACACACACGCACACACACACACGCATTAGTATTTATGTTATGGATGTGTTGTGCAGTACACTGACGGGTTTCTGACATTTCTGGCCATTTTTTGCTTATCCAAATCAATTTCCTGAATCGTTTGCATGGGTGATATTTGGATGAATATCGTTTGTCCCAACAAATAAAGTTCAGTTGACTCCCAGAACTATGTGTCGTCTTGTTGCTGGGGGGAAAAGGTTTTGGATTATTACAGCGCTTGTTTCAGCTTCGAGTAAGGAATAGTTGAGCTACCTAATTCTAATATTGGAGCTCCGCTACAACTGGTGGCAGTGATGAGATACAAGCCTTGCAGCAAAAAGAAGCATCAGTTCATACGCAAGCAGCGATTTGTATTCAGTTCAGTTTTATGAATGGAATCGTGAGCCTGTCATATCTTCACCTTTGGCTCACTACTGCCACCTGGGACCCACCTGTCAAAAACCCAACAGTGTGGCATTAAGCTGATTATCAGTTCTCCATACCACCCCCAGGTAATTGGCCTATGTGAAAGGTTCAATGGAACATTAAAGCAAATGCTCCGGGAATTTCAGGGCCACGAGTCGGGTCTGGGAGCGATTCCAAAATGTACCTCCTATTCGCATACCGGGAGGTACGGCAGGAATCTACAGGATTCTCGCCCTTCGAACTACTGTTCGAAAGGCGAGTACGGGGACCCCTAGATTTAATCTGGGAGCATTGGGAGGGAGCAGTAGATCAGGATGGAACCCCTGTAATACCTTATGTGCTGGAGTTCCGCAACCGCTTGGAGGAATTGACTAAGAACGTGCATGCTAACCTCAAGGTGTAGCAGACCCGCCAGTGCAGATGGTATGATAGGGGCGCCAAGGAAAGGAGATTTCATATTCACCAAAAGGTTTTGTTTTTAAAACCTGTTCTTCGTGACAAGCTACAGGTCGCTTGGCAGGGCCCAAACGAAGTGGAGGAACAAAGATATGACACTACTTACATGATTGGCCCTTGCTCTGGTAGTGGGGGGAGACTCATGCTCCACGTGAACATGCTAAAACACTACTACGAGAGAAGGGAGGATGTGGCGGCCATATGTGTGCCTGCCTCTGATGACTTTGAAAATCTTCCCCTGCCCAACCTCCTGGGGAAAGATAAAAAGACGAGGTCCAGCTAGGAAAATGACTAGGCATCAAAGAGCGAGGTCCAGCTAGTTAAATGGCTAGACACAAAAATTGCTAGCCACAAAGGAAGCATACCTGGGTATACTCTGCTGGCCACCCCCCGGGTAGAAATTTCCAAATGACCACCTCTCCGACAGACCCCATACCTCATCTCTGAGGTGTCAGGGAACATATGAGACACAAGATCTGGGTTATCGAAGCGTCTGACAGTCCTTAGGCTTCTCTGGTAATCTTGGTGCCAAAAAGGGATCGAACGACCCGCTTCTGTGTGGACTACCAGAGACTCAATGATAAGACACTTACCCCATGCCCAGGATAGTCAGACACTTACCCTAGCCCAGGATGCCATTCTCAAATCGGTCTTTGTCACCCCGTTCTGCTTGTACCAGTTTAAGGTTATGCCATTTGGGATGAAAAATGCCACCCTGAGAAGAGAGGGGTTTCCGCTGCCAGAGATGTCCTTTCCCCCTTAGTATGAGGAATGCTGTAGTATTCCTAAGCAGTAATCAAAGCAGTACTAAAGCAGGTATAGCTGGTATAGCTGTTCCCGACAATTGCAAGACGTGGCTCTGTGTTGAGAAGGAAGACAAACTCCTTTAATGGATGTCACAACTAGCCTTATATGCAAGACCCCATGCAAGGAGTTTTTGATTACATATTCCATGGGCATTCCCCACTGGACCTGAGAGGGGACTTCAGTAAAAGCACACAAATAATTACATTAGCTCTCAGGTCCAGGACATGCATAACAAAAATACCTCAAAATACACTCTTAACAAGTAGATATCTCCTCAAATCCTATATCCCGGGTAGCCTGGATCTGAGTGACCAACATATCCAGAAAGCACTGAGATCCCACCGGGGTATAATTGAAGATTATGCTAACGTAGTGTACCTATAATCTTAATTTTAATAATGACAGGAGGCGAATATTTTTCATAACTTTCTTTACTTATGCCTCCAGCAGCACAAGTCAATCAAAATGTTAAACCAATCAGAAACCAGCATCACATCCATATAATTCCCTGACAGACATATCACTTCCTCTTTCTTTGATGCAAAAATAGTCTATGGAAACATCAGGGAACATAACGAAAATCTATAATTTGAATAACCAAAACTTGAACCATAACGTGAAGGGATCCTGTTTGTCCAATTCCCGAATCATGAATGGCGATTGTGCTGAAAAGAACAGAAACAAATGAAATGTGGTGGAAAACAACGTGTGTCCACATAGTAAGCTTAATATAATTTAGACATTAATAATTTATAATATAATATGAGCTAACTGATATTAAATATCTATACTTTATAACCACAATCTAAGGCATTAACCTATAAGACATACGATAATAAATCATCAATACAATATAAAGAATCGTCCTTTCAATGTAACTCATTATAATAATATAAGAAATGTAAACAATGCCTGTAATAATATCACAAGAGTATAGGGAGGGGAAACCCAGGGAGGGAAAATACTCACCTCCTGTCATTATTAAAATTAAGATTATAGGTATGCTACGTTAGCATAATCTACAATTTTATTACATGACAGGAAGAAACAAAGGAAACGAATAACCAAATCCACGTCCCACAGTTGCTTATCACCATTGCGAAAACTGATGGGTCTGGATAGTTTGATATCCCATAGTAATAGGCATATCAAAGGATCCTATCCAATCGGAGTACCGTTGATCAGAACGTATGCGGCTGAAATATTAATGGAACGATATTAATGGAACGATATGACAGCCCTGTTGAAAAAAAGGGTTAATAAAAATTCAGCACTGCGGTAATAGGTGCTGTAAAGGGACCATAGTCACTCTCCATACACCAGCGATTCCAGGTATTCCATGTGGATATGTAGCTTTGTCTTGTACCAGTTGCTCATGAGTCCTATAGTAGGTCTCTAGTCATTTGCGATAGGACCCGGCTCCCCAAAAAGACTCCAGGCCACTAATTACAGACATTCTTGTAGGATTAGTGGGTGGAATTCCCCAATCCGGGATCATTAGAAGGAGTGGGAATGATGGCAAAAGCAATGGGTGATCCTGAGTTAGTGCCAACAGGTCCGGGAACCATGCTTTACTCTTCCATAGTCCTGGACACATGGAGGCGATGCTTGACTCTTCGAAGTCCTGGACACGCGGAGGTGATGGAGAACCCTCGCCAGCATTGAGAATGGTGGGAAAGCACATTCGCCTGTCGGGGCCACGGTTGTAGAAATGCGTCCACCGCTTTGCACTGTGGATACTTCGGTTGCTGGGAGTTCAACCATGACGTGAAGAGATCTATGTGTAGTGGACCTATGATCGCTCTCACCATCGCGAAAACTGAAGTGTCTAGGCGCCAGTCACTGCTGTCTCGTCGGTGTCGAGAGAACCAGTCCGCCATGAGGTTATTGATCCCCAGTAGATAGACACATGTTCTCGAGTCTATCTTGAATCTTAGGAACTGAACAATTCGGGATGGACATAGTGATGACTTTTCTCTGTTCACTATAAAGCCTAATGATTCCAGAAATCGCACAATAAACCTCGTTTGAGATTGAAGTCTGGATGCACTTTTGCAGAATATCAACATGTCGTCCAGATAGATGAGGCAGCGAATTCCCTTTGCCCTCAGTTGTGCCATGACTGGCTTCAGGAGTTTTGTGGAGCACCACGGGGCCATCTGAGGCCAAACCGTAGACATGTGAACTGGCATGGGCGACCTTCCCAAGTGAATCGCAGAAATGGTCAATGGTGTGCTATGGGGATGGACAGGTAAGAGTCCTTCAACACCAAGCATGTGAACCAGTCGTATTCGAGGAGCAGGTCTCATGAATAGCATCCATCTTGAAATGTCGATACGTTACGAAACCATTTAGTTGTCGCAAGTTGATGACAGGTCGGTAATCTCCAGTCTTCTTCTTATTGACCACAAAGATATTGCTGAAAAAATCTTGAGCGTCTGGAGCGGATTCCACTGCTCCTTTGTCGAATAGAGCTCAAAACTCTTTGTCTATGAACGTTTTGTGATCTGTCGATGCCCGAAGTGGGGGTGGGCGTCTGATCTGCACTGGGGTGTCGGTGAATTCTATTATGTAACCCCTCACCATATGAAGAACCCAGGTGTCAGTGGAAATCCTCTTCCAGTTCTGTGAAAAGAGAGACAGTCTGTGAATGGCAATACATTGAGGGAGGAATGCTCACTTGTGTTGAAGCGTCCGCGTCCTCAGTTATGAGCACCTATGGGACGGAAGGATCACCTTGAGAAAATAGCTCTTGAGGATGGGAAGAAGGCTTGCAGAGTTTGTTTCCTGGGACCTGTGGGACAGAAACGGCTGGTGGCTCGACCCCTCTGGCGACCAGCCCTGCCAAAAAAAAACCTGTGTGGTGCAGGATTGCGGAACACTTGCATGTTGGGTTGCGGAACCCTTGCTTCAGGGTAGTGAATAGGTTCACGTGCTTCTTTAGTTCATTAATGAATGAATCTCCAAACAACTGTCCATTCACCAGGGGGCCCATTTCCTTTTTGCCCAACTCCAGCTGTTTGGAGTACATTTTCAACAGCGCTGCCTTGTGTCTTTCTGCGCATATGGCAACATTTGTGTTGCCCAGCATGCAAATGGCCCTTTGTACCATTCCCTTAAGTCATGGGCATCCAGAGGAGTGCCTTGGGTGAGGGCCAGATCAGCAAAGTACAATATCTTTGCCAGTGAACCAAGTATATCCAGCATCTGTCCTGGGAGGCCTTAAGCCCTTTCTCAATGCCCTTACATGGGTCTCGGCCCAAATGGACATAAACATTACCACCATGGTATCGATTTCCATGGTGTGGGCAATCTTGTTCGGTAGCATTGGCCTTGGGCATTCGCCCCAGAGTCGGGAACTTACCTCCTTCTCCATTGGTTTCCTCAACCAGAAGTGTATAAACTGTGCCAGGTGTTCTGGCAGTCCCCCACTCAGACGATCTTGGGTGTCGTATTGTGTGGGGGTCAAACATGGGCATGCCCTGGATGATGGGTCTCGGCGTTCCGCCTGGAGACTCCTTTTGAGTGGAGCCTTGACCCACAATTTCAAAGTGTCAGGATCCTTAGCCTCTACAGCTATTGAGGTGTCAATGTTTGACATAAGGTTTTGCACCAGCATCTTGGTAATAGCTTTCTCAATTGAAGCTGCCACAGCCACATTGATCATTGACTGGAAGTCAGGGGAAGGTGGTCGAGGTGAGTCGCTCATTTTATGGCAGTTGAGTTTTCCTGTCTGCGGAAGACAGAACAGGTTCAAGTACAGAAGTACACATTGTAGCACAGTGGGCCTCAGTTAATCAGAACCACTTGGATTGGATAGTGACATAAAGTGGACTGAGGAGAGGGTCACCCTCTATAAGCCCAGGTTGATTGCTCAAATGTAATCGGGTCAGAGACCATTAAGGGAGGTGTAAAGATCCCTTGTACCATTTAAGGGTACCCTTGTTATGGTCTAATGTTGTGGAGACGGTATCACTGTGAGCGCTCCCTCCTATTGCTGATAAGTAGGTGAACAGATCACCCCAGTCGTAGCATGGGAGTGCTGTATCATATATTATTGGTATGACCTGTGGTCAGCATATGGCAAAGTGTATGGCCATGTGTATTGAGCCTCTTGGTAGGGCATATGGGGGGTCACCCTATCGGTAAGGAGGGGTCACCCCTGAAATCTGCTTGTCACTGGAGGGTCAGTGCAAGTCTCGCTTGGGGGTCATCCCTGTTAGAGCAGTGATTAATAGCACTGATGTAAACTTTGTGTGAATGGGGGGTCACCCCAGTGGTGAGGGGGGTTGCCCCTAGTAGAGACACTCCTCTAGGAGTGTAAATGTTAATTGGTAATTACACATCAGATTGTCAATACAGAGTCCAGTTCTGCTATCCATCAACCTTATTAATACATGCATTTGCAGATATATTTATACCTTTACCCTATTACATTTGCAATATACATTTGCAGTATTACAGTATTAGACCTAGAACAGTTTATTAGTGAAAAAAAAAAAAAACAGACCAGAATCACGATTTGGATATAAAAAGTGACTGACCTGAATCTCGCAGTCCGCAAGATCAAGATGGACGCCGTTCACGCACAGTTTTAGCCGGCGCGGGCCCCACACTCCCCCACCCATAGTGCCCTGTATGCTGGCCCCAGACCCTGTCAATAGTAGCGCGATCGTGGTGATGATGATTGCTGAGATAGGAGAGACAGGGAGGTAAGAGAAGAGTCAGCCGAGTAGTGGAAAAAAGACAACAACAATAAATAGTAAGGAGGGTAGACAGGTGAGGAGAAGGAGCATGGGTAAAATATAATATAATAAACAATATAATATAGTACAATCCACTCATACAGATAGAGTTAATGAGCAGAGAACAAATGCCTGGCTGGAGCACCAAAGAAAGAGGAAGTGATATGCCTGTCAGGGAAATTTTTATGGATGTGATGCTGGTTTCTGATTGGCTTACAGTGCTGGAGGCACAAGTAAAGAAGGTTATGCAAAATAGGAAGCCTCCTGTCATATAATAAAATTTAGACCGACCGCACACGAGGAGCGTGCCTAAAAGAGTTCCATAGATTCAGGCAGAGCAGTCGGTATATTTCTTTTTTAAAATTTGTATTTTATTGAATTTTGTGCCAAGCATTCATGTCAGGGTATAGGTTTTTCGAAGTTACAGTAATGAATAAGACTTATTCTGTATAGCTTAACTTATTGCGTATAACATATTAGTATAGCCTGGTATATGTGTGGACTCTCAGTGTGTACTCCTTGTGTCATGTAATGGCAGGTGCTGATTCTGTGGGCAGAGGTCATCGGGGTCTCCCGTCTTTCCTGCTATGTCTGGGGAGAGGGGGAGGGGGGGTGTTTGCTTCACAGTGTGGGTGCAGTGGGACCTAGTGAATCGAGGTGTGGGATTCTATCTGGGGTGGTGCTGCGGAACTGTGATGCTAGCGTGTAGTGTAGCGGTGTGCCATGGTAGTGGCTTAAGTGCTTGCTGTCTTGTGGAGCCTAGTGTTTTTTTCAGTCCAGCCTAATAATGTTCACAGTTTGTGGATTCACAGTTTAGGTATCTTAGGTATGATCCACGGCTTGCCGTCTCCAGTTCTCTGCTTCTCTTCCCCCATGCGCCGGCTCGAACTTGCTTTAGGTGTTGTGTCTTTGTTTAGACTCTGGATTAGCAGCTCCGGATCTTCGGCCGACGTGAGTGTGACGGTCTTGCCTCCATTTGTCACTATCAGCACTCTGTCTGCTCCCCAGCGGTACCGCGCCGACATATCCCTCAGTTTCTTGGCTAATGGAACCAATTTCCTTCTTTCCAGCAGTGTGAATAAGGTTATGCTGGCTCCTTCAAAGTCCACACCCCCTAGTGTGCTGGCGCTGGCTATAATGGCTGATTTTGCTGTGGTGTCCCAGGTTACCAGGATAGCGTCTCTCATGGCTGCTTTCGGTGCTGTCTCAGCTTTCCTCACTCGGAATACCGTTAGTATAAGGTTGGGGTCTGCTGTGAGGCCTATAGCTGTTAGCAGCCAACCGGAGTATGGTAAGAGCTGATCCCCATTCACATCTTTGGGTATTCCCCGCAGGCATACATAACGGTGCATGTGTCTTCCTGAGAGGCAACTGCTCTGTTCAGTTTATGGACCTGCAGAGTTAGGGTGCCAATGCTGGACTTGGTGGCCTGCAGCCGTGTTTCCCGCACTGTGTCTCTTACCTCCGGTTTTTATCGCATTGCCCCCATGTCTTGTCGGATTTCTCTGAGGTCCGACTTCCATATTTGGCGCATCTCTAGGAGCATTTGCCTGATGTCTCCCTTAGTTGCGGGGGACAAATCATCTTCTGAGTCGTCTGCCCCATCTGAGTCTCCTTGTCTATAGGAGGCAAGCTCCTCTCCCTCTTCTTCTAGGGATTCCTCCGAGTTCTCCTCCTCATGGGTCTCTGCAAGCGCCATTTTGGCGGGCGCCGGTGATGCCTTATATCTCTGTGTTTGAGGGTTTCTGGCCCCTGAGGTTTGCGATGGTTTTGCCCCATGTTGTCTCTTGGGGGGGGTGAGGTGTAGATGTTCCGCGTCATTTAAATTCTTCTTATATTTTTGGGTTTATTCCTTAGATGAAGCGGAGCTCTGCAAAAGTGCGTCCGTTCAGTCTCGTGGTTGGCAAAGTCAAGTTCCAACGTATGGTGGACCAGTTACTCGATGGCTTCCAAGATTATGTGTGTGCATATTTGGACGACATCACGATTTTCAGTGAAACCTTGGAAGACGCATAGGAGCGGTACTAGACCAGATTAGAGAGGCCGACTTAACCTTCAAGCAGAATAATTTGGGATGGCAGATGTCCAGTATTTAGGACACCGGGTGGGGTATGGGAAACAGAAACCCGAACTGGCAAAGGTTGAGGCTGTAGCTCAGGGGCCCACTCCCCATACCAAAACCTAGGTTCTAACTTTCCTAGGAACAGCCGGCTACTATCGGAAGTTTGTCCCAAACTATATTGCCCTCGTTAAACCCCTCACTGATCTGACCAAGAAGAACAATCTACACCCTGTTCCAAATTATTATGCAAATTATATTTTTCTCATTTACCTAAATAATTTATGTCAATAACAGTCAGCATAATTCTCATGTTATCCACTACTAAGAGTACAATTCAAATTTTATTGAACAAAACTCCTGATGATAACAGTATTTTTTTTAAACATAAAAAACTTATTATGCACAGTAAGTTTCAAAACACTTTATAGGTTGTAAAGAACTGAACATTGTCATTTGTGGTGTTTGCAGCATATTTACTGAAATCAAAAGCTATTTCAATCAAAGGTATACTAAAATTTTAAGTTTTCAAACATATTAACAGGTCATGTTACATTTTAACATAGGACCCCTTATTTGATTGCAGCTTCACAAGTCTGGCATCCATTGAACTTGTGAGTTTTTGGACAGTTTCTGCTTGAATTTGTTTGCAAGATGTCAGAATAGCCTCCCAGAGCTGCTGTTTGGATGTAAACTGCCTACCACCCTCATAGATCTTTTGCTTGAGGATGCTCCGAAGGTTCTCCATAGGACTGAGGTCCTTTTTATCCCCATAGCAGTCATTGATGCAGAGGTATTCTTTGCAGAATGAGATGGTGCATTGTCATGCATGAAGATGATTTTATTACGGAAAGCATAGTTCTTCCTTCTGTACCAGGGAAAAAAGTGGTCAGTCAGAAACTCCACATACTTTGCAGAGGTCCTCTGTACACCTTAACGGACCCTAAAGGGGCCTACCAGCTCTCTTCCCATGATTCCGGCCCAAAACATGACTCCACCAATGCCTTGCTGACGTCGCAGCCTTGTTGGAACAGGATGGCCGTCCACCAACCATCCACTACTCCATCCATCTGGACCATCCAGGGTTGCACGGCACTCATCAGTGAAAAGGACTGTGTGAAAATAAGTTTTTTTCTGCCCAATGCAGCTGTTTATGCTTGTGAGCACTGGTTAGTGGTGGCCGAATAGAAGGTTTATGCACAGTTGCAAGACTCTGGAGGACTCTACAACTTGATGTCCGTGGGACTCCAGAGGCACCAGCAGCTTCAAATATCTCTTTGCTGCTATGTAATGGTATTTTAGCAGCTGCTCTCTTGATCCGATGCATAGATCTGACAGAAAACTTCCTCAATGTGCCTTTATCTGCACGAACCCGTCTGTGCTTTGAATCAGCCACAAATCTCTTAATAGTGCAATGATCACGCTTAGGTTTTTGTGAAATATCTCATGTTTTCATACCTTGTCCAAAGCATTGAACTATTTCGCTCTTTTAGTCAGCAGAGATCATATTTCTTCCCCATATTGCATGAAAATGGTGCTCTGCTTAATAATGTGGAACACCCTCCTTTAGTAGTTTTTCCTTAAATTGGGCTCACCTGGCAATCTAATCATCACAGGTGTCCGAGATTGTTTTCAGTGATCAAAAAAGCCCTGAGACACAATGCCATCCATGAGTTAAACTGAAAAATAAAATATTTAATCTTTGTGACACTTAAGTAGAATTTGCCTAATAATTTGGATTGGGCCCCAGAGTGTGAGCAGACCCTTGTCAACAGTCCTGTCCTAGCTGCTCCCAACCCAGCTAAATGATTTCTTGATCACACAGATGCTCCAATGTTTGGGTTGGGAGCAGTGTTGGGTCAGGTCCGAGAAGATGGTGGAGAACATTCCGTAGCTCGTCCCAGCAGGAACTTCTACCTGGGGAGGTGAGCTACGCTGCTATCGAAAATGAATGCCTGGCTGTTATTTGCCCTACAGAAACTCCAGCCATATTTTTAAGGACAGCAGTTCACCTTACTCATGGATCAAAACCCATTGATATGGCTAAATCGAGTGGCAGGGGACAATGCCCGGTTGTTGCGCTAGAGTTTGGCATTACAACCACATGATTTTACCATTCACTATCGCCCTGGGAAACAGAATGGCAATGCCGACGGGTTATGTCGACAAACTGAACTGGAAAAGTGATCCGTGAGCACTCCACGGATATCCCCAAGCTGATCTGTGTATGCCGGCTTGTGATTACGGGGGAGCAGTGTAGCAGAATGAATTTGTGAAATAAACTTTTATTCCTTTTGTTCGGCTGTCCATACACCTTCTGTTCATTTGGCGAACCAACTCTGTGTGGTCCGCTTGTTCACACTTCATAATCACCGACCACCCCTGGCTGTTAACCACAAATAAGCAATTAGTGTGTGGCCGCCGTTCGTATAACCAAACACACGTGCTTCAAGAATTGGTGGCATTTTTGTCTCCCGAACTCTGGAAGCGGTACATGGTCGTCGAATGCGTGGAACTGCATGTTGGATATGGGAACCCCAGAAAGATGACCGGTCATCGTCTTGTTTTCTGTGGAACTATTTTGGGACATCACTTTGTGGTCGAATGGCAATTCCAAACTACTGACTTTTGTGGGGTTCCTATGTTATTATGGTGATTTGTGATATTTTCTGTTATTTCCTGTAACTGGGAGATAATTGAATTATTTTATTTTGAGCTCAATTATTTATCAGAAACAGAGACTCTTGAGAAGAAACCAGTGCAATGTTGCTATGCAGACCCTATGCTAGGGGTATATGCATAAAACCTGTTTATGGCCAAATGAAGTTCAGCTGACTCCCAGAGCTATGTGTCATCTGGGGGGGGGGAAGGTTTTGGATTATTACAGCGCTTCTTTCAGCTTCGAGGAAGGAATAGTGGAGATACCTAGTCGTGGTTTTGGAGCTCTGCTAAAAGCTAGTCACCAGCCCCAAACAGCCTCAGGCACCACTCCAAGGCTGGTGGGTTTCAAAGTGTAAATTTTGCCTGTATGTAAATGTGTGTCATTATGCCTGTCAGTGTGTCAGTATGTGTGTGTCAGTACATCTGTCAGTGTATGTCTGTGTGTGTGTCAATATGTCTGTGCATGTAAGTATGTCTCTCAGTGTATGTGTCTGTGTGCCAGTAGGCCTGTCAGTGTGAGTGTCAGTATGTCTGTCAGTGTAGAAACATAGAATGTGACGGCAGATAAGAACCATTCGGCCCATATAGTCTGCCTAATTTTTTAAATACTTTCATTAGTCCCTAGTCTTATCTTATAGTTAGGATAGCCTTATGCCTAACCCACGCATGCTTAAACTCCTTTACTGTGTTAACCTCTACCACTTCAGCTGGAAGGCTATTCCATGCATCCACTACCCTCTCAGTAAAGTAATACTTCCTGATATTATTTTTAAACCTTTGTCCCTCTAATTTAAGACTATGTCCTCTTGTTGTGGTAGTTTTTCTTCTTTTAAATATAGTCTCCTCCTTTACTGTGTTGATTCCCTTTATATATTTAAATGTTTCTATCATATCCCCCTGTCTCGTCTTTCCTCCAAGCTATACATGTTAAGATCCTTTAACCTTTCCTTGTAAATACAATTTCAAATTGAGGAGTTAATGATAGCCAAATAAGGATTCTGAAAAACACTTAGCATTCAGGATTTTTTTTAAAGGGGGCACCATTATGGGGTCAAATAATTTTTTAACATTTTATTTGGATTCCATGATATCCAGTCCTGATTCACAGATATCGCTCATGTGGACATTCCCCTTCCACGTTAGCTACATTAATTCTGTGCAACTTTGGGTGTAATTTGTAGCCTGAAGAGTTACAGCTGACACAAATAATTAATTCCATCCAAAGATAATATAAACGTAATATAGAATTAGTAACCTCCTCTTTAGCAGTGTTTGTAGAGTGATCAGAGTGCAAACTCTTGGGGATAGGGCATTGTTTAATTGTGAAACCATTCACAAACCATTAACTCTTAACAGCAAACTGGCAACAGGACCAACACAATGCACTGCAGTGGTTATGGTGCATATTGTACCATTTTAACACTGTGTATTAATCGCATTTCCAATATGACATCAGATCTTGTCCCATTATTCACATTCCAAGTCGCGTGTTTATAAAAAGCACATTAAAGCACTCATTGCTATGACTTTGTATGTAGAATGTTTGGTATTAATAGTATGTTGATATAAAATGAAAGATTAATGAATGAGGAATTTAACCAGCCTCCAAAATGTTCTACATTGAATAACTTCGAGCAGTTAGAAAGGTCAGTAAGTTTAAACCTACATGTTCTCATTCTGTTTCTATGAATCTTATCAAACTATAATATTCTTCTTCATAATCAATTTAAACACCAGTCCAGCAATAGAAATATTTCCACGATAGTTCAGTCCGACTCATACCGTGTTACACAGTTTAAAAACTTTGCAATATGACATTAATTGGCATTCCACAATGTCTTGTCATTTAAAGTTAAGCCGTTACAGATATGATTTGACATCATTTTTCTTTATAGAAACCAATAAATGTTACGTCTTTTCTGCCTGACATACATTATGTTATATGATCCTAAAAACCCATTTTAAAGCATTTAGATCCTAATGTTCGGATACATTTTGTAGGTGCGGTGGTTCCCCTATAAATATTTAGACATGTCAGAGATTTGTATGTTCTTTCTATTTTAAAAACTATTAAAATATTTATCTTATCATGACCTTAATTACTCCTATCCTGATGAATTTCCATCGTAAATAAAAATAACTATTCATGTTTGTTTTTAATATTTTATGTAAGATGGTGGACACGTCTGACTTGTGCATCGTTTAACAGATTAATTAATTAATTAATAGAACCGGAATAACTATCAACATAACACAAAAGCACCACGAAAGATACCAATTCAGCAGGAGAACAAGAAATGTTTAGCATTTTTCTGGAGAATATAGAGAACCTTAGACCAAAATCTGATTCAAAGGCTAGTAATGGCACAGAATGGTCTATCTATCTGTCTATCTATCTATCTATCTATCTATCGATCTATCTGTCTGTCTATCTATCTATCTGTCTGTCTGTCTATCTATCTATCTATGTCTATCTATCTGTCTGTCTGTCTGTCTGTCTATCTATCTATCTATCTATCTGTCTGTCTGTCTGTCTATCTATATCAATATAACAAAAAAAAGCAATACGGCTCCTCCAACATTGTCCTGTACTATACACAGGGCTGGACTGGCCCACCGGGATACCGGGAAATTTCCCGGTGGGCCGTCGGCACCTGGGGCCTGGCAGGCAGCTGGCTTTTCTGGTGGCCGCAGGGGGAGCTGTCTGTTCTGTCTCTGCTCCCCCGCCCCAGCGCATTACAAAGAGACCGGGGGGGCGGGGGAGCAGAGACAGAACAGCCAGCTCCCCCCATGCGGCCGCCATCAGAGCTCCCCATGCGGCCGCCAGCACACAGGTAGCAATTACGTGTGTCAGTGTGAGTGTATGTGTGTGTGTCTGTCATGGTGTATCTGTCTGTGTCATGGTATGTGTGTCTCTGTCTGTGTCATGGTGTGTGTGTCTGTCTGTGTCATGGTGTGTGTCTGTCTGTGTCATGGTGTGTGTCTGTATCCCCCCCACACACACGCTGTACTCCTCACACACACTGTACCCCTCATGCAAAAAACTGCCCCACATACACACACACAAACGACATCCTTCACAAACACAATGCACCCCTGTATACACACTGCACACTGCACCCCTTACACACCCCTCACACACACATATTGCACCCCTCACAAACACACACACATACACACACACACACACTACACACACACACTACAGCCTCTAGCCCCTATCCCGGCAGTCCCCAGGTAAGTTGTCAAACTGTTCTTAAACATAATGTAGTGGTTATTGTGCCTGGATTGTTTCTTTAAATAATCTACCAGTGCCACTCCCAAGATCAGGGACCCAGTATATGCCACAGCGTTGTACATATAAACATTGTAGAAAATAGTTTTTACTTGGGGCACCTTGAATCTAAAAAGTTTGGAAACCACTGACTTAGACCAAGCTTGCATCTTCGCAAAAAGGGTGATTGATGGAAGTGAGAATTATTTAGAATTCAAAGTGGATTTCCCAATTTAATCCAGGATAACCAAAATGTAATTACAGCTGGATTTTCCAATTCAACTGCTTGGCCATAATATTTGAAATTTGTTTTTATTCCAAATTTTAGCTTTATTGAATGTCCCTTACATTGTTCATTCTAATATCTTGCACTGAGCTCAGATCTCTGTAAATCCAGGATGTTTGTAGCAACACAGACTCGAATCTCTCATGAATGTTTCCAAAACCTTGTAAAAAGACATGACTATAGGGAATCCACGGCCATCTTATGATATAATCATAATTTGTGTCCCAGAAATTGGGTCATTAACAGGTTATTCACTAAAATGGGAATTGTTGAAAATTCGAAATTCATTTCAATTACATTTTTTGAACTACATTTTCACGCTCAAATAGGGGAAAGTCAAATATAGTTTCTGTTATTTTGGTCTAATTCATGCAACATATAGACCCAAGGGACACTTGACTCAATTTAATCCAAGAATATTCTCAATCCCCAATGGCTTCTAAGGATATCATTTGATGGTTGGAAAAGGAGTCCATATCTCTCTCTACTTCGGATACGATGGAGACTTGGTGTTATTTAATTCCCAGCTTGTTGTATTTACACTTATTACATCAATCATTGTGAAATGAGTAGGAGAAACCTATAAGGGTTTAAGATAGTTTGGAAATGCACCTCTTTCAGAAAGATAATTTCTGTTTTGCTCATTTACATATCATCCCAAGTAAGCCTGAGTAGTTGATTATGTAATTGAGTGAAAAAATAAAACACATTTTTGCTGGTTATTTGGTTAAAACACGGAGTGATGATAATTTGTAACAAAATGGAGAAAGACATTTTGTTATAGTGTCTCAAAGATAAATTGTACCAGTCTCCCCTGGGCTATAGCTCCAAGGCACCATTTATAGCAACCACCCATTGACCCAGCCCTTTATGGCCTTACTCTTTCTGAGGGCTTTGGGCTGGATAGCTTGCTAGATAGATGGTAAAATTGAAAGTTAAGACTACAAGAGCCAAATGGCAACAGTTTCTGAAACTCATCCCTCTATTCTGAAACTGCAAGAAAATAGTGATTGACCAAGTAACAGTATGTCTTTGTAGGCATTTAGTTCTTAGGGATCCTATTAAAATCTGAAATCAGAGTTTGCCCTCACCAAAACAAGACCAGTGCTTAGCCAGGTGACACTTTTCCTGGATTCTAACATCCACGTGTGAATGGATGGTTCTCAGAGCCGGGCATAATACAATTTCTCTGGCACAGCTGCCCGTCTTATTATGGCAGAGCAAAAACCTATCTACTGAGATCTATACAATCAAATTTCAATACAAATTAAAAAAACAAGTTGTGTCAAATATAAAGTCCCCAAAAAAGGTCCAAAAAGTCCAAACAATTCCAGGTAACCATCCAGGCTTTCACTTATGATCTGAGCACTTTTTGATTCACTAGATTGGTCACTGATGGGGTAACTCCTTGGGAAAAATTAAGGGAGGTTGGAGGGTCACCCTATTAATAATCACCCGGTTACTGAGAGAAAGGTGAATGGAATTTGCTGGGGCAGATGAACTCAACAACTTTTTCGTCTCTCTTACTTATTCTTACATTTGAAGTATTTGTTAATCAAATATTTGTGGTAGATTCTTAAAGGGGCCTTTTAGTATTATACCTTATAATTGATTTGTATATCAGGTAAGCTAGGATGACGTATTAGATTAACTCTAATGGTATCCATGAGTAATATAGGGTATATATCTTGTTAGATAAAAACTATTAAAATGGCTTAGAAATCAATACTCATAAAAAAACAATGCTTATATACATTAGAATTCACAATTATTGCACCATTTGATAACCTTATTTGATATAAAATCTTAAAAGGTCTGGTCAATAAAATAAATCCAGTGTTATAAAAAAAAGGGTTGCTTTACAGTCCACAATAGTTGCAACTTGTATAGTCTTTGTTGGATACAATTGCATAAATAGCCCTTTCAAATGTTAGCTGAAAGCAGTTACTGTGTAACAGGGGTATATCTGCTAAACAAGCGCTTTTGATATAGTACAAAAATAATAGTTTTCTATCTATGTAATTTGTACACTGCTTGCATCTGCAAAAAGCTTAACCCCTTAAGGACACATGACATGTGTGACATGTCATGATTCCCTTTTATTCCAGAAGTTTGGTCATTAAGGGGTTAAAGATTATATACAGGGATCTTCCTGTCCTCCAGCACCTCCCATGCCTCACCCCTCTGTCAGTCCCTACATTGGCTTCCTATAAAATATAGAGCTCAATTTAAAATTCTGGTTCTGGCTTTCAAATCTCTACATAATGCTGCTCCCACCTATCTATCCTCCCTTATACACAAGTATGTCCCATCTAGGCCCTTACGATCTGCTGAAGACTTACGTCTATCTTCTGTCCGTACTCCCACCTCTGATGCTCGCCTTCAAGATTTCTCGAGGGCTGCACCGTTCCTGTGGAACTCGCTTCACTCCTCCGTTAGATGTTAGATGCTCACCCAGTCTCCACTCCTTCAAAAAATCGTTAAAAATCCACTTCTTCATAAAAGCGTATCAATTAAACTGTTAATAGCTCCCGACTGATTCCTCTTCTGCAACTGTCCCTACTATCCTTACCTTTTTGTGTCATTTTACCCCACTCCCTCTAGCATGTAAGCTCACTGAGCAGGGCCCTCAACCCCTCTGTTCCTGTGTGTCCAACTTGTCTGATAACAACTACATGTCTGTTCGTCCACCCATTGTAAAGCGCTGCGGAATTTGACAGCGCTCTATAAATATCATAATAATAATCTCAAGTGTTAAAAGATATCTTCAATCTATGGGAAGATAAAGTAGAAACCCATGGCATTTTCTGTATTAGGAAATTTTATTTCAAGATAAATAATATTAAAATCACACTCACAGTCTGTACCAAGAGGATATGGAAACACTGTTGGTGGTTAGAGGTAGCGTGGCACCGGTCCTTCAGTCCGGCCGGTTGGTGGAGAGACACTGCTTGGAGCCACGTGCGTCTCAATGATCACCCTTCTGTGTGTTCCAAATTTCCTTCTCGGTAGTGGTTTGCGGTTCGTGCCGGAAACAAGTCCTTATGCGTTTCATGAGATAGGTCTCTCTTCATCAGAGGATACCGCTTGCATATGATGGTTTAAATAGCCGATATTCACTTCCATTGAAGTGTCAATATATGGTCTGGATATATAACTAATAAATGTGTATATACATATTACTAATTGTCTTTTAAAACACAGTTAGCTTTTATTAATTGTCATAATTTTGATTACCTTTCATAAATGTTATGCATTCATAACGCACAACTTTCAAATGTTATGTAACACTGCAATCTGCAAAATGTATTTTTATATTCTTTCATTCATCTTAAATAAGTATCAAGTATATATCATAAATGTTTTTATAAATAAACTGTATAAACCAAAAGAGATCAACTAATGCTTTGGCCACCAAGAGGTTAATAAGAAACAAGAACTTTATCGGCTATTCAAACCGACAATCATATCCAATCAGAGTAATATCTCTATCCACACTATTTACCCCTTGTTTGTGAGATTTCTATCTCTACTATTATTGTTTATAAACAACTTTGGGGGCAAATGATCTAAATATGTTTATTAGGACCCGGTTTCCATCTCTCCAATGGAGAATTTTCCATTCCAAAATTATTGTGGTTATACTTTGTACACAAGTGGTTTGTTATTTTATATTTTTTCACTCCACCATTTCCACCTGGTATATCACAATAAGAGCGGGCTCTAGGGTTTTTTTTTTTTTTAAAATATGTTTAAAATCGACTTTTATGAGACCTTCGTCTCGCTCTTTGCGGCATCAGGGGACGTTCCTGTCTAAGACCCTGGTGAATTTCTTCTTCTGTGAAATGGTTGGTTTTTTTGTACCTTCTTAAATCTAAACCCAGGTGTTTAACACCCGTCATACAGCACAGCCCCATTCCTATTTATTGTCTATTGTTCTAATTTTTCTAATTGTTGCATATTCTAATAAAGTTGTTCGACCATTATTTTATCTATTGAAGGGATCTCCATTTTTGGACTTGTATGATCTTTCTGGGCCTATTTGTCTATTTTGTAATCCAATTGAATTGTGGTGGGTTAGCCCTACTTGGGAGCCTCGTACGCACGGTCATTTGGTTCCCTCGTGGCACGAATGTGCAAATAAAACAGAAAACAATCAATAATCATGCAGATAGTCAAATGCCAAGCGGACTCACACTCACATTTTATAGAGCTGTAGACCAGCGTATAGCAGGACAATTCCCACAGATTGATATGTAGCTTGTGTGGGATAGTCACTCAGCCACCAAATGAATATAAACAGTAAAATCAACACAATAGTGCTCACTGTAAAAATGAAATACAGATAAAAACAAATGGTAGTTTACCCATATTAGATTGAGCAGTAACAGTTGGGATAGAGAGTACAGTTAGGGTTAGAGAGCACCGTTAGGGTTAGAGAGTAGAGTTAGAGAGCACTGTTAGGGTTAGAGAGTACAGTTAGAGTTAGAGAGCACTGTTAGGGATAGAGTTAGGGTTAGAGAGTACAGTTAGAGTTAGAGAGCACTGTTAGGGTTAGAGAGTACAGTTAGAGTTAGAGAGCACTGTTAGGGATAGAGTTACGGTTAGAGAGTACAGTTATGGTTAGCGAGTACAGTTAGAGTTAGAGAGTACAGTTATGGTTAGAGAGTACCATTAGGGTTAGGGAGTAAAGTTAGGGTTAGAGAGCACCATTGGGTTAGAGAGTACAGTTAGTGTTAGAGAGTACAGTTAGGGTTAGAAAGTACAGTTCAGGTTAGACAGTACAGTTAGGGTTAGAGAGTACAGTTAGGGTTAGAGAGCACAGTTAGTGGTAGAGAGTACAGTTATGGTTAGAGAGCACAGTTATGGTTAGATAGCACTGTTAGGGTTAAAGAGCACATTTAGGGTTAAGGAGTACAGTTAGGGTTAGAGAGCACAGTTAGGGTTAGAGAGTACAGTTATGGTTAGAGAGCAAAGTTAGGGTTAGAGAGTACAGTTAGGGTTAGAGAGTACAGTTAGGGTTAGGGAGCACAGTTAGGGTTAGAGAGTACAGT
The DNA here is from genome assembly GCA_933207985.1 of Pelobates cultripes. NCBI lineage: Eukaryota > Metazoa > Chordata > Amphibia > Anura > Pelobatidae > Pelobates > Pelobates cultripes. The sequence continues at coordinate 2,311,151 of OW240920.1, read as the reverse complement.
TATGGTTAGAGAGCACAGTTAGGGTTAGAGAGCACAGTTTGGGTTAAGGAGTACAGTTAGGGTTAGAGAGTACAGTTAGGGTTAGAGAGCACATTTAGGGTTAAGGAGTACAGTTAGGGTTAGAGAGCACAGTTACGGTTAGAGAGTACAGTTAGGGTTAGAGAGTACAGTTATGGTTAGGGAGTACAGTTAGGGTTAGAGAGCACATTTAGGGTTAGAGAGTACAGTTAGGGTTAGAGAGTACAGTTATGGTTAGGGAGTACAGTTATGGTTAGAGAGTACAGTAAGGGTTAGAGAGCACAGTTAGGCTTAGAGAGTACAGTTAGGGTTAGAGAGCACATTTAGGGTTAGAGAGTACCGTTAGGGTTAGGGTTTTATCTAAGGGCAATACGGGGGTATAATGAAGAAAATGAGTGTAGTCTGACTCATATTTCCTTTAGCTAACACTGAGATGAATACTGTATTTATTCAAACTGATAACTTTAAATTGGTCAGCTGGTATTTCCCTGGTTCGAGTATCCTTTCTTAAAATGCTTGCGACTCTGTATGATCCTTATGGTATACTTACCATACATTAGATACCTCATTCTGAATGGAATTTCTAACTTAATGGTTTCCTGTGTTTTGGAGTGACATTACCGACGTTATTTGGTTCCTCAAAACATTCTGAAAAACCTTCACAAAATAATACTTAGAGTCTAAATATTGTCAAGAAGAATGAAGGATATCAGGAAACTCCTCACTCATAAATATCATTAGTCAGTTTCTTGAGTAATTAATTTTAATCCCCCCATTAATCTGGGGTTAGCTGCTGAGACAAAGATACCTCCCAATCCCCATTCTGGCAGGAGCTATAAAAATGCACAGCATCCACAGCTGAGATAACAGAGGTCCATATCGGTACATAAGACAATCTTCCCCTTCTTTGGGTTAAGGTTAACATGCTTTCCAAACAGTCTATGTGTAAAATTGGATTATGGGTCGCAGCTTTAGGTGTGATACTGCATGTGGCAGGTAAGAGAGTACTAATTATCTACATATCTATCTATCTATCTATCTATCTATCCATCTGTCTATTATCTATCTATCTATCCATCTATTATATATCTATCTATCTATTATTTATCTATCTATCTATCTATATATTACCTATCCATCTATCTATCCATCTATTATATATCTATCTATCTATTATTTATCAATCTATCTATCTATTATATATCTATCTATATATTATCTATCTTTCTATCTATCTATCTTTGTCTATCTATCTATCTATATATTATCTATTTATCTATCTATAAATTGTCTATCTATTTATCAATCTATCAATCTGTTATCTATCTATATATCTATCTATCTATCTATCTATCTCTATCTATTTGTCTATCGATCTGTCTATCTGTCTGTCTATCTATCTATCTATCTCTGTCTATCTATCTATCTATCTGTCTGTCTGTCTGTCTGTCTGTCTGTCTATCTTTGTCTGCCTGTTAATCTGTTTAGCACTTTATGTCATTGCACTATCTCTTTGTATCTGTCTGTCTGTCCATCTATCTCCCTTTGTCAGTAGATAGAATGTCTATCTCTCTATCTATTTTGTGTATCTGTGTCTCCATCCAAGTCTCCAGTAAGTCACAGATGATCTCTCCCTTTCCCTCACAGATGCTCAGACCACCATAACAGCACCTGGTAAGTGAATTCTGTCATGTCCACTGAATAGTCTTTACTTTTAATGTTACATATACTGCGATATTAATTTCTATTGTCTGAGATTATTTATTGGTATTAATTTGATTAAAAAGATGCCAAAAAAGTCACAATAAGATAATAACACAGATATAATAGAGAGAGGAGTCTATAGTTTGACGCAGTGGTACAGGTATAATAGAGGGAGGAGTCTATAGTTTGACGCAGTGGCACAGATAGAATAGAGGGAGGAGTCTATAGTTTGACGCAGTTGTGCAGATATAATAGAGGGAGGAGTCTATAGTTTGACGCAGTGGTACAGGTATAATAGAGGGAGGAGTCTATAGTTTGACGCAGTGGCACAGATAGAATAGAGGGAGGAGTCTATAGTTTGACGCAGTGGTGCAGATATAATAGAGGGAGGAGTCTATAGTTTGACGCAGTGGTACAGGTATAATAGAGGGAGGAGTCTATAGTTTGACGCAGTGGCACAGATAGAATAGAGGGAGGAGTCTATAGTTTGACGCAGTTGTGCAGATATAATAGAGGGAGGAGTCTATAGTTTGGCCTTGAGTGGTACAGGTATAATAGAGGGAGGAGTCTATAGTTTGGCCGGTACACAGATAGAATAGAGGAGAGTCTATAGTTTGGCAGTGGTACAGGTATAATAGAGGGAGGAGTCTATAGTTTGACGCAGTTGTGCAGATATAATAGAGGGAGGAGTCTATAGTTTGACGCAGTGGTACAGATATAATAGAGGGAGGAGTCTATAGTTTGACGCAGTGGTACAGGTATAATAGAGGGAGGAGTCTATAGTTTGACGCAGTGATACTGATATAATAGAGGGAGGAGTCTATAGTTTGACGCAGTGATACTGATATAATAGAGGGAGGAGTCTATAGTTTGACGCAGTGGCACAGGTATAATAGAGGGAGGAGTCTATAGTTTGACACAGTGGCACAGATAGAATAGAGAGAGGAGTCTATAGTTTGACGCAGTGGTACAGGTATAATAGAGGGAGGAGTCTATAGTTTGACGCAGTGGTACAGATAGAATAGAGGGAGGAGTCTATAGTTTGACGCAGTGGCACAGATAGAATAGAGAGAGGAGTCTATAGTTTGACGCAGTGGTACAGGTATAATAGAGGGAGGAGTCTATAGTTTGACACAGTGGCACAGATAGAATAGAGGGAGGAGTCTATAGTTTGATGCAGTGGTACAGATAGAATAGAGGGAGGAGTCTATAGTTTGATGCAGTGGTACAGATAGAATAGAGGGAGGAGTCTATAGTTTGATGCAGTGGTACAGATAGAATAGAGGGAGGAGTCTATAGTTTGACGCAGTGGCACAGGTATAATAGAGGGAGGAGTCTATAGTTTGACGCAGTGGCACAGATAGAATAGAGGGAGGAGTCTATAGTTTGACGCAGTGGCACAGATAGAATAGAGAGAGGAGTCTATAGTTTGACGCAGTGGTACAGGTATAATAGAGGGAGGAGTCTATAGTTTGACACAGTGGCACAGATAGAATAGAGGGAGGAGTCTATAGTTTGACGCAGTGGCACAGATAGAATAGAGGGAGGAGTCTATAGTTTGACGCAGTGGTACAGATATAATAGAGGGAGGAGTCTATAGTTTGACGCAGTGGTACAGGTATAATAGAGGGAGGAGTCTATAGTTTGACGCAGTGATACTGATATAATAGAGGGAGGAGTCTATAGTTTGACGCAGTGATACTGATATAATAGAGGGAGGAGTCTATAGTTTGACGCAGTGGCACAGATAGAATAGAGGGAGGAGTCTATAGTTTGACGCAGTGGCACAGATAGAATAGAGAGAGGAGTCTATAGTTTGACGCAGTGGTACAGGTATAATAGAGGGAGGAGTCTATAGTTTGACACAGTGGCACAGATAGAATAGAGGGAGGAGTCTATAGTTTGATGCAGTGGTACAGATAGAATAGAGGGAGGAGTCTATAGTTTGACGCAGTGGTACAGATATAATAGAGGGAGGAGTCTATAGTTTGACGCAGTGATACTGATATAATAGAGGGAGGAGTCTATAGTTTGACGTCTATAGTCTATAGTTTGACGCAGTGGTACAGGTATAATAGAGGGAGGAGTCTATAGTTTGACGCAGTGGCACAGATAGAATAGAGGGAGGAGTCTATAGTTTGACGCAGTGGTACAGATAGAATAGAGGGAGGAATCTATAGTTTGACGCAGTGGCACAGATAGAATAGAGGGAGGAGTCTATAGTTTGACGCAGTGGTACAGGTATAATAGACGGAGGAGTCTATAGTTTGACGCAGTGGCACAGATAGAATAGAGGGAGGAGTCTATAGTTTGACACAGTGGTACAGATAGAATAGAGGGAGGAGTCTATAGTTTGACACAGTGGTACAGATAGAATAGAGGGAGGAGTCTATAGTTTGACGCAGTGGTACAGGTATAATAGAGGGAGGAGTCTATAGTTTGATGCAGTGATACTGATATAATAGAGGGAGGAGTCTATAGTTTGACGCAGTGGCACAGATAGAATAGAGGGAGGAGTCTATAGTTTGACACAGTGGTACAGATAGAATAGAGGGAGGAGTCTATAGTTTGATGCAGTGATACTGATATAATAGAGGGAGGAGTCTATAGTTTGACGCAGTGGTACAGATAGAATAGAGGGAGGAGTCTATAGTTTGACGCAGTGGCACAGATAGAATAGAGGCAGGAGTCTATAGTTTGATGCAGTGGCACAGATAGAATAGAGGGAGGAGTCTATAGTTTGACGCAGTGGTACAGGTATAATAGAGGGAGGAGTCTATAGTTTGACGCAGTGGCACAGATAGAATAGAGGGAGGAGTCTATAGTTGATGCAGTGGCACAGATATAATAGAGGGAGGAGTTTATAGTTTGACGCAGTGGTACAGATAGAATAGATGGAGGAGTCTATAGTTTGACGCAGTGGTACAGATAGAATAGAGGGAGGAGTCTATAGTTTGACGCAGTGGTACAGATAGAATAGAGGGAGGAGTCTATAGTTTGACGCAGTGGTACAGATAGAATAGAGGGAGGAGTCTATAGTTTGACGCAGTGGTACAGGTATAATAGAGGGAGGAGTCTATAGTTTGACACAGTGGTACAGGTATAATAGAGGGAGGAGTCTATAGTTTGACGCAGTGGCACAGATAGAATAGAGGGAGGAGTCTATAGTTTGACGCAGTGGCACAGATAGAATAGAGGGAGGAGTCTATAGTTTGACGCAGTGGTACAGGTATAATAGAGGGAGGAGTCTATAGTTTGACGCAGTGGTACAGGTATAATAGAGGGAGGAGTCTACAGTTTGATGCAGTTGCACAGATAGAATAGAGGGAGACTCGGTGACTCAGAGTGAAGGCAACGTGAGAGAAAAAAAATTGCTATAACTTGCATATTTACAATATCAACTATGCGCACAAATCATTTACACAGTTTAATAAAGAGTTTGGCCTCTCATTAAACTATTTTGTTTGTCTGCAGGTCTGCCAGTCCCTGGGTGGGGTATTGCTCTGCTAGTTCTGATGTCGCTGTTCTTTGCCGCCATCTTGATATGCATGTGCTGCGTGGTAAGTGTAATGAAGATGGATTAAAGACAGGTAGTTAGAGAGAGGATGTTTTCTGTTAAAGATTTGGAAATAGTAATTAAATACAAAATGAATATAGAGCAGGAGGACTGGCTTCTATTTTCTACATTACTCGGTTTTTACACACTGGAATAAAGTCACCTAATTAGGAAGCATTTAGATACCCACACTCATCACATTCAAAATCAGAGGACAATTATCTAAACGGGGAAAATGTAACAATGGAATCCCAATTTACAGCACTCTGGGCACGCTACTGCATTATCAGCCTGAGATATTATGTGTTAAGCGATCCCAAATATCCTCCGCAAAATTGATAAAGAAAGTACAAATAAACAACAGATTAAAGTAATGTAAATGGACTTATCGTTTTGGGTTTCCTGAATATTATTCTATTTTATAAATGAAAGGGCTCAGTAGTGAAGAGGTTAAGATAAAATCTGTCATGGGGTTAGTCTGAATGGTCTTGAGTGGTGGGATTGTATGCCTATACGTGTATGAAAACAATGTTAAAAACTTGAGATTGTGATAATGTCCTTTTCAGAATAACGACGGATGTTTAGTTACATTGTACCTATAAATACAGTTGTCAAATCATTTAATTGTCTGTTTTTTTTTGTGTGTTTCAGCCTGTGTGTTGCAGAGGTAATGGAATGGATGCCCAAGGTGGAATGTCGTCTGTCTTTGACAGAGTGGCATTTTGGAAATAAAGAACGTCTCCTGGACTTGCATTGAATCCATGCACCTGTCTCCTGCAAAAATCTTGAATTGTGTGTTTACATTGATTGTGTGTTTACATTGATTTCTTGTCCTCGGTTGTTCTATGTTTCACACTCTAAATTATGCCATCAGTAGCACAAAGGATGTAGTTGATGTGAATCACTAAGTCTCTCACCTTGCTTTTTTTAATTACTTATATCGACACAAACAAATCTTATCATATTCCAATAACCTTATTCATCAAGCTCTCATCAATGTTAAACAATGCATTATTTTTCTTGCAGTGGATTTAATGCATGCCAACAGGGCTAATCACTAGATTCTGAAATTTTATTAGTTAAATGAGAGTTGAAAAATCAAGGTTGGGAAACATAATTTTAATTGAATTTGATTCTCTACAATTCACAGTTTAGTGAAAAGCCCTGCAACATTCGTGTGTCCAACATATTATGATTTGAATTATGCTTCCAGTATGTTAAAGGGACAGAATACTAACCACCCCATAACTTAATCTTACAGATGTGATTATTGTGTTTTTAGATGGGGCTCTGAATGAAAATGGTGTCAATTCTGCAGTTTTTGCAGTTCACATGCTTACATGTGGCATTGGATTCAGTGCTCCTGTAAAAAAGTATTGGATTGGCAGATTATGGCTTGTCACATGTGCCCTGAGTGTTTCTCTTTGAGAAGCATTTGATTGGTCAGAAGTCATCAGAACCGATAATGTAATTAGAATCGCATCGGGCTTAAATGAGTAGAATATGACAGAGCTGGGAGAAAAGTGAGATTAATTGTGTTTTTATTCAATTGAAAATAATAATAACATTCTTTTTTTTCTCTGCTTTTGATTTTCTAATAAACTTTCTTTTCTCAAAACTGTTGCTGTTTTGGAGCATTAAATCAATAACATTTTGTATTTATTTGAAATAATGGAATTATATAGTATGAAGTCTTTGAAATATAGTAACATTCCTGTATATGTATAGATTATCTAAAATAAATTATTACATTATGTGGCAATAAATAATTGATTCTGTTGTATATTATACCATTTATATATTTTGTTAAACAATCTAGCATGCAAAAGAGATTAATATTGGGAATAATTTTCATTCAATAATCCATGGAGTAATGTCCATCCAAGTTTCTGGATCAGCAGCTGTGATCATTTTGATTCTGGCTCTAAAATATCTCTGTTCAGTAAAAAGTGGTCAATGCGCACCAACAAATGCAATAAGAACTGTTCCTGACCAACTGATTTAACCATGGTAAAAAGTAAAGAAAAAGTAAAGAAAAAGCAAAAAGACTTTCTGCAGCTGTTTGAAATATACTCTATAAACACGTGTTTGAACAAAAGCACAATGTTTTATAGAACCTATAGATTTAAATATGAATAGGTCCAGAAATTGAAAAGGTTAGAAACGTAGAAACATTGAATGTGACGGCAGATAAGAACCATTCGGCCCATCTAGTCTGCCCAATTTTCTAAATACTTTCATTAGTCCCTAGTCTTATCTTATAGTTAGGATAGCCTTATGCCTATCCCACACATGCTTAAACTCCTTTACTGTGTTAACCTCTACCACTTCAGCTGGAAGGCTATTCCATGCATCCACTACCCTCTCAGTAAAGCAGTGGATATATTTTTAAACCTTTGCCCCTCTAATTTAAGACTATGTCCTCTTGTTGTGGTAGTTTTTCTTCTTTTAAATATAGTCTCCTCCTTTAATGCGTTGATTCCCTTTATGTATTTAAATGTTTCTATCATATCCCCCCGTCTCATGTTTCCTCCAAGCTATACATGTTAAGATCCTTTAACCTTTCCTTGTAAGTTTTATCCCGCAATCCATGAACCAGTTTAGTAGCCCTTCTCTGAACTCTCTAAAATATCAATATCCTTCTGGAGATACGGTCTCCAATCCTGCGTACAATGCTCCAAGTGAGGTCTCACCAGTGTTCTGTACAATGGCATGAGCACTTCCCTCTCTCTACTGCTAATACCTCTCCCTATACAACCAAGCATTCTGTTAGCATTTCCTGCTGCTCTATTACATTGTCTGTCTACCTTTAAGTCATCAGAAATAATCACCCCTAAATCCCTTTCCTCATATGTTGAGGTTAGGACTCTATCAAATATTCTGTACTCTGCCCTTGGGTTTTTACGTCCAAGATGCATTATCTTGCACTTATCCACATTAAATGTCAGTTGCCACAATTCTGACCATTTTTCTAGTTTACCCAATTCATTTGCCATTTAGCTTATCCATCCTGGAACATCAACCCTGTTACATATTTTAGTATCATCAGCAAAAAGACATACCTTACCATCAAGACCTTCCGTAATATCACTAATAAAAACATTAAAGAGAATGGGTCCAAGTACAGATCCCTGAGGTACCCCACTGGTGACAAGCCCATGCTTCGAATATACTCCATTGACTACAACCCTCTGTTGCCTGTCACTCAGCCACTGCATTACCCATTCAACAATATTGGAATCCAAAATTAAAGATTGCAGTTTATTGATAAGCCTTCTATGTGCAACAGTGTCAAAAGCCTTACTGAAATCTAGGTAAGCAATGTCTACTGCACCACCCTGATCTATAATTTTAGTTACCCAATCAAAAAAATCAATAAGATTAGTTTGGCATGATCTCCCTGAAGTAAACCCATGTTGTTTCTGATTTTGAAATCCATGTGTTTTTAGATGTGCAACAATCCTTTCCTTTAACATGGTTTCCATTACTTTCCCCACTACTGAAGTAAGGCTTACTGGTCTATAGTTGCCCGAATCCTCCCTATTACCTTTCTTGTGAATGGGCACAACATTTGTTAACTTCCAATCTTCTGGGACTACTCCTGTTAACAATGATTGGTTAAATAAATCTGTTAATGGTTATTTGTAGACTTCTAAATTTGGTTTTAATGGAATTGGGATTCATATGAATTTTGGCCAATCAGCAGGCTGTTAATCGCCATACACTGATCAGCAAATAACATTTAACCACCATCCTAATACTGTGTAAGTCCCTCGGGTTCTGCCATAACAGTTCTGATGCGTTGAAGCACAGACCTCTAAACGTGTCCATTGGTATCTGGCACCAAGACATTAGCAGCAGATCCTTTAAGTCCTGGCCTTCATGATTTGTTTTTTTCAGCACAACCCATAGATCAAAATGAGATCTGGAGAATTTTGAAGCCAAGGCAACTTTTTGCTCTATTCCTCAAACCATTCCTGAATAATTCTTGCAGTACATTATTCTGCTGATAGAGACTAATGCCATCAGGGAGCACCATTGCTGTCCTCATTGAAGGCTCTTTCGGTGGTGGAAGGTTAATCATGGGCTCTCTGACCGGTCAGCAAACAGCTATGCACTGTGTGTTTTTACACTTTTCTCTCACTGACAGCTTTTACTTGCTGTTTAGGAGATTCTCTTACCCAGTCATCTAGCCATCACTACTAGTCCCTTGTCAAAGTCTTTCGCTTGCTAATTGTTCCTGCTTCCAACACATGAATTTCAAAAACTGACTAACTCACTTGCTGTCTAATATATCTACATCCCAATTGGATTGAGATCTGAGGAATGTAAAGGCCAAGGCAATACATTAATCGCTTTATGCTCCTTAAACCAGTTCTGAACAATTTCTGCAGTGAGGCATGGTACATTATCCTGATGAAAGAAGCCACTGCCATCAGGGAATATCATTGGCATGAAGAGATGTATGTGTTCTGCAACAATCTCTAGGTAAGTGGTACATGTTGAAATGGATGCCAGTACCCAAGGTTGTCCAGCAGAACATTTCTAGAGCATAACACTGCCTCTGCCAGCCCTCCTTCTTCCCATAGTGCATCTGGCTGCCAGGCAAACAACACACGAGCACACGGCCATGCACCTGATCTAAAAGAAAACGTGATTCATTAGATCACACAACCTTCATGGTCCAGGTCTGACACTTACATCTCCATTAATGGAACTTTCAGTGGTGGGCAGGGGTCATCATGGTCCAGGTCTGACACTTACATCTCCATTAAAGGAACTTTCAGCGGTGGGCAGGGGTCATCATGGTCCAGGTCTGACACTTACATCTCCATTAATGGAACTTTCAGTGGTGGGCAGGGGTCATCATGGGCCCTTTGACTGGTCTGCTGTTACGCATACTACAATATACTGTTTGTTCTGTCACCTTTCTATCATGGACAACAATTTGAGCTACAATCTAGCATAACAATCTATGAGCTTTGGGTGCCCATGACCCTGATGCCAGTACTTGCGCCACTTTTGGTAGGTACTAACCACTGCATACCAGGAACATACCAAGACTTACTGTTTTAGAGATGATCTGACTCAGTCATCTAGCCATCGCTATTTGGCTCTTGTCAAAGTACTCAGATCTTTTCCCATTTTTCCTGTTTCCAAAACATGAAATTCAAGAATTGGCTGTTCACTTGCTGCCTAAAAGATCCCACCCCGTGACAGGTGCCATATAATCAATGTTATTCACATTCCTTGTCAGCAGATTAATGTCGTGGCTGATCACTGTATGACTGAATCACAAAACAAACAACACAAACATTCTACAAACACCCTTGTTTGTGTTGTGATTCTGAGTGCCAATAATAAGATGATCGTGGGAGTACGCAAGGGCAGAGTATTCGGATTTAGATAAGAGAGTGTTTTTAACATCTCTCCTGTGTCTCTGCGGTTTGTGTAGCTGGGTGGTTTCAAGGAAGAGGTCAGATTTGGAATACATGGTCATGGTTAGGCGTGATATTGCACAGAGACCTCCTGTAATGTTACCTGGGACTTAAGCATAAGTAATATTTCCACAGGAGATAGTCCATCCTTTAGGGAGATAAACATGGTGGTGGTAACTCATAACTTGGTGAGTTTTGGTACAATTCATAGTGGTGCTCAGAGCTCTACAATTTGTGGTATGTTTCCACCATATGGGGCAAAACAGGGATTAGGGTCTCTTGAACAATTACATGAAAAAGACCAACTTAGTTCAGCAGCTGTCATATTAATCGTCTTCAGGGCTATGGGAGGCTTGCATATGAATACAGTTGTAGAGATTTATGGGGTCTATGGGTATGTAGGTACTTCCTCAAGAGTGAGATGGGGTAGGCAGGGCCGGATTAACATAGGGGCTGATGGAGCTGCAGCTCCAGGCCCAGGCCCATGTAATAGGCCCATTGATTTAAAAAAAAACAAAACAAAAAAAACAAAAAACAAAAAACATTTTTTTTTTTTATATATATTTTTTTTCACACACTACTCTTAGGCAACTCCCACCCTGCAGAGACAGCCCACAGCTCAGGGAAGTAAGGGGGGGGGAAAGGCTGCAAGGAGACATGGGGACACTGAGACACTAAGGGACATTGGGAGACATTATGGCAGACACTGAGACACTAAGGGACACTGGGAGACATTATGGCAGACAGTGAGACACTAAGGGACACTGGGAGACATTATGGCAGACACTGACACTGACATTATGGCAGACACTGAGACACTAAGGGACATTGGGAACATTATGCTGAGACACTAGACACATGGCACTGAGACACTAAGGGACATTGGGAGACATTATGGCAGACACTGAGACACTAAGGGACAGGGAGACATTATGCTACTGAGACACTAAGGGACATTGGGAGACATTATGGCAGACACTGAGACACTAAGGGACACACATTATAGCAACACTGAGACACTAAGGGACACTGGGAGACATTATGGCAGACACTGAGACACTAAGGGACACTGGGAGACATTATGGCAGACACTGAGACACTAAGGGACATTGGGAGACATTATGGCAGACACTGAGACACTAAGGGACACTGGGAGACATTATGGCAGACACTGAGACACTAAGGGACATTGGGAGACATTATGGGAGACACTAAGGGGCACTGGGAGACATTATGGCAGACACTGAGACACTAAGGGACATTGGGAGACATTATGGCAGACACTGAGACATTAAGGGACAATGGGAGACATTATGGCAGACACTGAGACACTAAGGGACATTGGGAGACATTATGGCAGACACTGAGACACTAAGGGACATTGGGAGACATTATGGCAGACACTGAGACACTAAGGGACATTGGGAGATATTATTGCACACAATGAGACACTAAGGGACACTGGGAGACATTATGGCAGACACTGAGACACTAAGGGGCATTGGGAGACATTATGGCAGAGACTGAGACACTAAGGGGCACTGGGAGACATGGCAGACACTGAGACACTAAGGGGCATTGGGAGACATTATGGCAGACACTGAGACACTAAGGGGCATTGGGAGACATTATGGCAGACACTGAGACACTAAGGGACATTGGGAGACATTATGGCAGACACTGAGACACCAAGGGACATTGGGAGACAATATGGCAGACACTGAGACACCAAGGGACACTGGGAGACATTATGGCAGACACTGAGACACTAAGGGACACTGGGAGACATTATGGCAGACACTGAGACACTAAGGGACATTGGGAGACATTATGGCAGACACTGACACTAAGGGACATTGGGAGACATTATGGCAGACACTGAGACACTAAGGGACATTGGGAGACATTATGGCAGACACTGACACTAAGGGGCATTGGGAGACATTATGGCAGACACTGAGACACTAAGGGACACTGGGAGACATTATGGCAGACACTGAGACACTAAGGGGACACTGGGAGACATTATGGCAGACACTGAGACACTAAGGGGCACTGGGAGACATTATGGCAGACACTGAGACTCTAAGGGACATTGGGAGACATTATGGCAGACACTGAGACACTAAGAGGCACTGGGAGACATTATGGCAGACACTGAGGCACTAAGGGACACTGGGAGACATTATAGCAGACACTGGGACACTAAGGGACACTGGGAGACATTATGGCAGACACTAAGGGACACTGTGAGACATTATGGCAGACACTGAGACACTAAGGGGCCTCCAGCTTGTGCAGATTGTGCACATTATGGCAGATACTGAGGCTCTAAGGGACACTGGGAGACATTATGGCAGACACTGAGACACCAAGGGACATTGGTAGATACCATGACACAGACACATGGGGACACAGTGTCCCCATGTCTCCCAGCCAGTGTCCCTGGTGTCTCAGTGCCCCCTAGTCTCCCAGTGACCCCAGTCTGCCAGTGTCTCACTGTCCCCATGTCTTCTAGTGCCTCCATGTCTCTCATTGCCTCAAGTGTCACAATGTCCCCATGTCTCCAAGCTAGTGTCTGTGGCCCTGGTGTCTCTGTGTCCCCATGTCTCCCAGTGCCCCATATCTCAATGTCCCCATGTCCCCCAGCCAGTGTCTCTAGTATCTGTATCCCCATGTCTTCAAGTGTCCCCTATTTTCCCATTGTCCCCATGTGTCCCAGCCAGAGTCCCCTAGTCTCCCAGTGTCACTGGTGTCTCCGTGTCCCTAGGTCTCCCCATGTCCCCAGGTCTCCCGGTCTTCCTAGAGTCCTAGTGACATGGGGACCCAGGGATACATGGGGACACAGGGAGACATGGGGCATTGAGACACTGTGATAAATAGGATCACTGAGACCTGGAGTAATCGACACATGGGGGCACTGAGTCATGAGGGCACTGGGAGACATGGGGGCACTGGGAGGAATCCATCTATACAGCAGAATCAAACTAAGTAGTTTTTTGGTGATTTTACAGCATTTTCTCTTATGTCACTCCTTGTGATTTACATCATGTGATGTCACCCATACATATTTAAATATGCAAATTAGTAAGGCTGGTATGTTTTTCCAAGAAAGGTGGCAACCCTAACTACTTTTTACATACTCTTACTTAAGTATGGAAACTTAAGTGGGATGTATGGGAACAAAACTTGTATGGACTGGCTGACAATGAATATAGTTAAAGGGACACTATAGTCACCAGAACAACTACAGCTTATTGAATTTGTTCTGGTGAGTAGAATCATTACTGTCAGGCTTTTTGCTGTAAACACTGTCTTTTCAGAGAAAATTCAGTCTTTACATTACATCCTAGTGATAACTTCACTGGCCACTCCTTGACAGATGACTGTTAGAGATCCTTCCTGGGTCATGGCTGCCTAAAATTCATCCAAACATTCAGTGTCTCCTCCCTCTGCATGCAGACACTGAACTTTCCTCATAGAGATTCATTAATTAAATGCATCTATATAAGGAGATGCTGATTGGCCAGGGCTGTGTTTGAATCATACTGGCTCTGACCCTGATCTGCCTCTTTGTCAGTCTCAGCCAATCCTATGGGGAAGCACTGTGATTGGATCAGGCCACCACTTCTAATGATGTCAGCAGACTGCTTGTTTGTATGAGTCTAACAGCATGCAGAGTTACAGCTTCAGGCTTGAATATAGATTTTGCTATATTAATGGAGGCATGAGGGGTCCAGGGGGGGCTAGATGGTGGTGTTAATACTATAGGGTCATGAATTCATGTTTGTGTTCCTGACCCTATAGTGATCCTTTAAGGTAATGCTGACTTTGGTCTCTCTAACACTGTGGCATGTTCCCTTTCTTCTACACTCACTACATACAGCTTTTCTCTGTCCCAGACCATATACCAGGAGCTTCTGCCTGCTAGTAAGAAGGTAAGGAGACAAGTGGACCAGCGAGTGCTAGGGGACAGTCCTTAGAAAGCGTTGAGTGAGCGCATCATTAGATGCATTTATGCCAAGCTCAGGGTGTTGTCTGCATAGTATGCCCTTAGTTGGCCAGCTGCATGATTGGCAGGCAGCCTGACATGCATTCATGTCAGGCTGGCCTTCTAATTCTTTGAGCAGACATGTCCTCTTTTTGGGCATGTGTTTTCCCCTTTTTGGCAGGTTACGTGATTTGTGTCAGTGGCAAACCCTTTTACCGTGCCCATTGACTTCCTGCTTGATTGGACGTTGCTGTTAGGGGTTATGGATTTACTTGAAAGCTGTAAACATAAATTAGAGAGAGATTAGCCTAGGGTATGTGTTTTCTTATGGCTGCTGTTTTCTTTCTCTCCAGCACCATCTCCATCAGATACATGATGCTTGGGAGTGTTTTACTGTTTTTGGTCGATATGATTCTGTAATTAGGCCCATCATAATTGTCAGCACCAGGCCCACTGGGCTCTTAATCTGGCCCTGGGGGTAGGGACAGCTATAAGACAAGATTGTGTGGCGTTTTCAGTACTGAGGAGAGGGTTGAGGAAAAAGGAGGTTAAATTAAAAGCCTTTGCTATCTGCATCCATATATTAGCCTGCCATGCATTATTATCTTCTGGTCTCAAGTCAGTGTAGCATATCTGAACAGAGCATACAATGGTAAAGGATAAGAACAGCTTCATGTCAGTGGATCAGTCAGAGTGACTTGTTTACAGTGGCTTGCATGTCATGGCTTTTCCTTCTAGTTTCACTGAGGTAGCCGTAGTCAGGAGCACTTGGAATGGACCATCAAAGCGTGGTTCAAGTCCTTTCTTTACATGCCTCTTTATCACCAATCAATCCCCAGGATGCAGTTTATGAGTTGCAGAATCAGAGTCTTGATCTGGAATGGAAGACTTCTTATGCACCCTGCCTAATCTTTGACATAGGCAGTCATACTACCATGCTGCATCGGGACTATCTGAGGAAAATAGAGGCCTGTCTTTGGGGCACATCCAAACAGGATTTCAAAAGGGGGTAGACCATGTCTGGAATTGGGGTTGAATCTCAGAGAAAAGAGTACAAGGGGTAGGCGTTCAGTCCAGGGCTTCCCTGTGTTTTGCATGGCTTTTGCAATCTTGTTCTTTAAGGTGCAATTTGCCCTTTCTACTTTCCCACTACTCTGGGGGTGATAAGGGACGTGGAAGGCTTGGCTAATCCCTGAGGCTTTCGTATTTTCCTGCATTATTTCCCCAGTGAAATTGCTACCTCTGTCACTTTCAATCACTTCAGGTACTCCATATCTACATACCAGTTCCTTCAGAAGCTTACTTGCTGTGACCTTCGTTGTGGCCTTTGACCCTGGGTAGGCTTCAGGCCAACCTGAAAAGAGATCAATGCACACGAAGACATATTCATACACTCCTACATTAGGCAGTTGAATATAGTCTATCTGCAGTCTTTGAAACGGGTAAAGTGTCCTTGGTGTATGCTTACTTGGTATTTTGGCAGCCTGTCCTGGATTGTTTCTAGCACAAATCAAGCAAGATTGCTGCTACAACAGTAAATCCGGGTGCTACCCAATGGGTGTTTACTATGCTGTTCATGTGCATCTTGGATAGATGTGTAGGTCCATTGGCCATCTGGGCCATAATGGGGTACAACACTCGTGGTAGACACAGTCTTTTACCTTTTATCCACATGCTGTCTTCATCAGGTTCTGCAACTTGTTTCCTCCAGAGGTCATGTTCTTCCTTGCATGTCTGTCTTTGTAAGCTCAGCAGTATATTGTAGTCAATGGTGTCATCTGTAAAAACAACCTGCAGGAAGGTATTACCTGTAGAAATATGTACTTGGATTGCTGCTTGCTTGGCAGCTTCATCTGCTTTGTGGTTTCCTCTTGTAATTTCATCTGTGATCTTCACGTGAGCTGCCACCTTGATGAGTGGGTAGCAGGATAGCGTCCATAAGTGCACTCACGGCTTCAGAGTTCTTGATTGGAGTACCTGCTGAGGTGAGAAAATCACCAGCCCGCCATATAGCGCCAAAATCATGGGCTATATCGAAGGCATAGTGAGAGTCTGTGTAAATATTAGCAGTCTTACCAGAGGCCATTTTACACGCTTCAGCGAGTGCCTTCAGCTCTGCCTCCTGTGCAGAGCAGTGAGGAGTGAGTGGTTCAGCTTTTCTTACCACTTGTGCAGAGACTACAGCATATCCAGTGTGGAAATTACCCTTCTCATCAGCATATCTGGAACCATCTACAAAAAACTCAAAATCTGCATTAGATAATGAAGAATCAATTACATGTGAAAAACCAGCTGTCGCTTGTGCCATTAGTGCTGCACAATCATGGGGTACCTGTGCGTCAGCTAACTCATCTGGTGAAAGTGAATTTGCAAAAAGATCAGAAGTACAAGTACCATTCCAACTATCCCCACTCCCCTCTTTTAAATTCAGGGGAAGTAATGTAGATGGATTTAACACCATACACCTTTTCAGTGTAACATTAGGTGGCATAAGAAAGTCACATTGCATTCTGAGATGCCTTACACTATGTATGTGTTTTGGTTGAACTTGGTGTGTACATGGTCACTGGGTTATCTAAGACAATATTAGTGGCTTTGTCCAGGAGGGCAGTAACAGCCGCCACTGCCCTAACACACGATAGGGCACCCCTGGCAACAGGGTCCAATCTGGTGGAGTAGAATGCCATTGGTCTTTGTTTACCACCATGGTCTTGTGTAAGTACAGCTGTAGCATAACCCAATTGTTCAGTACAGAACGATGTAAAAGGCTTTCTGTAATCTGGAAGACCCAGTGCCGGAGCTTAGATGACAAGCAACTTAAGGGTGTAAAAAGCATTTTCTGCTGCATGGGTTAACTTAACCTCTTAAGGACCAAACTTCTGGAAGAAAAGGGAATCATGACATGTCAGACATGTCATGTGTCCTTAAGGGGTTAAAGGGCTTGTTTTCAGTTGGCGATACAGTCAGACTGGGGCTGCATGTAGAGTGCTGCAGAGTGAAGCCAAGGTCGGCAATATGAAACTATGCCCAGGAATGTACATAGCTGGGCTAGGCTGCGGATGGGGTGCAATATTTTGAACTGCAGTTCTTCTACTTTCTGTGAGATGTTTTGTGGCATGAGAAATACAATGTCCTAAGAAGATAACTTTTTCAACACATGCTTGGAGTTTCACTTTTGTAGCTTTGCAGCCTTCTTGTGCCCGAAATTTAAGCAAAGAAAGAGTGTTTACATTACAAGTTTCCATATCTTTGCAACATAAGAGTAAATCATCGATATACTGCAATAAAATTATGTCATCTGCCCTTGGCCACTCTTCAAGAATCTTGGCCAAAGCCATGCTGTACATTGTGGGTGAGTTTAGTGCGCCCTGGGGCAATACTGTCCAAGTATTTAGAATCTTAACATGTATAGCTTGGAGGAAAGACGAGACAGGGGGGATATGATAGAAACATTTAAATATATAAAGGGAATCAACACAGTAAAGGAGGAGACTATATTTAAAAGAAGAAAAACTACCACAACAAGAGGACATAGTCTTAAATTAGAGGGACAAAGGTTTAAAATAATATCAGGAAGTATTACTTTACTGAGAGGGTAGTGGATGCATGGAATAGCCTTCCAGCTGAAGTGGTAGAGGTTAACACAGTAAAGGAGTTTAAGCATGCGTGGGATAGACATAAGGCTATCCTAACTATAAGATAAGGCTAATTAAAAGTATTTAGAAAATTGGGCAGACTAGATGGGCCGAATGGTTCTTATCTGCCGTCACATTCTATGTTTCTATGTTTCTAAGTGTACTGCTTGTGTTTATGTGTAAATGCAAATAAATACTGGCTGTCGTGATGCAGGGGGACACTGAAGAATGCATTTGCCAAGTCAATAACAGTAAATACCTTAGAGGAAGGTGGTATCTGTGACAACAAGGTGTGTGGGTTGGGGATATTAGGGGCAACGAGTTCAGTTACAGCACTAATTGCCCTCAAATCATGTACCATACGGTAGACCACAAGATTCCCTTTCACTTGTTTTTTCCTAATTCGGTACAATGGTGTGATACAAGGGGAAGTGGTCTGGACAATTACCCTTGTCTGCAGTGATTCTTGCACAGATTGGGAAATAGCATCTTCCTGTGCAGGGCTTAGGGGGTATTGTTTTTGACAGGGAGGGGTGGCTCCAGGCAGGAGATTCACTTTGTTTGGGGGCACAGAGAGTCTGCATGCATCTGTGTTCCCTGTAGCCCATAGAGAATAAGGAACTGAGGACAAGTCAATGGCAGGTTTTGGCACATGGCTGGGCATAGTGAGAGTTGCCAGAACATTTGAGAGGGATATCAGTTGTTTGTCCTCTAAAGACAAAGACAATGTTACTTTTCCAGTGGGGCTATACTGGATATTTGCACTAAGAGCAGACAGTATATCACTGCCTAGTAGATTAGCAGGGGCATGAGGGCTGACAAGTAGCCTTGTTACAAGGACAGTTGAGTCATTTAGCTGCAAACTCAGTTTGTGGGTAAGGGGAATGTCACTTGGGATCCCATCCACCCCTACAAATGATAATACATCTTTAGACTTCTCATACGGGAACATATATTTTTCCTGCAACATTAATTTGGCTGCCCCAGTGTCCAACAGAAAAGGAACTATTTGGTCGCCGGGCAGTGTAACATTGATAATGGTTGAGGGTTCAGCTGAGTCAGGGATGTTGAAAGCATGTAAGGACACTGGGTTGCCAATTTCGTATTGGGGAGGGGGAGGTGGTGGAGGTGGATGGTTGTCATGGGAGTTATCATTTGAATCCTAGGGGTTACTATTTTTAGGAGGACACCTGCAGTTTTGTTTAATGTGTCCTTTCCTGCCACAATTCTAGCAGTCTACCTGACTTCTGTCTCCACCAGCATTAGGGTCAGATAGTGCCATTAGATGTATGCTCCCCTTTCTAGTATGTAGATTGGCTTCCACTCCCATAGCCACATTTACCAGATCACCAAAGGTTAAACAGGTCTAGCATTTTGGAGACGAGTCCTTATGGGTACGTGGAAACCATTCATGAAGCAGTTAATAAGCAGTCTGGTGGAAGTAGTTTCAATTTCTGTGTAACCCCAAGCCATCTGTAGTTTGGTGAAGAATGCTTCAACAGATTCATCTTTACCTTGTACTATATCTCCTAATTTATGGGCTAGTTCCTCTGTCTTTACTTTAGCCCATTCTCTCATTGCAGTGATGAACATGCTCCAGGAGATGCAGACTTGGTTCCAAACCATTCATCTGTTTGCATGTTGCTTCTTCTGAGCCTATCCTTATCGACATCAATATTTTAGCAATTACTGGGTGTCCAGGCCTTATATTCTTCCCAGTATTGGATACCTTAGCTCGGCTGTCTCTTCTCATGGTATACGCTCTCACACAGGGAATGCACGAGTTTATAAATAAAGTTAGAAATGATCAGAGGATTAAATAATTGAAAATAGTGCACAGAGATAAAATAGAAATATATACCGTGTTTCTCCGAAAATAAGACCGGGTCTTATATTAATTTTAGTCACAAAAAACACACTAGGGCTTATTTTCAGGGTAGGGCTTATTTATTTACGGTACCGGTATGTACATTGAACAATATTTAAACAACTTTTCTCCACCCCCTTTAATAAATCCACCCCCCTTTAATTAATCCACCCCCCCTTTAATTAATCCACCCCCCTTTAATTAATTCACCCCCTCTAATTAATCCAGCCCACCCTTTAATTAATTCACCCCCTCTAATTAATCCAGCCCACCCTTTAATTAATTCACCCCCCTTTAATTAATCCAGCCCACCCTTTAATTAATTCACCCCCTCTAATTAACCAGCCCACCCTTTAATTAATTCACCCCCTTTAAGTAATTCACCCCCTCTAATTAATCCAGCCCACCCTTTAATTAATTCACCCCCTCTAATTAATCCAGTCCACCCTTTAATTAATTCACCCCCCTTTAATTAATTCACCCCCCTCTAATTAATCCAGCCCACCCTTTAATTAATTCACCACCCCTTTAATTCACCCCCCTCTAATTAATCCAGTCCACCCTTTAATTAATTCACCACCCCTTTAATTAATTCACCCCCTCTAATTAATCCAGCCCACCCTTTAATTAATTCACCACCCCTTTAATTAATTCACCCCCTCTAATTAATCCAGCCCACCCTTTAATTAATTCACCCCCCTTTAATTAATTCACCCCCCCACCCCGTTTAATTAATTCAATTAATCCCAGACATAAAATATCTAGCGGTACTCACATTTCAAAGATTCCTTGCCGAGTCCGACCACTGGGAGCCTCACCGCCCGGAAATGGATCCTTCCGCTGAAGATCCGTGAAGGCAGACTGACGGCGCTGCAAAATGTCATCATCACGTTGCGTGACGCTCCTCCTACAGCAGAAGAAGGAAGTCTCGCCGCAAAGGTACAATGCCTAGGTCTTATTTTCGGGGTAGGGCTTATATTGCAGCCCACCCCGAAAATCCGACTAGGGCTTATTTTCGGGGTAGGGTTTATTTTAGGGGAAACACGGTAGAATTGTGACAGCAATTGTATGATTATAAGTCTGAGTTTGTTATGTGTCATCTTCATATGACAGAATTTTTACACTTAAGGAATAATATCTAAATGACAGCTTATCATAAAATTAATTAAAACAGATCTTCTCTCACATCTTGATAAGAAATCCTAATTCGTGTAGTGCACTCACATTGAATTGTTCATTTTAAAGAGATACACTGTTGTTCACATGGAAAAATAAATAATGATAAATCACTGTTTAGTAGATATACCCCAATAAAAACATGCATGCACAGGGGCAGGGCCTGACCACCAAGCAAACACAACACAGGCCGAGAGCTCCTCCGATTATCCTGAGATATAAACAGATAAAACATAAAATATAGACCTAGAGCAGCTGAATTCGGCCCATGCCCTCAGAGGACGGCTGAGACAACCTCTAGGACTGACATACTCGGCTCTGATATTATATTATGAAGGCTATTATGGCACTAGAAAAAGTGCAGAGGCGGGCTACAAAATTAATAAAAGGAATGGAACATATCAGCTATGAAGAAAAGTTAACAAATTTAAACCTCTATTGTTTAGAAAAATGTCGCCTCAGACGGGATATGATTACATTATACAAATATATTCTGGGCCAATACAAACCATTGTGTAGATATCTATTAACAAACCGGACTTTACATAGGACACGAGGTCATGCGTTTAGACTGGAAGAAAGAAAATTTTGTCTAAGGCAAGGAAAGGTTTTTTTTACTGTAAGAACAATAAGGATGTGGAATTCTCTGCCTGAATAAGTGGTTTTATCAGAGTCCATACAGATGTTCAAACAGCTACTAGATGCATACTTGCAAAAACAAAATGTGGCGAAACTAACATCGCCACTTGTGCCTGGAGAGGACTACTTGCCAGCCTCTTGCCATGTGATTATGGTTCCTGGGAGGTTTGGCCTTTTAAATACAGTATTTGGGCATAATGGATTTTTATTTTGCTGCTGCTGGCCCTTTGAGAACCATCTGGGGGCATACTGTGACTTTTGAGAACAATGCCTCTTTAAGACTGTGTCCCCTGTCCCCTAAAATACTTTGTTTGTGCCCTTTTCCCACTTTTTTCAGTAAATGGGGCTTACTGAACCAAGTACCACACAGGCGGACCACCCAGAAGTGGAAGCGTGCAGGCAATTTACCTCCCAGGCTGGGAGCCTGCTATAGGTAAATTGCCGACCTCTGGGGGGCTGCTGTTCATGCAAACGGACACGTGGCGGTGGCCATCTTTTTTCAGCTGAACACGGTCAGCGGTGTGTGTAGCCAAATTCATGGAACACCGCTGACCCTTACCTTCTCCTACACTGAGTTTTCAGCCACAGAGACTAAGTCCTGTTCAGCGTAAAATAGATTGACCGCTCAGCCCAAATCTATGGAACTGTTTTGGGCATGAAAATTTCGGTCATAAAGGACTTCCAGATAACTTTTTATCTACTGGAAGGAATTGGCTGAATTTTGGATATGTGTGTAATTAAAGCATGCTGATGATTAATGTGAAGCTTGAATGTATATTTTTAAAGTTACAGTGTATGTGTAAAAAGTATATTTTTCCTGCCTGTGATAATTACTTTAACCCATTGTGTTCAGTAATTATATCACAGGCAGAGCGGAGTGTTTGTGTGTAATTTCTGGGAGTGTTTTATTGTAATGTACATATGTTATTGATTGTTTTACAAAACCCTGTGGGCGGTACTATGTTTGTAAAATGGGCATAAAAGCAGAGTGTTTGATTAAAACTTCAGTTCTTCTTCACCCTCAATCTGAGTCCTGTCTCTTATTGGGGGAATCGGCTACAAGGGATTGCTATGCTCATCATACTCTCTTGCTATAATGACTGAGATCTTATAAGAGCTGTTCTGTTCCTGCAACGCTCTCTGGGGAAAGAGAGGTTCACCCACTGGAAGCTGGATCCTGGCCTTGGGTCCAGGGTGGGTGGAGACGGCGGGACCTGGGCGCAGCTGCATCGCTGGAAGTGGGGTCTGCAGTGCTGATGGTGTCGGTTGGAGTGCTTGGATTCCTCAGCAAGCACTAGGAGCATTGATTGGAGGAGGTACTCATTCAGAGTGCCAGCGGTCCGTCACACAGAATATACAAGGATATAATTTTTCAAAGTAGGGTAATAACTGCTTGATCCAAGGATAAATCTGACTGCTATTCTGGGGCAGAGAAGGATTTTTTTCCCTAGCTTTTTGCAAAATTGGAAGTGCTTCTTTTGAATCAACAGCAAAAAACAAATGTGAGGAAGGCTGAAATTGATGGACACAAGTCTCTTTTCATCTATGTAACTATGTAACTATGATCAGCTTCTCTGGGGCCCATAGCATATTGCGGCCTACTATTTGCACGGAGGTGGGAGACCCGGCCAGTCTCCCGCCTACTGTCGAGGTCTGAGCTTCGCTTTCCCCCTTCTGGGCTGGCAGAGGTTATCCCGGTAAGGGCCGGCCTTAGGCCATTAGGCACCCTGTGTGAAAAGTCTTCATGGTGCCCCCCCCCCACACCAAGTTGCTGGTATACAGTCACACACACAGGCACAGGCAGACAGTCAGTCATGTTCAGTTACAGGCATGCAGGTACTCACACACACTGATAGGCACACACTCAGTTAAAGGCAGATAGTCACATATACAGGCACAGGCACACACAACGGCATAGCTATAGCGACACACACAATTGGAGACACAGGCAGACAGTCACACACACACACACACACAGGCAGACAGTAACACACACACAGACAGACAGTCACACACACAGGGATCCAGTATCCCGCCTACTGTCGACTAGACTGAGGTCTGAGCTACGCTTTCCACCTTCTGGGCTGGCAGGGGTTATCCCGGTAAGGGCCGGCCTTAGGCCATTAGGCGCCCTGTGTGAAAAGTCTCACGGCGCCCCCCCCCCACCAAGTTGCCGGTATACAGTCACACACACAGGCACAGGCAGACAGTCAGACATGCTCAGTTACAGGCATGCAGGCACTCCCACACGCTGATAGGCACACACTCAGTTAAAGGCAGATAGTCACACATATATGCACAGGTACACACAACGGCATAGCTATAGCTACACACACAATTGGAGACACAGGCAGACAGTCACACACACAGGCAGACAGTAACACACACACAGAGAGGCAGTCACACAGACAATCACACACACAGGCAGTCAGACAGTCAGTCACAAACACAGGCAGGCAGGCAGACAGTCAAACACACACAGGCAGTCACACAGACAGACAGTCACAAAGGGAGACAGTCACACACACACTCACACAGGCAGGCAGTCACACAGACAGACAGTCACACACAGGCAGGCAGACAGTCACACACACACAGGCAGTCACACAGAGAGACAGTCACACAGGCAGACAGTCACACAGGCAGACAGTCACACACACACACAGGCAGGCAGTCACACAGACAGACAGTCACACGCAGGCAGGCAGACAGTCACACACACAGGCAGGCAGCCACACACACACAGTGGCAGACAGTCACACAAACAGACAAACAGTCACACACAGGCAGTCACACACACATGCAGGCAGGCAGACAGTCACAGTCACACATACACAGGCAGGCAGTCACACAAACAGGCAAACAGTCACACATGCAGGCAGTCACACACACATACACACACACACACACACACACACAAACACAGACTTACCTATTTCCATTATAACAGGAAGAGGGAGTGGATGCAGTTCCTGTGCAGCAGTTACCAGGGTGCTTCTGGTATTTATTAGCTCTGCCTCCGCCTTGCGATAAGCCCCGCCCTGCCGCTCGTTAAGTTCCGCCCCACCCCCTGTTTTAGCTCCCCTAACATCGGACATGTGTAAGGTGTCGGCTGTCAGGGTGCCCCCTGGCACCCCTAAGCTCACACACCCCTAAGGCCGGCCCTGATCCCTGTCCCTGCTGGGACTGCAAACAAGATCCAACAAACCAGCGCTGCAACCAGGACCCGAGACCTCGCTCCACAAAATGGCTGATGCACGTGGTCTGGCTATGCAAGGCCAGCTACACCCGACTGGCTTACCTCTCTGATCCACGGCAACACTGGATGCGATCTTCGAGAGCTTCTGGGCAAAACTAGAGGCCCGCTCGAGGATGATGACACTAGCTGCCCGGTCAGCACAGAGCCAGGGAAATAACAGGGGCACGGCTCAAGCGCAAAGCTCCCACAGACAGAAGGCCACAAGACACCACAGCCAGAGACAGCATCCACAACACAGATGGATGGCCTCACGGCGATACCTGCAATGGAAGAAATCAGACACCCTGATGCCACAAGCCTGGACCGAAAATAGTGGAAGTTCGTCCTGGCACAACACCTCGTGCAGGAGACTGGAGGCTGCAGTTACATACCCACTGCTGGACCCACGGCATAAAGGCAACCTGCTGAAGCCAGACCCACTACATATCGGTACAATGCTAAAGCAGCACCACCACACCCATCAGGCATCTCTGGCCTCCAGGGTGGGCATCGACTGACAGACGTAAACGGCCACAGGGACCTGCCTACCCACCACTGTTATCATGCACTGTCAGCTGTATAGCCTGTGGTTAATGCCTCCAATCGTCATTGTTATTGTTTGTGTTTACCTCTTCACACTAGGGGCATCCAGTGGTACTAACAATATTGAATCCAATACTGCTGTCAAACATGTTCATATGTATCATCTTATACTGAATGTCAATGCACGACCCAAGCTGCCTATACTCCACAATTGACAGGGTATCCCTGTTTTCCTTTCTATGCCCACTCTAGATACCTGTCAATATGACGGACACCATTCACATAGCATTCATATATTATTCACTCACATAACTCTATCTACCCTACTGTCAGTTTGAATTACCTGTTTACTTTCATGCTCAATATATTCGATCCACTGACATGTTTATCTAGGCATGCTTATGTTATGATGTTGAGTTATTGAGTTATTCTTATAAAAAAATGTGCAAGTTCTGCACATGCCACACTCATGTAATACTATGTCTGTAACAATCGCGCTTGTGAATGCTGTTGTGCAATACAAGCACTGCTGTACCTATTTGCACAAAAACAAAAAAAAATATGCATGCACTTAATTCTGCATTCTCTTCTTTATTAGGAGTATATCTAAACCAGCTTGCAATGGCTGCAGACCTCTTATCTTCATCCTTTGCCAGCCCTCCCCTTTCTAACTCCACCCAGACTTTTTGTGGCTGTCCAATCACAGACTTCCCAATGCAGCTCAATGAGAAGTCTTTGCAAGGCAGGTGCTCTGGGCAATTGCTGCCTCTTGAGTTTATCTCCACTGAGCTAAACAAACCAGGAAGTAACAAGACCTGTTACCCAACTGTTATAAAAGTGACAATATGTACACTTTTTGTAAAATTTACAAATTTGCAAGATAAAACCATTCTGTTTTCTAGTAATAGAGACAAGGAACTAACGCAGCAATAGACAACGTGACCTCTTTCACCTTTTTCATCAGAGGAGAAATATTATTTTATGACCCCAAATAATCAGAAAGTGTGTGCTCTGGTTGCCTACAACTTTAGGAATATGTAGATTTCTTGAACTGAGTCTCTTCTCTCGGCCACTCGAGGCATTCAAGAAACTGTTACAAGATAAAGCTTTCTTCATGTCTCAAGGACTTTACCATTTATTGTCAATGTTTCATTTCCCGCTTGGGAGTACAAGTGTTAATAAGTACCGAATTCCAGAGAAGAGAGGGGAGTAGGGAGTCACTCTGAAATGACATACTTACGATGAAAGGAAATATTTAAAGCACAACAATCAAAGTGTATATCTAAAAACAATATAAAAATACATGAACAAAATGTATGTAGTCATTGCAGATTTAGCTAGATCATTGTAACGAGAGGTGAACAGTTCTTACAGTATGGAAGGCGACAAGCTTTACCTACTGTACCATTTAGAAAACGTTGGAGCAGGACATCAGATGAGATGTGCCATATATGTACGATGGTGTTGTACGATGGTGTTGTGCTAAAGCTACACAGGCATTTATTTGTTCATAACAAGAGGAATGAAGTGCTATGGAAAGTTAAACACTTGAGCAAGAAGTATTACACAACATTTAAAGAGGATCTAACAATATTATCTAGAAAAACATGATAAGAAGTTGAATGCAAGGGCTGATCCTGTTAGGGGGATCTGCTGGTTATGGAGCAACGGCTGGTGGGGTTAATGGTGTATGCTGGCACGATAAGTTAATTCAATAAAGCTGTGCCGTACGCTTTTTGCCAAAATGTTATTTGTGTCCAAATTATTTGGGAGGAGTTTACATTGAGTTAAAATTTTATAGGTTTCTGTCCTAAGCAGTCATATAAAAGTAAATTCTTGAATATATATTCCTCTACATGTTAAACCAGGAGTTGGCAATGCTTGGCACTCCAGATGTGGATTACAATCCCAATTATGCTCTTACAGATGTAATACTGAGTTATGTAAAACAAAACATAGCAGGTAGTGCCCAAAAATTGCTAATAACTGTAAAGAAATAAAACAAAAATAAAATATTACAATAGAACATACCAAGGGTAACAACAAATATTAACATATACCAAAGGTAACAATAAGTCCAAAGAGTGTCCTTTTCTTGTGAAAAAAACTCCCAAGTAAATCTTTTGGTCAGAACTGTAGCCGTTCAAACATGTGAAAGGAAGCAGAGACACAAGCGTTTTCCAAAAGTGTAATATGACAACTAAAAATGACACATAGGTAAGTGTTTCCGACTCACATTTTATAGAGCTATGGACCAGCTCTAGTGCAAACGGCGCACTGTGGGATAAAACCCCACTTGCAGGTTCTTTAGATGTATTGCACTTGCCTGTCTGCAACATAATATTACCCACATGGACCATTTTAAAGAGAAAAGAAAAAACGAAAAAGCTCTCTCTGTAGGTAATTATAGGGGTAAATCTGTAACATCCTGCTTACAGTTTTTGGAGCAGATTAACCGCTCAGAGTATACGGCGTGGGTGGTATGATCCTCATCTTTGATTCTTTGTCCAGTATCGACTGATGATAATCAGGGTGCCAGGTTAAATAAAAATAAAATAATACAATAATACCGGTATATATATATACACACACAATATAAAAGTGGCAAAACACTCTATTATTAAAAACACAAAGTAAATACATTGCATTTTTTATATTTTAGTATTATTTTGTAAATACTTGATCCATACTTTGTTTTTCAAATAATATTTTATATTGTGTAATCATATACCTTTTTTTTTTATTAATTTGTTTTTATTGTACCTGGCATCCTGGTTATCATCTGTCGATACTGGACAAAGAATCCTAAGTGGGGATCATACCACCCACGCCGTATACTCTGAGCGGTTTATCTGCTCCAAAGGGCTATTGTGTTCTCTTTTCTCCGGGCAAGTATTTAGGAACAGTGTTATAATGAATTAATCAAACTCATTAAACAATTATTTGGTCACATTCTAATAGAACTTCTACAGATCAAAATTCAGAAGGAGTGGAAATCGATTTATTGTACAACTACAATACAATAAAGTTCTAATCTCTGTACTCCGAAATCTGACAAAAATGCCCCCCTGTGAGTTCTGTTAATGGGTATGCTCACTTGCGTTTTAGGGAAATGAATCTGGACAGCAGGACAAAGAGAACCTGCAGGCAGTGCTGTATATAGCCCAGGGCAAACTAGGCTTTTGTCTTGGGCAGCACTAACCAGGGGGCAGCAAAAAATGTCACCCCCAAACCCCACTCTGGCATTCCTGGTGTCTCTCCCTGACATGGGGGCTCCAAGAGCTGGCCTGCTGGCCACCTAATGGACCACCCGGCATGCAGCTGTCTTAGAATGCAGAGCAGGGAAATCACAGCTCCCTCCCCGCCTCTGATTCTAAGACAGCTGCACACACAGCTCTCACAGCAGCCCCGCTGGACCCCCAACAACAGGTAGGCTGGGTGAATTTTTATTTATTTATAATTATTATAATAATATTTATAATTAGTGTGTGTGTGTCTGTGAGTGTATGTGTGTGTATGAGTGTGTGTGTGTGTGTGTGACTGTGTGTATGTGTGCTGTCTGTGAGTGCGTGTGTGTGTGTGCATCTGAGTGTATGTGTGTGTATGAGTGTGTCTGTGAATGTGTGTGTGTGTTTGTAAGTGTCTGTCAAATCAGCTAGAGTCTGTTTGTCATTGAGTCTGTGTGTGACTATCAGTTCGTGTCTTTTAATGAGTGTCTGTCAGTATTTGTGTGTCTGTCTGTCAATGAATGAGTGTATGTCAGATCAGTGAGTCTGTGTCTGTCAGTGATGTCTGTGTGTTTGTCATTGAGTGTGTGTGTGTGACTGTCAGTGTGTGAGTGTGTGTCTGTTGGGGGATATGTGCGTGTCAAATCAGCAAGTCTGTGTCTGTCAGTGACGTCTGTGTGTTTGTCATTGAATGTGTGTGTGTGAGTGTGTATCTGTGTATAGGACTATAAGCACTGCATCAGACACCACAACCACTGCAGACTCCACAACCGCTGTAGCTTAACTAGAATCTCACCATCTTCCTTCCCCCCTTGATCAACCTCTGAAATCCAGGACCGTGTGGGAGAGACCTCTCCTCCAGGAGAGCGTAACAGGAACAGCTCTTAAAAGAGCTAAGTGATTAGAACCCAGGGGAGTATACAGAGTATAGTAATCCCCAGTGTGATTATAGCAGTTCCCCTCCAATCACGAGACAAGACTACGTGTTGAGGGTCAAACAGGAACTCTAGGTTTAATGGGGCACACTGGCCTTTTATACAAGTTTTACAACAAAGGTGACTCCCAGGTGGACCTAGTTGGGCACTGGGACACAAGATTAACAAGCCAATAGAAACAGAGTAACAATGAATGGCACTCCCACATATATTACACAATCCCTCCCCTCTGCCTGTGATACAATTAAAGTATATAGTACAATAACCCAATTATCCACAGGCAGAAAACACACAATTTCCACAAAGTACAGAAAATACTCCCAAATTTTTTGGGGTGAACAACATATCCAAAAATCACCTAGATCAGAGCAGGGGTTCAGGAAATTCCTGGAAGTCTCTTTTGACCGACCGCACGCATGAGCTCATGCCCAAAACTAATTCGGTAGTTTGCAAATGAACAAACAAACAAACTACCGAACTGAGTCAATAGTCTTACCCTGGAGCTTGTTCCCTTCATCCAGACGAATGATCTCACCGAACAGTGCCCTTCTAAGCTGAATAGAAACAAACGCAGGTGATGATAGAAGTCCAGCGGTGTTCGGGTCTTTCTGTAGTTCCTGGAAATTCATGCCCAAACACTGCTGCCCGCATTAATGATAACAAGATGGCTGCCACCTCGTGGTTGTTCATAGGAATCGAGGCCTTCCAGACGAACAATTATTTCACTATGGTGAGAAACATTCCAAGTTGTTAATAGGTGTTAACAAGCTCCAGGATGGTCTCTGTTTGTGCAGTTGTTAGGTAAACAAACCATATAGTCCCAATTGCACGAACAGAGCCTGTTTAAAGTATATTAACCAGTTCTGTTGCAGGGGTCATAGTCACAAGGTAAAAGGCTGGCCATTAGTCCTCTCCAAAAACCATTGGCGAAGTTGCTTTCATCACACCTGCAATTGTGGGAGGGATTACCCGGCTATATAAGCTCAGGCCCCCTCCTTATCAGAACCGTCACTGCTGGGTTTATTCACAACCACTGACTTACGGTTCCGTTCCACTCACCTCAATCTCGCTCCACGCTGATCCAGTTACCTGCCTTACCTGACTCCAACTAGGCCGACCGCAGTTCCACCAGTCTCGGTAACCTGACAGGTGTTGTCCTGCAACCTGACGACTATACCAAGATCAAGGGTTTGATGTCATCTCTCCTGGCCTCTATCAATACGATCAGCATTAGGCTGAACAAATTGGAATCCCCTTAGACATCGTCAGTCATCTCGCCCATCCTATCCTCCACTCTGCCTCCACCAACCCACGGTAATGACACCTCCATTAACCCAATACCCAGCACTTCCACTCACATCATCACGCCCGCCCACTTCGTACCCCCGACCATTTGTAAAGACATCATAGAAGGCAAGGACATAAACTTAGTCTCCTTGCTGATTGCTTCTCAGCATGAGAACAAGGAATATGGTGATCTTTTAGTTGTGTTAAAAGCCAGAGAACCCAGACTCAACCGAAAGCTTACCATACCCGAGTTTGTCCTTGCTTTCGGCCTTTATTGTGACGTAATTTGTTTCACTTCCCCTCACCGTAGGGAGGAGTTGGATTTGTACATGCACAAGTTGGTGGACCTGGGACACAAGTATGGGGGATTCTCTTTTTATGATTATCATAAATCTTTTTCGGCTATAGCAGCGGCATCCCTCATCCAGTTTAACACCCATACCAACTGGAGTAAGCTTGACACAGGACTTTTCTGTCGCAAATCTTGTGCACACTCCACCAACTTGTGCCCAGTCGATCCTAGTCTTCCTACCACTAGTTGTGCATCCTTTGGTTCTTCTACCACAGGGCACAGAGGATTGAAAGACAAATTGGGTAGACCCATAGTATACCTTGGGAAAGCTCAAATCTGCAACAAATTTAATTCTGGCAGTTGTGGATTTAGCTTGTGCAGATTGTTGCACAACTGCTCAATTTGCTTCAGGGCACACACAAAATGTATGTGTCCCAATAATCTGTACCCAAAACAATGACTAACTGAAGTTAGCATTGACAACCTAGTGTTTTACCTCCAGGCACACCCTTACCATTACCCAGTCGACTTCCTGGTAAAATGGATACCAACGGTTTCCACACTGACCTTGTCACACTCCCCACTGGTATTCATGAATGTCCCAACCTACAGTCTGCCCTTCTTGACCCTGTCAGCACAGAATTACTACTCATGAAAGAGTTAAACAATGGGTTCATATTAGGCCCTTTCTTTAATCCCC
This sequence comes from Pelobates cultripes, assembly GCA_933207985.1. Classification (NCBI taxonomy): domain Eukaryota; kingdom Metazoa; phylum Chordata; class Amphibia; order Anura; family Pelobatidae; genus Pelobates; species Pelobates cultripes. Next base: position 2,278,905 of record OW240920.1, on the reverse strand, counting down.
CTTTTTCCAGCTGGCGTACCAACTCAATAGGTATAGCCACTGGAAAGTTCAACAATAAAAAAAGACTAATCTATGATTTGTCGACTCCACATTCTTTATCTACCGCCAGCATTAATTCACTAATCCCCTCCGAAGAGTTTTTCCTGCAATACACCACAGTGGATGATGCCATTCATGCCATTCTAAGGTTAAGGAAAACGGATGTTTCCAATGCATTCAAGCTCCTACCCATTCATCCATCCCTGTGACATGTGCACGGCATTCTTTGGGAGAACAAGTATTACTTTGCTACCTGTTTAAACTTTGGGGCTAAAAGCAGTCCAAAAGTATTTTGATATCTTTGCTGACACATTATGTTGGCTGCTCCTTAAAATTGCTGAATGCCCCTCAGTCCTACAGCTACGGCTAATGTCCCCGACTACAAATAAAAATGCGTAGCCTGTAATTGTGGGAGGGGTTACTCAGCTATATAAGATCGGGCCCCCTCCTTATCACCACTGGGTTCATCCCTCCCACCTCTCCACTTTATCACAATTCATGGGTGGGCCCTTTTTTATTACAGGCCAACCCCATATGTCGGTTCCGGCACACCACACCCGACTGGTACTCACTTCTGTGGCTAATATCTTACTATTATGGCTAATGTCCCCGACTACAAATATATATATAGGCTGCTAGAGTAGGTTCTGCCAAGAATGGGGTACATTGACGTTGTGGCAGGCTTATGCAATTTAGGATCATATAATGTAACTAAAAACACGTTATTTTTTGCCTAGGAGAGGTGTTTTTAAATAAAACTATTAAATTCTGTGAGATTTTAAATCATTGTTTGGTGAATAAGCAAGTGCGCTGGATTATGTATATATATATATATCGTCAATGCAATGTTAACACAAAGAAAAGGAACCGCGCTTACAGCAGCAGTAGCTTAGTATCCAACAGTTTAAAATACATAGTAAAAACAAAGAGAACGTTACCTGCGCTCTGGCCTAAATCCCCCTGTACATTTAAACAAAATGGAGGCTCTTTAGTTTTATTCCAATGGCCATTTGAATATACAAGCTCACCTGCCACGTCAAGGCAAGCCTCAATAGGTGAGTCCTACACTAGCCATTAGATATGCTGATATCAGCCAAGAATCTCCAGTAAGACAGGAAGGGGTATTTTATAAACCTTTTCACATTTAACCCTTTATAGGGCTTCTACACATACAATAAACTTTGCTGGTATCAGACAAAGTGTAAACATCTCTAATGAGACAGGAAGGGGTATTTTATAAACCCTTTCACATTTAACCCTTTATAGGGCTTCTACACATACAATAAACTTTGCTGGTATCACACAAAGTGTAAACATCTCTAATGAGACAGGAAGGGGTGTTTTATAAACCCTTTCCCATTTAACCCTTTATAGGGCTTCTACACATACAATAAACTTTACTGGTATCAGACGAAGTATAAACATCTCTAATGAGACAGGAAGGGGTATTTTATAAACCCTTTCACATTTAACCCATTATAGGGCTCCTACACATACAATAAACTTTGCTGTTATCAGACGAAGTGTAAACATCTCTAATGAGACAGGAAGGGGTGTTTTATAAACCCTTTCCCATTTAACCCTTTATAGGGCTTCTACACATACAATAAACTTTACTGGTATCAGACACAGTGTAAACATCTCTAATGAGACAGGGAGGGGTATTTTATAAACCCCTACATACTTATTACCCCTAAATAGGGCTATAACAAATACAAATCACCTTGCCGGTGATGAACCCCTCAACACATGGGTGATTCACTGGCTCTGCATCTTTTCCTAAGTTCTGTTTCAAAGCTGTTGTATACCACAAACACAGACGCAAAGGAATAAGGCAAAAATGTGACTCTTTGTAAAGCTAATTTGCATATTTCCACCCAGAATCCTCTGCGATAGTAATATAACTGCAAATTTGGGATTTCTGAGGGAAAAGCAAGTCTTATGACTCGACTGGTGTGCAGATGTTTGTTTAACAATGTGTTAACTATTCACAGACTTCATGTGGAAGGGGTTTTCAATCACAATTTTTCCCCATGATAACTTTTTTGGTATAAATATATATATCGATATATACACACGCACAAAACAAAACCCCATATTTTGTATATATAAGGATGCATATTATATTTTGTGTTTTGATTAATGACGGGTTTAATAACTTAAAGGGCCAGTCCCGTGTAACAGTGATATTATCTATTGATGAATGTTTAATGAGCGAAATGATCAGTTTCCTGTATGAATGGTTCGTGTGTGTGAATAATAAAGCATTATTACATCCTAAGGGACAGTTATTTTAAGATCCCACTTCAAACGCTCGTAATGACATCACTCACATTGAATGTAACAAACAGCCTGAGTCAGACTCAATATAAACTGCTGTTTGATGGTTCTAAAAACAGAAGCAGGATGTCACGTTTCTTTGTCATGATGTTTTTTTGAAATAATGTATCACCTCTAGTTAGTCATACTAGATACATTTTCTTCACAATTGCTTTATATTTATTATTCCTAAATAGTTTGATCTAATGAAACACATTACAAGCCAATATGATAGATAAACAGATAGACAGACAGACATACAGACAGACAGATAGATAGACAGACAGACAGACAGATAGACAGACAGACAGATAGACAGGCAGACAGGCAGACAGATAGATAGATAGATAGATAGATAGATAGATAGATAGATAGATAGATAGATCTCAACCCCTCTGTTCCTGTGTGTCCAACCTGTCTGGTTACAACTACATGTTTGTTTGTTCGTCCACCAACTGTAAAGCGCTGCGGAATGTGTTGGCGCTATATAAATAATAACATAATAATAATAATAGACGGAGATAAACAGACAGACAGACAATCGGATATAAATAAATAAATATATATATATTTTCTTTTTATTGTAAAAGTAGACAGTATTTGGTGTGAATTAGAGGAAAATAATACCATCTTGCAATTCTGGGGACATTTTTAGATTATTTGTTCTTCGATCTTACTGTTTAGTATGAATTCTCCAAAACCCCTTGATGGGCTTTGGGTGTCCTGATCCTTGCTAGACTTGTGAACAGCAAGAAAGTTTGTTTCTGCCGAACCCATTTTCCCAAAAATAGAATATGAGGACATATTATGAATATGTTTTCAGTAGATTAATTGGAGCGTTTCCCCGCCATCTGCTTCATTGATCAAGAGAGGGAAAGTAATCAATAGAGGAGAAAAAAAGGGTAGGAGCAGTAAAAAAATCTAAATTTGAATATTTTATATTTATTAACCTCTTAAGGACGGAGGCAATTGTACAAGTTCTATTCAAAAGAAAATCAAAGCAAAACATACAGTTTGACTATAAGTCTGTTCAACCGTAATTTATGTCTTTCATATTGAGTATATATCATTTTATTCAGGAGAACCAAATTAAATATGTATATATGAAACATAATTTAATATGAATAAAATATAAAACGAAGTGTGAGAAATTTAGAAATGTTGTAATTTGCCAAGTTTTGCCTATTGTTGTAACTGTGAATGTCATAATACTTTTAGCTTTTATTGCAATAAATTACACATGTTTGTGTGCCGTGATGTCCCACGAGTACAACGATGCCCCCCATGTATAGGTTTCATAATGTTTTGGAAAGTTACAGGGTCAGTTATAGGGCTTGGCTATTTCAGTTTGCCTTTGAGATCATATGGCAGCCCTGTAATGAGAATTACCCCCATTATGGCGCAGTCTCCCTAACGGCATCTCTGAATAAAATCAACATTCAGTCACTGTCCCCGAGCCATCGATCTTTGATGAGTTAAAATGGACATGTTCGCTAATTGCCCGTTTTGCTTCACAATTCGACTACATTTTGGCTCAGAGTTTGGGAATTCGACTGATCACCTGATTATCCCAAACTGAAGTTCATAATGAAACTAATTTCCAAGTCAAACTCTGGCAAGTATCACTAAAGCTGCTCTTAAAGGGCCTTGAGCCTCCACCATGCCTACTATTACCAGCTGTAATGATACATTTGTAACAGTACAATAAGCTGTAATAATGCACTAAGCTGTATTGGTTATCGTGTTTGGCGTATCCATGTCTATACATGTCTGAGCTTCACAAAAATAGCTAAAGGATAAAATTAAACAATGATTCGGGCATATGTCTGCTCCATGTCCAAAATGTCATACTAAATAGCTATGTCCCTTGTCTTCTAATGTCATTTTTATGGTGAAGTTTCTATGAATCCTTTTGGTAGTTGGCATTAGTTACTTTGTCCAATGGAGCAGTCAGACATGGGTCTACTCTTAATTTTTTTTTCATATATTGGGTGGGCCAAAATTCAGAGGAGGGTTTGACGAGTCAATAACTTTTTTATTCATGAACCAATGTCAATGATATTACAAACAATGAATACTTAACGTATGAAGGTTTGTCTGACTAGTTACAGACATCTTTTAAATGAGCTCCACTTGCCACCTTGCAAAGTCGGGTTCTTTCTATTACATTGTTTATAACACTAGTTAATGTTTGAGGCTCTAGCACTTGAATTTCTGCTCGGGTATTCTTTTTGTGCTGCTCAAGTGTTCACGTACACCTGCTCCTTCAGTTATCCCCAGTAATCGGGAGCCAAAACGTCAAACGAACAGGGCGGCCAATTAATTTAAAAATTTCTTGAAATGGTCCACTCGTCGAAACAGTTGTTTCAGGTTCATTGTAGGCCTGGTAGTATGGGCAGAAGCCCAGTCTTGTTGAAAGGACAATATTCCTATACGGTACATAAACATATCCCATTACTCACACCAGCAAAATTCCACAATTTTTACTTGTTCCTTCGTGAAATTACCCATGATGAATCTTTGAAGATTCAGTTATAATATGTACCTGAAACAAATAAGTTATTTACCCGTCAAATCCTACTTTGCATATTGGTCCACCAAGTATTTCTGCTAAACACTTTATTTACAAACATCCTCAGGCCCCATAAGTAAGCCAAAAAATTCTGACTGAAAACTGTATTAAAAATTGTAATAATAAAAAAAATGCATTTAACACTTGATTCCTTGTAAAAAATGTGTTACGCTGGAAGTGAACAGGTTTAAATGTGATATTTCTCTTCTAACGCAAAGTTATTACAAAAACAGTAAACATTCTACCTTTAAACAGCAACTGAAAGAGTGTTCATTAAGATGATTAAACTCTGTCAAACTTCCATATAATTATTTATAATCCTGCAAATCTCTACAGTCATATTCCTACTGATTGATCATACAAGGTTGGGTCAGTGTAAAATTTCAGGAGTCACTGTGACGGCTCTGTAGGTGACAGGAATATAAATTCGGCGTTTCCAGCGTAAGAGTATCAAAGCATTCTTAATCCCTTTAACATTAGCAGCTGTCTCTAAGACTAACGGTGCTCAACCTCACAATGGCCTCAGAACGTCTCTTGTGCAAGGCTGGATTGTTGGTCCTGGTGGCCTGTGTGATACTGAATCTCCAAGGAGCAGGTGAGAAATCATTCTGGGTTATGAAATCTGTTTCTCCATATTCTCCTATTTTTCTATGTGACTCTCTGTACCTGGGCAGCGTCATTAGCTCATTCTGTCTTTGTTACAATAGGTTCCATGCTATCGAGAAGGGATTTCACCATATTACACTTTCTTGTCTTTTCATCTAAACTCAGTCTTTTTCATGTAGTCTTTGCGTTTTATTCTTTAAAATTAGAATTGTGGAAAATCAACAAAGGATTAACAAATGTATGCTGAATGAACCAAGCATAAAAATATAGATAATACGGAGACAGTTTCCAAACTGGATATTTGTTTTTATGTAAAATTAGCAATACCAGTACCAGCAATCCCTGTACCAATACCAGCAATACCGATCCCCACAATACAGGATTGGGTATTGGTTGAGCATTCCGTGTAGGGAAGGATATACTAAAATGTGTATGTCTACTTCAGAAATGGACTATATATAACCAATTTTTTATAAGCAGGAACATTCTCTCACATGTTCTGAAGAAGATTTATAACTTTTACTCTTCCTCTTGTGACACTCATTTCCTTTCAACTCACTTTGAACTTTATCCTATTCCTTTTGCTGCTCTTTCCGTAAAATCAACATACTGCACTATGTCATCCCTTTCCTTGTTTTCTCCACATTCTTCTATCAATAAGATACTGTGACACTATTTGCATATCTGTAGACAGAAAAAATAAACTTGATCTACAGATTTGTTGAGGCTTATAATGAATAGGAGACATGTTTGGTATTCAGAAATCCATCTGCATGCATATCTTACACGGTTTCTTCCTTTTTCCCAGTTTTGAATTGTTTCTCGTCTTTATCATTCACTCAGCTATGAGTATGCACTGACTCGTGGACCCTATCCCAACTTCACTCACAGACCAATTTAGCTTGGTCTAACTCTCCCCTCTCGCTTCCCTCCAAAATCACAGTGTAGTGAGAGACTTGAAGGATTATTCACTAAAATGAGAATTGAATTAAAAGTCAATTTGGATTGTTCTCCTTGGCCTTTGTATTGTCTTTTGTTCTGCAGACTGTAATAATATTGCTATTTGTGCTGTTCCCTTCTACAATGTTATTGAAAACGACCTTTACAAATGCTACCAAATTTCTTAAAAATAAATCATTTCAATAACTTTGAAAATAAAAAAGTGAGTATCAAATATAAGGTCAAAATGACTGAACTATAAATATTTTCCAGATCAGCTCTGCTTTCAGTCTGTCTTCATGAATTTCACACCTTCATGGTTCTTAAAGGGATCCTATAGTGCCAGGAAAACAAGGTTGTTTTCCTGGCACGATAAGGTTAATAGGACCCCCTAACATTTCAATGCTTTCCTATAGGAAAAATCTGACGCTGGAGGTCCTTGAGGTCGTCCAGCGTCAGATAACGGACCAAAAGTCAGTTTGGATTCCGGAAGCCCTCCAGGGGTTCTGGTAGACAACCACAGAGGGCAGACTTAGAGCTGCAATGTAAGCATGTTTTACATGGCAGCACTATGTGCAAAAAGGTCACAGCACCCAGACTACTTCAATGAGCTGACATGGTCTGGGTGCCCAGAGTGTTCCTTTAATGTGTATTTACTACAGGTAGAATTCAAAGTGAATTTCCAGTTTTAGCCCAAAGTAGCCAAACATGAAGCACTTGACTTCAGTGAATGTTTCCAATCTTGAAATTTGGGAAATTGACTTTGAAATTCTGATTTAGTAAATAACTGCTGTATTGTTTGTGAATCTAAATCTTCCAGCAATTCATTGTAACTTATTGTAACTCTTTATCATTGCAGACGCCCAGACAAACACCACCAGTACCGGTATGTATAAAACATATTATGCAAGAAATTACCAAGAGATAGAAAGACAGGAGAATGATTAGTTCTAGGGGTGATAGAGCCGCATTGCATGACCCAGTGACAGGACATTGCAAGACACAGAGTCCAGGTGAAATGGGGGAGGGGGACTTTATCATGTCTCAATAAACAACATTACTTTGTATTTCTAATACAGTTATAAGAGAACCTAACCCCCAGAATATATAAATGTACCTCTCCGTACCTCCCATCAATTCAAATGGTCAAAGAGGGACATATTGTGGCCAGGGGCAGGGCTGTCCTGAGAACCTTTATCTGCCTAGCTAATCGAACGTTATGAAACTAAAGCGTGATTCAGAAGAACAACGTATCTTATGTACACAGACTGATTTCTAACAATATGGAACTCTTAGAAAAGAGGGACAGAGGGATTTGGGCACAAAATAAGGATCTCTTAAATAGGGACACTTGGGAGGTATGCCAATCTACCAGCTCTTATCTGAATACACAATTATTGAGACAAAGGAGACACAGCACAATATATACCCCACTCCCTGAGCAATACACAACACAATGCTTAGTTTAGTTCAAGGCTAGCTGACTCAGCGTAAAGTGACTTGTAATTCAGAATTTGGCATACTGCGTCCTCTGTCTTGGCCTGAGCGTATTGCTGCATAGGACAGTGACACAGATTTAGGTGAGCGTGCGTCCTGTAATAATACGATGTAATAATACGATGTGTTTCTTGTTAGGCGTGCCTGGCTGGGGTGTAGCACTCTTAGTGTTAACCTCTCTTATCCTCTCCTCCCTGCTCTGCAGTATGTGCTGTTTGGTAAGTTTGTTTAACTCAGTCACCTGTCATAACTATTGCCTTCAACACAGCAATTAAACTGGCAAACAGCGCCTCTCCTACATGTTTATATGAGTAACATTGTATCGGCCTGCTCCATTTCATAGAGTCCTATAATTATCTCCTGATGTTGGATCCCCACCATAACTATTGTATAAACAAATCCCGTGATTTCTTTGCATACTTTGCTGGGAGACCACTCCACGTATCCACAACCCATCACTGATCCATCTCTTTTTCCCCCGACAGATAACTTCTAACAGGGGCAATAGTCATTTAACTTCATTTTTCCTGATTTTAATGTGTAGATTTCACTCACTGCTGATCTACGTCATAGAAAATCGCTGCTAATTGTAAAAATGTGAAATAAATAAATATTAAGTTTAAATAAAAGCAAACAAAGAAAAACCTCCTCAGGGTAGTGACCGGTTTATACAGGAACAAGGGTCGTAATGTTGTTCTTTGTAATGTAGTTTATGTTTATGGAAACTATCAGACATTTTCTATTGTTTTAATTAATGACAATATGTTCTAATACCTTTTTTCTCAGCCCTTGCTGTGTAAAAGCCATGGGGGAAGCAGTCACTGTGGATTTTCACTCGGAAAGTAACGCTGAGGTTCTCCTGAAGAAGAATTATTTGCTCTGCTATTTAATAATATTTTAATTTTTTTTGTTTATTTTTGTGTATTCAAATCCTCCTGGTCTGTTAATGCTAAGCCTTGTGGGTAAACCTTATATATTTAAAGTGTCAAATCCCTTTCTTTTATTGTAGGCTACAAACTCTAAAACAGCTGCTAATCTACCTATTGAGAGGATTAAGCATATTGAAAGTCAGTTTTTCAGATTCCCATAAAAGCTGTCCTGGTCAATCTGAGCCAGTCATCCCCATCAGTCCTATTATTAAATTACCGACTGATACCAGCTGTGGGTAAGATTGTGAAGCAGTTACTTTGCCAGCCAGGGCGGCCTTTGTAAGATTATTGCGTTTGCCAATCTCTATCAATTGGACTATGAAGTCGATTGTTAATCTGGCCATTAATAGGTTTCACATTGATAATACATACAAATCAGATTTGTTTCAGCCAAGTAATATAGAAGTACAAAGCTGTAGAATAGATTTTTAAAAATACACTAAATTGGCCCTTAGTATTTACCCCTTAATACATAGCACCAAATAAATCATGGCTACTTTTGGATTTGAAATGCATTTTGGTTCCATTAGCCACACTGTGTTTTTACTCTGCAATGCATTGTGGTCCCAATAGCAAATATGCATTATTTACTCTGCATTTGCAATGCATTGTGGTCCCATCACCCACAATCTGGTAGCCATTCTGAGTTTGCAATGCGTTGTGGTCCCATCACCCACAATCTGGTAGCCATTCTGAGTTTGCAATGCATTGTGGTCCCATCACCCACAATCTGGTAGCCATTCTGAGTTTGCAATGCATTGTGGTCCCATCACCCACAATCTAGTAGCCATTCTGAGTTTGCAATGCATTGTGGTCCCATCACCCACAATCTAGTAGCCATTCTGAGTTTGCAATGCATTGTGGTCCCATCACCCACAATCTGGTAGCCATTCGGTCCCATTAGTTACATTCTATCAGTTCATTTTTAGTTATTCTGAGTATACAAAGCATTCTGGTTCCATCACCCAAAATCATTTAGTTCTGAGTTTGCAATGTCTTGTGTTTCCATTAGTTACAATCTATTACATACTTTCAGTTTGCCATGTGTCATAGCCCCTTCACCCACAATCTATTACTTACTCTGAGTTTGCAATGTGTTATGGTACCATCAGCCAGAATGTTTTAGTGACACTTGGGTTGCAATGCTTGTTGGTCCCCTTAGCTACAATAGATTAGTGATTCTGAGAGTACAATGCATTCTGGTGCAATTAGCCATTATTTTTTGATTATTCTCAATTTGAAATGCATGCTGGTCCTATTCACAACACTCTATTAGTGATATTGAGATTGCAATGCACTCTCTCTGAGAGTCCAATTTATAACTAATCTTGACTTGGCAACATGTTTTCCAATTCTAGTAACATTATACAATACACATTCTTTGGGAGGAACACATTGTGGCCCCATTTACCATTATCTTGTACCAGTTTACGATTTGAAATACATATTGGATTCTTTCACTCCAACTGTTTCTATATGTTGGTCCCTTTATCATTTACTTCGCTTTCCGCTTGTTATATTGTTACATCAATTTAATTTTATTATAAAGAGCGTTTACAGTAAAATATGTTTCAACACAGGAATGTGAACTGAAAAATAGGTGATATCCTGAGAAATGTATTCTAAAATCTGTGTAAAATATAACTTATTAAAAGATATTTTAAATAATTAAGATTTGCACTTGTCTGTCATTTTTACTTATTGCGATGGGGCTACTGGTGAGATTGTGACAATGAGATTAAAGTCATAACAACTGTGCAAATTAAAATAACACTTTGTAATATAACAGTAAATACATGTGATCATTTTCTTCACTCACTCTACTGATTTCTTATGTTAAAAAAGTGGTAAATTAAAGGGACACTCTGGTCACTATAACAACTTCAGCCCTCTTACCTTAAGGGGTCAAACTGTTCTCAAACGATTCTGTGATACACTCGTTAACATTAAACACCACTATGAGTGTTGTTGCTGCCAAGCTCTGTGATATACACATGTGATCGGAGATATCCATTTTTGGTATTGGTTACTTGAGGTCTTTTACAAGTGTTGGTAGATGATTTCGCTGACTGGATAGGTAGGAATAAACACGAGTCACAGACTGAATGTAGGTGAAGGTGCTATGGTTTGAGTGACAGGCAGAGAATGAAAATGGAAAGCTCCAGGAATTCAGGTACTCAAAGTGTTAAGTAAGGCGGATTCATAACACACAGTAGCCTTTTACATAAACATTTCAATTCTGGACTGAACCTCATATAGGAGCATAGAATAAAGCCATACGTAATCCCCACATTGTTATTGTTATGTAGGTACCAAAACCACTACTCCAGCTTAATATAGTGTTTCTGGAACAAAGAGATTGCCACTGCAGTGCTGTATAAACATTTTCTGAGAATAAATAAGAGAATGATGGGAAGCAGCGCTTACAACTGTAGTCCTTAGTTCCACTGGAGCAATATGAAAAATCGAAGGGACAAACCCAAATATAGTGTAGTATTTTAGGGTATCAAAACCTGTATTTGGGTTATGTCCCTTCTATTTTTCATATTGATCCAGTGGAACTAAGGACTACAGTAGCAAACGCTGCCTCCCATCATTCTCTTATTTATTTTTATCTACGACCAGAAGGAAGAGACTCTGGTTCGGGAAGTTTGAGCTGCTACAGATACAAAAAGCAAGCTCCAGAAATCTCTCTCTTTTTCCCATTTTCTGAGAAAAAGCAGGATTTACGTTGCTGGGTAATGCCACTTCTAGTGACTGTCACATGGACACTAGATGAACGTCCTAGTTCCTGTCCTGTCAAGATTGCAGAACCAACATTAAATGTCTCCACACTTGGCATGTAGACACTGAGTGCTCCCCATAATGATGCAATGCGTCAATGTATATCTATGAGGAGATGCTGTTTGGCACAACATTTCGATTCTGCGCATTCACACTAGCCCCCAATGCTTCCCTATAGGGATGCATTAGTTTGATAACCTCACCCAGGAAGGGGTGGTGGCTATGGTGTGACTGGTGTGCTGGGAGAATTAAGGTTAATGAATCTATTTTATTACTAATGGGGGTCCTGAACATCTAACTAGACCATAGAAAACTCTATTTAATAAGCAAAAGATAAGGGAAATAGCTGGGAGTGGATAAAATGACAAGAAGTACAAACCAGGGCTGAACAGGCTCACCCAGGGCCGGTGCGTCCATAAGGCAACACAAGTGGCTGTCTTAGGGCGCACTGGCATAGGGGGTGCTAGATTAGAGTGACCACCAGGAGGTGGGCACACAGCGCTCCCTCCTGCCAGTCACTCAGTGCAGCGTGGCCGAGCAGAGTGGACCACATTACAGGAACTTCTGTTTCCTGTACTGAGAGAGCACTTCCTGTCAGTTTGGCCGGGTACAGGAAACCGAAACACCTGTACTGTGGTGTGCACTGCTCTGCTCAGCCACACTACAAGAAAGATAAGAGACACACCGGGGACCCGGGGGGGGAGAGAGAGGGGCACCAAGGAGGGGGAAGGAACACTATGGAGATGGGAGGGGGAGAACACTCATGGGGGATGTGGGTGGGAAGAACACTATGAGAGACAAGGAGGGGGGAGAAAGAACATTATGGGACAGGGGTGCAGGGAGAAAAAAACACTACGGGACAGGGGTGGGGGAAAGAAAGAACACTATGGGACAGGGGAGAAATAACACTATGGGACAAGGGTGATGGTGGAGAATGAACACTCTGCGACAGGGGAGGGGGGAGAATACTGTGGGACAGGGGAGGGGAGAAAGAACACTGTGAACAGGAGTGGGGGGAGGAAAGAATTTATATAGTGAATAGGGACAGGGGAGGAGGGAAGAAAAAAACACTATGGGACAGAGGAGAAGGGAGAAAGAACACTATGGGACGGGGAGGAGGGAGGCAGGGGAGAAAGAACACTGTGGGACAGGGGAGGGGGAGAAAGAACACTGTGGGACAGGGGAGAAATAACACTATGGGACAAGGGTGATGGGGGAGAATGAACACTCTGGTACAGGGGAGGGTGGAGAATACTGTGGGACAGGGGAGGGGGGAGAAAGAACACTGTGGGACAGGGGAGGGAGGAAGAACACTACAGGACAGGGGGGGGGGGAGGAAAGAATACTATGGGGCAGAGGAGAGGGGAGAAAGAACACTATGGGACAGGGGAGGAGGGAGAAAGAACACTATGGGACAGGGGAGGAGGGAGAAAGAACACTATGAGACAGGGGTGGGGTCGAGAAATAACACTAACACTGTGGGACAATGGAGGAGAGAGAAAGAACACTATGGGATAGGGGAGGGCTGTAGAAAGAACACTATGGGATGGGGAGGGGGGGAGAACACTGTGGGACAGGTTAGGGTGAGAAAGAACACTATGGGACAGGGTAAGGTGAGAAAGAACACTATAGAACAGGGGAGTGGGGAGAGAGAACACTATAGGACAGGGGAGAATGGGGATAATGAACACCATGGAATGGGGGAAAAACACTATGGGACAGGGGAGGGGGGAGAAAGGCACAGAGATGTGCCTGGGGGTGAGAAAGATGTACAGAGGGACTAGGGATTAAAGCGACACAAAGAAGGGCCTGCAGGTGGGAATACAAAGGGGCTGAGATGAAAGAGACACAGAGGGGCTGGAGAAGAGAAAAATGAGACACAGATGGGCTGGGGGGAGATAGATGGGCTGGTGGTGAAAGAGAAACACACAAAGGAGCTGGGAGAGAAGGAAACACAAAAGGGGCTCGGGGGAGTAAGACACACAAAGGTGGGTTGTAAGAGATACACAAGGGAGGTGTATGATACACAGAGGGGAAAAATAGGGGATGAGATACACTAAAGGGGGTAAGACATCTCTACTTTCATATACTCTCTCTCTCTCTCTCTCTATATATATATATATATATATATCATATTTGTACGTATATGTATTTCTTTTTTTATTTACTAATATTAGTTTTTTTATATTACCAGAAGCAGGGAGACTGTCTGTCAGTTTAGGCAGTCCCCCTGCAGGCAGCACTATGGATGCCAATTGCGGTCATGTGACCGGTCTTTTAGAGTAATCACATGGCCTGCGGGGTACTAATTTGCAGAGTTGGGACTGTCTGGGCTGTCAGACAGTCCCCCCAGACTGGGAGCAACACCGATCACTGGCGGGGGACCACTTCTGCACTACTTAAAGGAACGGGAACTAACCAAGACATGAGACATCACCCAAACTTGCAGAGCACCACGTTACCTCACAGTCTGTGGACATTGCCAGGGATACAAAAGCATCAGAAGGAAGAATTTCCCATATGTCCCACTCCTTTACGCTCCAACCACCTAAAACTAACTTTACACTGGGACCAGCTATGCGGTGGCAAAGCTCCAACGGACTCGATGTGTGATTGTTTAATACGGTTAATAGGGGAACTGCTTTTACTAGGTGAAGGAATAGCAGACCCCCCTTTCCTAAATTAACATTGCCGCCCATCCCAGAACCCTAACTATTCACTATATAAATGTCTCAACCCTCGACACATCTAGCCCAATTTTAAACTCACCTCTTCAGCACAACCCCCCCACTAATGTGACAATGAGGGCTCCTTCAGCTGTGTTAAGGAGTGGGGTTCAGATTCACTGATCTGATGATGTGTGGGGGGACAATGGCCTGCACCATGAAAGGCGATAACTGTAAACCCATACCTTTATTACCTATAAAGTAATCAGCTGGGAAAGGGAAAGCGGCCTAGAAATGTAAAGGACAAAATACAAAACAAAAAAAACAAACAAAAAAATGTGTATGTATATATTTATGGGACAAATAGTAGTCACTGGTTACTGTGTGCTATCTAGGATATGTGTGCTAGCACTTTCTGACTCACCTGACAACATATAGATGGTACATGTCTTTTACAATATAACTCAATAATCTAGGTGGTATTCACACTACTACCAATACAGGTCCACCACATCTCACAACAGAACAGACACATAGGGAGAAGTGGATGTGTAACATATTAAACATGCCCAAACTATACGAATTCATAGGTATTCTAGCTGTTGCATTGTGAAATACTATCAATCACTTACATTCATTGCGGTATTACCGCTCACACACTGAATAAAACCACTACACACGGTGTCACTAATAGATTTCCGGAGGCACTGCATCCATCCGGGAATAGACCGGTGTGGCGAAACCGACCTCGCCACTGGGCATTGGAGAAGACTGATTGCCAGCCTACTGCCATGTGACTATGGCCCCTGGGATGTATTGCCCTTTAAAGACATGATTTGGGCATAATGGATTTGTGTTGTGCTGCTGCTAGCCCTTTTAAGAACCATCTGGGGACATACTGTGAAGTTACTGGGTGGCCACCATTTCCTGTATCAGAAGCACATGGTGAGAACAATACATTTTAACTCACAGACACTCTGTGGACTTTTCAACACGGTGCCATCTCGCCAGTATTTGTTGCACAGAGACATCGTGCGGTGGTTTTGGACTATACAGCCGGGGACACATTATACAGTGATTGTTTTTATTTAGCCTGTATATGTTCTGCAGAATCTGCATTAAACTGTATTTTCCAAAGTACTGAACGGATCTGGGTGAATTTTGGATATGTGGCTCACCCAGATCCCCCAGTTCCAAGGATATACTATGGGGTTATTGCATGTTTTGGGGTCCCTGTGATGTGTTTTATGAAACTGTATTTCTCTGGCTGTGATAATTAGATTACCCATTGTGTTCAGTAATCATATCACAGCCAGAGGGGAGGATTTTGTGTGGGAGTGTCTGGGTGTATTGTATGGATTGATTGGCTGTTTTGTAACGCCCTGTGGGCTGTACTATGTTTGTGGATTGGGAATAAAAGAGACTGTATGTGACAGTACAGGGAGTTCCTGCTTAACCCTCAAAGTGAAGTGTCGTCTCATTATTGGGGGAAGGATTTATTGTATGCTGTTCCAGTTTGACTGCTAGGAGAGTAAACCTATTCGTATGGTTCCTATTCAACTGTCTACAGCATTCATATGCTTGAGAGGATTCATATGCTTCTCCGGTTAGGTGGTTGTGGAGTCTGCTGCAGTGCTTGGAGTCCTCAGGAAGCGCTAGGAGCATCCTTTAACGGAGGTACCCAGTCGGGGTGCCAGGCGATCCGTTACAACCGGTGCACCCCTACACATACTTTACAATACTTACCAAACACACAGACAATTACTCTTACGGATCTGAAAGGTATAGCGAATTGTTTATTCTTATTGTAAATACGTTGTTTTTTCTTGTTTTCGATTGTTTTCCTTTTTATTTTCTCTTCTTTTTTCTTTTTGTGCTCATTTCCATATTGTATAACGTTGTTGCCTACATCGCTGCAGCCGGGGGGACCCAAGCTCGTGACCTACCCCTCATGCCTAGCTCATGATGGCGAACATTCAAATAGCAACTCTAAAAAAACGCACATTGACCTTGCTGGAATTACATAGACTAAAAGCAGTTGTAGCATTTTTACAGGAGACACACTTCAGGCAGGGGGCCGCACCACAACTTTGCAATCAAAAGTACCCCAATGGTTACTTCAATAATTACACCAACTCCAAATCACGGGGAGTAGCAATACTAATAGCAGCCCACCCTTCCAATGCCAAGCACACCAATCGGATGACTCAGGCAGGCCTGTAATGATAAAGGGACTAATAGGCCAAACGTTGGTCACCTTCGCTAATCTTTATCTACCTAATAGATGCCAACACAAACACTTGCGTAGATGCATTAGATTAATCAAAGATTTCATGAAGGGTCTACTGATCGCTGGAGGGGACTTTAACATGTCACTGGACACCACCAGGGAAAAATCATCAGTGACACACACATACCAACTGTCTGTTAGGATGCGAGGGAATGACATTTCAGATCAGGCACATCTGTTTGATAGCTGGCGAATTACCCATCCCTCCACCAGAGAGTACTCCTTTTACTCACAAGCCGCAAACTCCTACTCCAGAATTGATATGCTCTTCTTACCACACAGATATCTCCATCTAATCCGAGCATGCTTCTATGGACCCATCACATGGTCAGACTATGCACCCCTGTCTCTTGCAGTTGATATCCCATCCCTACCGCACGCAATCACCCATTGGAAATTAAGCAACACATTATTAAATGAAGCAGAATGCACCAATTCGCTTACAGAGGCTATCTATCTCTATTTCACAGAAAACTCTAAACCGACTAAATATCACCCTTCATGGCCTGGCAGGCACACAAATGTCCTGATTATTGGTATAGTAAGCAGAAAAACAAAACAAAAAGAGTCAACTAAACAATCCCTCCTGACTGATATAAGAGACTTGGAGAATAAACATAAACACAACCTCAATCTAGACAACTACACTGCCTTGACACATAAAAGATCAGAACTCCAGATCCTCCTAAATGCACAAATAAAGCGTAAGATGCTATTCACTAAACACACATACTACTCTCAGGGCAGTAAATGTGGGAGGGTACTTGCTAGAGCCCTCAAACAAAGACAACAAACCACCTTCATAGCAAGCATCAAAAAACCCTCAGGGGACACAACTCATCTCCCCCCAAGATCATGCAAACCTTCCAGGAATTTTACATGTCCGTCTACAATATTAGGGAAGGTCCATATGACCCAATTCCTGGATAAGAGCATCAAACGCACTTCCCCCTCACCCCCTGCCCCCCAACGCTTTGCAACCTCTCGAAGACCCCATCTCCCCAGACAAATACAAGGCAACGATCTAACAAAAGCCCTGGCCCAGACAGATATACAGCCAAATACTTTAAAACCTTTGCCCCGGTACTGCAGGAACCCTTCTTAAAGGCCTTTAACTCCCTGCTAACTACCCTCAAACTCCCAAGTTCTGCAATAGAAGCACACATCACTTTATTACCCAAACCAGGTAGAGATCCCACGATCTGTGGGAGCTACTGCCTTATTTCCCTGATAAAACTGGACCTTAAATTATTTACCAAAATTTTAGCCAATCACCTACGCCTGATCATGCAGCCATTATAAGGCTAGTTTTGTGCCGGACAGGGAAGCAAAAAATAACATCACCAAACTATTAAATCTGATCTGTTTATCCAAATCATCTGCACAACAAAGCTTACTGCTTTCAATTGATGTCAAGATGGCTTTTGATAGGGTTGACTGGTCAATGCTCTTCTCTACACTGCGGGCCCTGGTGTTTGGACATAACTGTCTATGGTGGCTTGGGGCAATATATTCGGAGACCACGGCTTTTGCTGATGACCTCCTGTTCGTCATCTTTTACCCCACCAGCACTATGCCACATGCTGTGGCAGAAGTTAATTCATACAGCAAGCTATCCAACTTCAAAGTTAATTTTGCTAAAAGCGAGATACTGAAACTAAATGTGTCCCTGGAGGCACAATCTGATCTTAAACTTAATTTTCTTTTTACCTCAGCCAACACCACTATCAAATACTTAGGAGTACATTTTACCCACTCATTACATCAAATATATGAACTAAAGTTCCTCCTCTGTTATGAGAAATCTTTAATGACCTATCCAAATGGAATATGCCCCACTTTGGTTGATTATGTCGGATCAATATTTTAAAAATGAACGCCCTCCTGCATCTGCAAACGCTATCAATATAATTCTCATGCAAAAATCTTTTTTTTAAAAGGTGAGACAACATTTCACCTCATTTATGTGGGCTTTCAAACATCCTAGGATATCATTTGACATATTGTCAAAGCCTCTGGGAGGCTTACGTCTAACATTGAAGTCTTTCAAAAAGCAGTTTTCCTAACGAGAATATATGAATGCTCCAACCTAAACACGATGAAACAATGGGTACATATCGAAGCGACTATGTTTCAGGTGCCCCTCTACACAATCTTGTGGCACAAAACTGGGAAGATATTTGTGCTACCACAATATGGTACACACCCCACTATAATGCCAATGCTAAAATGCTGGCAAGGGATCAGGCACTTGAAATTTCTAGCTCCACACCCATCCCTGTTATATCTACTGACTCAAAAAACCCATTTCAACCCAGATATGACACCATTGACCTATGGTCAGTTTTTCATATTCCCATACCTTACACTTGGAACTATATTACAGAGCACAGGCATTGTGCCTCTAAGAGAACTGATATCCACAGACCCACCGTCTATCATTCATTCATTTCGAAACAACTAACTTATCCACTTCTTCAAATACAAATCTGACCTAACCACCGTCACAAACACACTCCACTTTTGAAACATACTGTACGAACCAAAAACTTTCACGCAAACACTTGTCCATATTTAGCATGTTGCTGCATCAAGACTATGCAGACAACCCCTCCTCCCCCATACACTCGAGCATGGACCTCAACATTGTAATAACTCAAAAGGAGTGGTCAATCACTTTCAGACAAATTCAGAAATCAACAATTAGTACCAATATCCAAGAGGGCAACTACAAGCGAAATGCGAGATGGCACTACTCCCCCACACACATATTCACAGATTCTACCCAACCACCCCAGATAGCTGCTGGAGATGTCAACAGCCACAAGCACATTATTGGTGGTCATTCCCCACTATCCAACAATTCTGGGTTAAAATCACAACACTCATAAAGATAATAACAGCAGTGCTTTTACCCTTAGACCCCAAAACCCTTCTATTTGGGCTCATTGAGGTTCAGAGACACAAACCCACCAATATACTGATTTTCCATCTACTGACAGCAACAAATCTACTGATACCCCTATTCTGGAAACAAAAAGAAGCACCTTCTATAATTGAATGGATTCTAAAAGTGGAATCAGTGAGATTCCTAGAGGAACTAAACTCATCTACTGTACATAAATACACACTTTAGCGGGGTATTTGGGAACCATGGTTGAAGTTCCTTCAAAACCGTAAAGGGTGAACCCACAACTGATCAAAACTGTGAAGTCTCCTATCTCTGCAGGGAATGCCACCATCCTTCATACCCCTCTGCATCTGAAACCCTTTGCCCCCCCTCCCCTTCACTGGCATTACTTACTTTTACTGGCACTGGCATATGCTCACAACGATACACACTAACAGCGAGTGTTACAGCTTAAACTATATACTGAATCCGAGTTTACATTATATGCCAGACATAAGCGAGTAGCAACGAAGCCATACTGGTACAATACTGCTGCCCATCTGATGTGCTGCTAATCCCACTACTAGTCATAAGTCTCAACAGCGGACACTGTAGACCCAGCCCTGTCGCTACCAGGCAGGCAAACCAAGCAATTGCTTGGGGCCCCCGAGCTGGCCTGGGGCTCCAAGCAGGGCCGGCACTTCCTATAAGGCTGCAGCCGCCTGAGCGCTCTATAGAGAGCCTCAGGCGGCTGCAGCACTCCTCTCTCGTCACCACCCTTCCCTATAGCGTGGCCGAGCTCCTCTTCATCCTGGCTGTCAGTACAGGAGATTGAGTTTCCTGTTCCCGGCCGGACTGACCGACTTCTTTTCTGTTCAGCTGGACTGATAGCCAGCTGGAAGAGGAGCTCGGCCACACTACAGGGGAGGGGAGGTGAGAACTGAGAAGAACATAGGAAGGGAGTAAAAATAACATAGGGAGGGAGTAAAAAAACATAGGGGGGAGTAAAAAAAAACATAGGGAGGGGGAGAGGAAGAGTAAAAAAAACATGGGGAATGGGGGAGTAAAACAAACATAGGGATGGGGAAGAGGGGAGTAAAAAATATGGGGGGAGTAAAAAGAATATAGGGAGTGGGGAGGGGAGTAAGAAGGACATAGGGAGGGGGAGTAAGAAGGACACAGGGAGGGGGAGGGAGGAGTAAGAAGGACAGGGGAGAGGGGAGTGTGACGAAGTGCCCTTCGCCACTTGTGCCTGGAGAGGACTGCTTGCCCGCCTCTTGCCTTGTGACTATGGCCCCTGGTTTGTATTGCCCTTTAAAGACATGATTTGGGCATAATGGATTTGTGTTGTGCTGCTGCTGGCCCTTTAAGAACCATCTGGGGACATACTGTGGAGTTACTGGGTGGCCACCATTTCCTGTATCAGAAGCACATGGTGAGAACAATGGATGGCGGCCATTTTAACTCACAGACACTGTTTGGACTTTTCAACACGGTGCCATCTCGCCAGTATTTGGTGCACAGAGACATCGTGCAGTGGTTTTGGACTATACAGCAGGGGACACATTATACAGTGATTGTTTTTCATTTAGCCTGTATACGTTCTGCAGAATCTGCATTAAACTGTATTTTCCAAAGTACTGAACGGATCTGGGTGAATTTTGGATATGTGGTTCAACCAGATCCCCCGGTTCCAAGGATTTTATGGGGTTATTGCATGTTTTGGGGTCCCTGTGTGTTTTATGAAACTGTATTATTTCTGTCCAGCAGATAATTGAGCTTTGTGTATTGCAGAAACTCAATTATCTAGCCTGGCCCAGAGGAGGAGTTTTGTGTTGCATAAATTGTGAGTTCTGTGTGCCAGTAAATCTTGTAAGTCTTGTTCCAGCATTAAGCCTTGGCTCATGTTTGGGGGAAGGGATACCTACACTCTGGGGATTGCTATAATCACTTACTCCCCAGAGGAAGCTCTTGCAGTAGCTTGATTTGTTCTGTTCCTGCTCTCTGGGGAAAGAGAGGTTCACCCACTGGAAGCTGGATCCTGGCCTTGGGTCCAGGGTGGGTGGAGACAGCAGAGACCCCAGTGCAGTTGCATCGCTGGAAGTGGGGTCTGCAGTGCTGATGGTGTCGTTTGGAGTGCTTGGAGTCCTCGGCAAGCGCTAGGAGCATCGATTGGCGGAGGTACTCAGTCGGAGTGCCAGCGTTCCGTCACAGGGAGTAAGAAGGACACAGGGAGGGGTAAGGAGAGTAAGAAGGACATGGGGAGGGGAGTAAGAAGGACACAGGGAGGGGAGTAAGAAGGACATGAGGGAGGGGAGTAAGAAGGACACAGGGAGGGGGAAAGGGGAATAAGAAGGACACGGGGAGGGGAGTAAGAAGGACACGGGTGGGAGGGAAGTAAGAAGAACATAGGGAGGGGGAGGGTGGAGTAGTAAGAAGAACTTAGGGAGGGGGAGCATTAACAAGAACATGGGGCAGTAAGAAGAACATAGGGAGGGGGAGCAGTAAGAAGAACATGGGGGGAGGAGTAAGAAGAACATGGGGCAGTAAGAAGAACATAGGGAGGGAGGAAGCAGTAAGAAGAACATGGGGAGGAGAAAGAAGAACATGGGGGCAGTAAGAAGAACATAGGGAGGTGGGAAGGAGAAAGAGTTTGTGAGTTTAAGGAGTTTGTGATAATTGAAAAATGTTAATGTGTGTGTGTGTGTGTGTTTTAAGTATGTTGGATTTAGTTTTTGAGCACTTTTTTAATGTATATTTGATCTTATGGTACAGTGGTGTTTTTTGCAAATGTTCAAATTTTATGCACATTATATGCAACAGCAGTATTTGCACTGTAAACCTTTTTTATTTATATAAAGTGTGGGTGAACTTAAACTGTATGACTATGCTGTGGTTCCTGTAGGCTTTACGTGCGTGTGTATTTAACGATGCATGGCATATACGAGGCATTGATACTCCATCTACCATGGCATATTTCTCATTGTATGGAAATACAATATGCCTTTACCGTACAAATGTTGTAACCTGAATAATATGCAAAAAAAATAAAAATGAAAAAAAGTAATAATATTCATGGTTCTCAGGAACCAAGTAAGATGCTTCTATCCTAAAATACCCAGTTGAAATACCTCTATCCCAAAAAAGCCAGTGAGATCCATCTATTCCGAAATACCCAGTAAGATACCTCTATCTCAAAATACCCAGTGAGATCCATATATCCCAAAATACCCAGTAAGATCCCTCTATCCCAAAATACCAAGTTAGAGCCCTCTATCCTAAAATACCCAGTGGGATTCCTCTATCCCAAAATACCAAGTGATATCCCTCTATCCCAAAATACCCAGTGGGATTCCTCTATCCCAAAATACCAAGTGAGATCCCTCTATCCCAAGATACCCAGTGAGATCCCTCTATCCCAAAATACAAAGTCAGATCCTTCTACCCCTAAATACCAAGTGAGATACCTCTATCCCAAAATACCAAGTGAGATTCCTCTATCCAAAAATACCAAGTCAGATCCTTGTACCCCAAAGTGTTCGGTTATACGAAAGGCGGCCACCCGCAAAACCATTAATTATCAGCGGTTACACTATTGCTATTTCGTTAATGGGAGACACAAGCCTCCCTTGTGTGGTCTCCCATTTAATAGTTTTGTTCGTTTCACGAACAGTGTATAAGAATACTGTTCGTGAAACTACTGTATGAATGCTGGCGGTTTTCATGCCGCTAGCATACGAATGCTCTTTACTTCAGACCAAAGAAATTATAACAGCAAAATATTTAGTCACCCAGTCCTTAGTGTCCCGAAGTGGCTAGGTTTGCCACATACCTCTACCCCAAATTACACAGTGAGACACTTCTATCCCAAAATACACAGTGAGATACTCCTGTCTCAAAATACCAAGTGAGAACCCACTATTCCAAAATACCCAGTGAGATTCCTCTATCCCAAAATACCCAGTGAGATCACGCTATTCATAAAACTCAGAAAGATACCTCTATCCCAAAAACCCAGTAAGTTACCTCTATCCCAAAATACCCAGTGAGATCCCTCTATCCCAAAATACCAAGTGAGATCCCTCTATTCCAAAATATCAAGTGAGATCCCTCTATCCCAAAATAAATTTGGTGTCGCCTCTAAGTATTACCTCCCCAAAGCTGTACAGGTTCAGCAAAGCAAATCCTTGGTTTATAAACTCTTCTTAATTATCACTGGACCCATATATATTCATTAAGGTAAAGATGGCACTGAATGATGAGATATCTACCTTTCTTATCACTGATTTTGCGGATCATTTCAAAGGTCAAATTTTTGCTTACTAGGATAGAAACTCTTCTCTTTTTTGCGGAGTAGCAGGAGTGGTGATCTACAGGGAACCAGGGGGAGTTAAACCTGGGTCGTGAACCCCATTTAAAATGGGTTTCCTGGAAGCAAGCTACCTGTGCTTTCTGCTTTTTAGCTTCCAATAATGCTAGTCGCCTTTTATGAGGTGAGTTCAACCCTTTCGTGTTAAGAGAAATTACTTTGATTGACATTTCGCTACTAATTGTTTGATGGGTTGTAGTGCGTGGGGTTCCTTCTCGACAATTATCCCTGTTTTTTTGTTGTTCTACTGTGGTGTTGTGGGTAGGGTGAGGTGGGGTGGGGCTGGGTGACAATGTATAACAATAAAATGTGAACTATATACAAATCCGTTAGCCGGGTAGCCTAACGCAGAGATCTGCAGATGGGTAGTTAAATGGCTTAGTAGATAAGCCTTGTGGGATACCGTGGAAGTTATCAGTTAGATGCCTGTTGGGCGTTTTCTTTGGTTAAGCTATGCTAGCTGTTTCTGATAGTATACAGACCTGTAGCTGTATGGATAACCCACTTAGTTGTTCCACTTTACAGGCGGTATTCAGTAAGGGTTCAGTTATAAGGTAGAGTTAACAGTATAAATCTAGTAACTTAAACAATCATTTGTTTAGCCGCCTAGTGTGGACTCTCGGCTGTGGATCACATTGCAAGTGAAGACAGCTACGAGGTTACACAGGGGAATTCTTAGGGGTTCAGTCTCACATATGATATACATATCGGAGGGTGATCAATGCTGATCAATAGCATCGCGGCCCATTGTGCCGGTGTTCTGCGGTTGCGTTGCCATAAAGTCCGTAGTGTGCCAAGGGATGGGTCGGGAGTCCATTGTGTATTTTTGGGGTGGCAATGTTGTTGGTGATCGTGAGTTGGTAGGTTGCGATACCGGAATGTTCAATTCTCTGAGCAGTTTTGCGCCGTCACTTGGTGTGAAGATTATCTTATCAACTCCGTTTCTTTTCAGCAATAATTTTGTAGGGAGTCCCCATTTGTATGGTACAGCGGCATCTCGTAGAGCCATAGTAATAGGTGAAAATGCTCTTCTTTTGAACATGGTCGCTGTGGACAAATCGATGAACAGTTTGATGTCAGCAAACGGGTTCGGCAAGGGCGGGTTACTTCGAGAGGCCTGCGTTAGGCTGTCTTTCACTGTAAAGTAATGTACTCTCGTGATTACATCTCTCGGTGTTGAGGGTGGCAGATGTCTTGGTTTCGGCAATCGGTGAGTGCGGTCTAGGCATAAATCGGCAGTTTCCAGAGTCGGAATGAGTGCTCTATCCCAAAATACCAATTGAGACCCATATATCCGAAAATACCCAGTGAGATCCCTCTATTCCAAAATACCCAGTGAAATCCCTCTATCACAAAATACCAAGTGAGATCCTTATATCTCAAAATACCTAATGAAATACCTGTATCCCAAAATACCCAGTGAAATACCTCTACCCCAAAATACACAGTGAGATACTTCTAGCCCAAAATACCCATTGAAATACCTCTATCCCAAAATAAACAGTGAGATACTTCTATCCCAAAAAAAACTGTGAGTTCCCTCTATCCCAAAATACCCAGTGAGATTCCCTTTATCCCAAAATACCCAGTGAGATCCCTCTATTCACAAAACTCAGAAAGATACCTCTATCCCAAAATACCCAGTGAGATCCCTCTATCCCAAAACACTAAGTGAGATTCCTACATCCTTAAATACCCAGTGAGATCCCTCTATCCCAAAATGCACAGTGAGATCCCTCTATTCCAAAACACCAATTGAGATCCTTCTATCCCAAAAGGCCAAGTGAGATCCCTCTATCCCAAAATACCTAGTGAGATCTTTCTATCCCAAAATACCCAGTGAGATCCCTCTATCCCAAAATATCAAGTGAGATCCCTCAATCCTAAAATACCCAGTGAGATCCATCTATTCCAAAATACCCAGTGAAATCCCTCTATCCATAAAACTCAGAAAATACCTCTATCCCAAAAACCCAGTAAGATACCTCTATCAAAAAATACCCAGTGAGATCCCTCTATCCCAAAATACACAGTGAGATACTTCTATCCCAAAATACCCAGTGAGATCCTTCTATCCGAAAATACGAAGTGAGATCCCTCTATCTCAACATACCCAGTGAGATCCCTCTATCCCAAAATACCAAGTCAGATCCTTCTACCCCAAAAGAGCAAGTGAGATCCCTCTATCCCAAAATACCAAGTGAGATCCCTCAATCCCAAAATACAAGTCAGATCCTTCCACCCCAAAATACCAAGTGAGATCCTTCTATCCCAAAATTACAAGTGAGATCCCTCTATCCCAAAATACCAAGTGAGATCCCTCTATACCAAAATACAAGTCAGATCCTTCCACCCCAAAATACCAAGTGAGATCCTTCTATCCCAAAATTCCAAGTGAGATCCATATATCCAAAAATAACAAATGAGATCCTTCTATTCCAAAATACCAAGTGAGATCCCTCTATCCCAAAATATCAAGTGAGATCCCTCTATCCCAAAATACCCAGTGAAATACATCCATCCCAAAATTCCATGTTTTAGTCTTCCTTATAAAGACTTGTCCGAGGCACACTTGAATTTCATAAATCACTTCACTGACCGTGATATTCATTGTGGTATTTCACATTTGGGAGACATTGGCCCTTTTCATGGAAAACCTGCAAAAGAGGAGTACATTTTTACTGCATTATTTATATGAAGTATAATAAATGAACTATTCATATGAACTAATAAATGAATTATTTATATAAAGTATAATAAATGAACTATTCATGTAAAGTATAATAAATTAACTATTCAAATAAAGTATAATAAATGCATTATTTATATAAAGTATAATAAATTAACTATTCACGTAAAGTATAATAAATGCTTTATTCATATAAAATATAATAAATCCCAGGGAAGCTCTGCCTCCCTTTAAGGTAGCTCAGCCCTCACATTGCCGTAAATTCTGCCCCGTCTTCCCAAAAGTATGTTTTGATTGTCAAAATAAAGATAAAGAACATTAATTTATAATATCCAATTAAAGACTAAATATATTGCTACATTAATAGGACAGTATTACATGAGGAATACACACATATATTCCTTGAGCTATAGTGTTGCACTCACTGTTTAGATTCAGGGACCCCTTAAATGAAGTAAAAAAAATAGTTTTACTTACCTTATTTCCCGTGTGACGGGGTGACATGCATTACAGTGAGAAAATAGCAATGCAGTGGGTAGTACGCAGTACTGTAGCGTTAATACTTTGCTGAGTTATTTGTCTCTTTTTTCAATATAAATCATGCTTAAAACAAGGTTAACATAGCAAGCAAGCAGTACCTGAGTATGTCTGTGGTTATTTATGGCTGTATGTAGTGTAATCGTGTGCTACTTGGTGGGTGAGTGTTGGGCGTTCTGCTCGGATTAAGTGTTACAGGGATATTGGTCACAGTAATCCTGGGTGGGTAGCGGTTTGCTTCATGGTGAGTTAACCCCTTAGTGGTGGTTATACAAGCATTGCCTATTCCCTCTTGTCAAGCTCCTATGGGGGGTAATATAGTCTGGTTTGTTTTGGTCTGTGCGTGGAGTTTGTTAGGTGATATCCCCTAGGGGGTGATTCATGTCTGGAAGGGGGTGTTGTGCATCTTAAGGAGTGGAGATGTATCTCCAGGTGCTATGGGAGGCCCCTAACCTATGGGGTAGCGGGGGGGTGCAGAGTGGGAGTTTGTATCTCTTTTACCGTAGTTAGGTATGGTTCAGGTGATTATGCAGAGTGACCATCTTTCATGTCAGTAGTCTGCCCAACGGCCTTCTTCCAGCCGTTCGGTGTTCGGTGAGATTAGTAATTACATAACAAAACATATTATAGGAACTTATAACACAGAAATGTTAACAATTTGTGGCACAGTGTCTGTTCTGCGGGCATCTCACGTGGGCGGTCGACTATCTCCTGCACCAGTCGTCCACGGCTGCTGGTGATGTCAGATGTTCAGTCCCTGCTCGCGGTGTGAATGGGATTACATTGGCAGGGTCCCAAGACCTTTGGGATGATGCTGGTGTTGTTGCCTGTTCGCCCAGTTCCAACAAAGTGAGGAGAGCTGAGGAGAGCTGGTCCATCGGACCCAGAGGTGATTGTGTGTATAGTTTCGTTTTGTGTGACCAGGAGTGTCCCGGGGGGGTCTCCATCTGTACTCCACCCCCGCCGTTCTCAATTGCAGTGTGAGAGGGCCCAGCGATTTTCGCCAGAGGAGGGTGGCCTTTGTGAGGTCTTGGAAAAAGGATACTGAAGATCCTTTAAAAGTCAATGGGGTCTGACCCTTTAGTGCCTGCATGATGTGGGTTTTATCTTTCTGTGAGATGCATCTGAGGATTACATCCCTGGTCTGGTTGGGCGTCGGTTTGGGTGTTCCTGGTATGCGATAAACTCGGTCAGTTGATACTTTTTTGGCGACCGTGTTAGGCAAGATCATTGTCAACAGCCGTCGAGTGTAGTTATTGAGTTCGGAATCCCTCGAATCTTGATATGGTTCCGGCGCTGCCTGTCTTCAAGTGCCGTGAGTCTGAGTGACATTATTTCCTGTTGCCATTGGAGTTGGGTGAGTGAGTCTCTTGTTGTAGAGGAGGATTTTGGCGAGAATCGCTTCAGCCGTGGCTACCCGGTCAGTGACCGTTTGTATGTCCGTGGATATACGGGCCAGGTCTGCCACCCAGAGCTTATGGATATCGGCTAGTAATATTTTTAGATTGTTCTTGGTAGCTGGATCCGACCCGTCAGTTGGTTCAGAGGTAGTGTCTAAAGTAAGTGTTGGGCCGGGTCAGACACCTGACGGTTCTCCCTCTGTCTCTCTGATCTGGGCCGTGGTTTGTGATCCTTTAGCAGGGAGGTGTTTCTGCGGTGCTGGCATCTGCAACATGGAGCTTATGTCCCGGCCATCCGCTGAGGTTGTTGGTTTTTGGGATCGGCGTCACATAGCAGGCATTGGTTCTGGCTATGCAGGGTGGTCTAAGGAACGTGTTCAGGTGACCCCCCACTGCAGATCTGTATAGGAGCAATTTCAGGCCGAGGCTGGTCGTTGCGTGGTAGGCCCCTGTCTTGCGTCTCGGTTTAGATTGTTTGGGGGCATAAAGGAACGGCATCGACAGGTTGCTTGCGTTGGCGGGAGCAATAGTAAGTAGTTTATGAAGCTAGATGGGGCTTCGATTGCGAGATATTCCTCAATTTTGTTAAGGGCCGTGAGGAGCTCTCTATCAATTTTTTGATCTAAAATTTTGGAGAATAACCCTTTTCAATACATTTCTTTTTTAAAATCTCTGATTGGTGTAAAAAAGCAGTTTTCTTTGGTGCAATTTCTTCTTATTCTAGGGAATTGGCTTCTTGGAACTCCACAAAGCCAATTTGGATGATGTGCACTTTTAATATTGATAAAAGAATTAGAATCTGTTGGCTTGAAAAATTGACTTGTCTTTATGTTCAAATTCTCTATATAGATGGTCAAATCTAAACAATTGATACTAATAGAATCAGAGTGAAGGGTAAAAAACAAAGAGTGGTTATTTACATTAATACAATTAAAAAACATTTGTAGTAAATTAAACAAACCTTTCCAAATTATTAACATATCATCTATGTATCTCCGTCAGAGTACCATGTTCGCGCCAATAGGATTGTTGTTCCAAATATTCAATGTTTCCCAATTATCCTTAAAAATATTGGCATATCTTGGCATGAACTTGGTACCCGTGGCATTACCCTTTGTTTGTAAATAAAAGTTGCCATTAAAACTGAAAAAATAGTGAGATAAAATAAACATAATACTTTCCAAAATAATTTGGGTTAGAGGGAAGACTTTTTAAACATATTTTGGCTCTTTATACTGTACCTACAGTTAGAGTTATGGGAAATGGTTTTAGATCTTGTGGTCCTTACTGTCTAACGGAACAAGACAGGGGTGTCCCTTGTCTCCGTTACTTTATATAATATCATTAGAACCCCTGGCCTTAGCCATAAGACAAGAAGAGAAAATAGCAGGTTTTGACCATTAATCAATTTCAAGGAGGGGTAGGGTTCCCAGTAATACAGCAATATTACAAAGCGAGTGTTCTTTTTCATAGTATTATTTTGCAATTGACAGGGTCCAAATTAGAAAGGTGGTACGCGGTGGACAAGGAACTGTCAGACAATAAAGACCTATTAGCGCTTTTTTGGTTTACCCAAGAAAGTGATACAGATAATACTCAACCAAGATTGGATAGCGTGGTGATAGAATCCATCAGAAAAATGTGGGGTAAAATAAAAAAAAGTGCAGGATTTAGAAATCATATTATTAACATCTTGCCGATTTCAATATTAGAAAATAATATGCAAGATCTAAGATTAAAATATTGGAGTAGGGTAGGCATACAAACTGTAGAAGATATAATGACAGGACCAAATGTTAATTTGTTTGAACAAATATGTACCAAATTTGGTCTCCCAGAAAAAGAAAAATACAATTATATATCTAAATAAAGCCCTAAATAAAGAAAATGGGAATTTAATAGCAAATTGGGAAATTTACTAAAAGGAAAAGATGTGAAAAATTTGCTTAACAAATGTAACTCGGTATTGCAACAGATTGAGGAAAATTTGATGTTCCAGGCTATAGGGAAATGGGAAAAAGATCTAAAAAAAAAAAAAGATTGCTAGACAAGACTGGAATAAAGCATGTTTAACAGTTACTAAACGCAGTAAAAGTTTAAATTTAGTGGAGTTGCACTTTAACATTATTAACAGACTTTGTTTGGTCCCTAGCCACTAAAATAAAATAGATCAAAATATATCGGACATATGCTGGAGATGCAATCTGGGAGTAGGAGACTTTGTACATAATTGGTGGAGTTGCCTCCCATTAAAGGAATTTTGGAAACTGTTCTTATTTAAAATTAAAATGAGGAAGGAAAAGGAATTAATATCCCCCTTTCCCCGGAAATGATTTTATTATATTTAAACTTCAATCAATATAACTTAGATTTGCAATATTTTTTCACTCATGCATTAATAGCAGCAAAGATCTCATTAGCGAGAATGTGGAGAAACAAGACGCTACTGATTGAGAAACTGTAGAAACTCAACTAAACTTGAAAGTTACGATGGAAGGAAGTTTAAATAGAAACCTGAGGAAAAAGAAAACGTTTGATATAAATAAGTGGTTATATAAGTTGATTCTAGTGGATTAATACATATAGAAGAAAACAGAGGAGAGATAAAAATACAAAGAGTAAAGGAGAAAAAGGGGATAATGGGATGGAAAGGGATGATAGAAGGAAAGGATAGGAAAGAAAGCTAACTCATTTATTCTATGCACGAATAATAATGCAGGTAGACTATGGAGGATTCGTTCACCATCTTTTTTTGTCTTGTATATTTATTTTGTTTTATGATTTCGAAATATCAATGTTTTATAGAGCAAAGGAGGATACATAAGTAAAGGAAAAGAAAATGGCAAAAAAAATGGGAAAAAGAAACAATAGAGGGAAAAACATTGATGAATACAAAAACTTTCAAAAAATACTTTCCAAAATAAATTGTCTCGAAAGAGAGGATAAGCTAGTGTCCAAATCCAACACACGTTTTACGGCCTCTAGGCCTAAATTATGGTCCATGATCGTGTAAAGAGAAGTGGCATCTAGGGTAGCCCACATGTAGTCTTCCCTCCGTTCCATGCTATCCAGTTCTTGGATAAGATTCTTTGTATCCTTAAGGTAAGATTTAGCATCTTGAGCGTATTTTTGGAGGGGAAAATCTAAAATATTCAGACAGCCTAGATGTCAATGAGTCCATTCTACTAATAAGAGGGCATCCTGGTGGCTGTAAAGTGGATTTGTGCACTTTAGAAAGAAAATAAAAAGTGGGGACTCTAGAAAAATCTAAGTGCAAAAAGGAGAACAATTTTTCGTCTACAACACTTTGACTTCTATAATCTAAAAGGAATTAATTTAGCTTTTGATTGAATTCCATATTAGGATTTTCTTTCAACTTAATATAAGTATCCTTATCTAAAAAGTATTTTAAATAATAATGGGTGGGCATAACTACTGTGCCTCACCCTTCTCTGCACTCTTGATAACAATGTCCTCACTGTTTTTTAAAATATTATTTTCTTTTTTGGTAAGATTAAAAAATGTTATCTTTGGATTCATTTTTTCTAAGTCTTTGATTACCATTTTTGAAAAAACCTCTATTTGACTTCCTTTGTCATTGGGGTAAAAGGTTGATTTAACTTTAAAAAAAGAGTACATTCTGTTCCTTGACTTATAGAATTTAATTGTGGTCTATCATTTTCTTTTTTAGCAAAAAATCTCTTTAGAGAAAGTTTGCAAATAAATTTATTTACATCTACAAAAAGATTAAAAGAGTTTGCAGAAATATTAGGGGCAAATTTTAGTCCTTTGTCTAGGATTTCAATTTCTTCTAAATTGAGGTTTGCGTTTTAAATTATAAAAATGCCCTTACTCAGTGCAAAATCCTTGAAAGGACCATTACACTATAGGCACCCAGACCACTTCAGCTTACTTAAGTGGTCTGGGTGCCAGGTCCATCTAGATTTAACCCTGCCTGCTGTAAATGTAGCAGTTTCATAGAAACTGCTATGTTTACATATGGGTTAATCCAGCCACAAGCATTGAGAATGCTTTCCTATGGACTGACTGAATGCGCCTGCGGCTCTTGCCGCGCATGTGCATTCAGCGGAAGAGGGAGGAGAGTCCCCAACGCCGCGGGAGCCTGGCACTGAAGAAAGGTAAGCCCCCTAGAGCCCGGTGGGAGCGGGGCCATTAGGGTGGGGGGGGGACCTATTAATACTATAGTGCTAGGAAAACGAGTTTGTTTTCCTGGCAATATAGTGGTCCTTTAATCTTCCTCTAGTATCTCCCCACTCAACCTCCTCCTTTTCCCCGGAGGATTCCAATCTCCCAATGGAGCAAAATAATTGATAAGGTCTACCCATGGTAAGAATTGGGTAATTTCTTTCTTTTTTATGTAATTTGGACCTTGTTCTAAACAATCACTAGAATTACTTTGGCTAATTTTATGTTTTGGGACATATTCTCTTGATTTATATGGTTCATTACTCATCCCTTGTGGATGGCCGTAAGGTCTCCTTTGGTTACTGTAATGGCTACCCAGAGTGGAGAGGGGTATTTGCCATTGGGGACGTCCTTTCTCCAGGCCTGGTGCTTGGCTGAAGTGAGGAGGTGAAGTCCCATCAGCTGGATCCTTGGAGCAGTTGAGAGGCAGAGCTCTGAAAAGAGCTAGTGATTATGCTGCAAGTTCCCTTTCAATAACGAGGCACAGCTACGTTTTGAAGGGTGAAGAAGAACTGACTCCAATGAGCCTTTATTGCTGCTTTTATGCAGGATCTTACAGGTTTGGCAACACCCACTGGACCTTGTGGGGCACCGACAAGGCAGTTACAGCAACTAATCACTTACAAGGTTACACCCAGCAGTTACAGTAAATTCCTCCCCTCTGCTTAGTAGATAATTGAGTTAAATAATAGTATCTACTAAATTATCTCCAAGCTGAAAAGTTAAAATTTTTATACATTATTATAACTTTGAGAGTTTATGAGATACAGGAATAAAACTTACAGAACAACATATTCAAAATTCGTGCAAATCCGTTCGGTAGTTCCTGAGATACAATAAAAGACTCTTTGGACTGACCGGTCTATTTTCATTCAACGAAAAGTCCCTTTTTTCCTGAACGGATTGCTTCGTGCTCAGTCTCATTGAAAACGGCTTGTTCGGGAGGATGGAGGTTTTAGCTGAGTGCGTTCAACTAAATAAAATGGCCACCACCACGTGTTCAGCAAACGAATGCCGACCACCAGGTAGAACAAAAGAGAGCAATGGAGTGTTCGTGGTTTTGGAGGGTTCCCTGTGAAGCTGGGAGGTAAATGAGAGGCACCCTCCTATCCTGGGTGGTCTACCGTTCAGGACAAAATTTGTGCAGTTCTCCATTATGTCCACTGAAGTCGGTTTAAACACAAATTTGAACGAATCGGTTGGGGATAGTGTTAGCAATCCAGTATACCACAGCAGGAGAAGGCTGCTGCATTGGGACAGTCTGAGTGTATATTCACAAGCAGCCATTACCCTGACTGACTGAGGGGTCTTGTTACAGTTACCATTACTGGGTGATTGATTGGTTTCTGATGGAAAAACAACTTCTTTGTTTCCGTTTAATGTTTTTTGGGGGGGGGAGAAATGTGTATAAGGCCTTCTAGAATTCATATAATTTGAACTTCTAGTGGTTCTATATTGAACTTTACTTCAAATTTTAGTGATGGAATGAAAATTATTTTCTTTGTCTTTTTTGTCTCTCTGATATTTTTTATTATATATTTTAATATAGAAGTGGTTGAATATGGGTTAAAATATATATGTATTGGAGCCTGAAAGATGAACACAGGTGAATAGAATACTGATGATACATCGCGATTGGCGATCAAAAAGGCAGGAGATCCAACTCCTACATTTAAAAAGAGGACGGAGGAGTCCACACTTCATACCTTCATTTTACCCGAGGAAGTCCTGTTCAGGACGAAATGCGTAGGGCAGAGAGACCAAGGCAGCACCTTAAATTTGATTATATTTGTTTTTGTTTATTTATTTTTTTTTTTTATTAATTTATTGTGTATTAGTCCAATTTTGTTTTATTTCATCCGGCTTCTTCAAATCACTTGCCCCCATGAGAAGGGACATCGGCACTGGGAATACCTGAGTGTGTGATACGCTGTATTTATATAGTTTATCCTGTGAGTGCAACGTAAATAAAATTTATGTTATTGATTTTACTGGTGCCCTATGTTTTGTGTGTCTCTCCCTTTGAATTAGGGTTGAAAATGAAGAACATTTGAGCTCCTCTGAACCCAAAAGACTTTTATATGCCTGCATTTTACTTCAATTCTGTGAGTGCAACTCGTATAAACGCATTTCTGATGTTGTAACATACTACACCATTTCTGGTTTCTGTTTGTTCTTATATTTGTAGATTGTATTTTTTCATATTTTATTAAGAAGATTAGAGGGATCAACTTACAATCTCAAAAAGGGTAAATTCATTTTATATTCATTTACCTACTGGGGAGCACATGTGTTGCAATACAATTTTGTGTATTATTTGGGTATAGTACATATGCCTTCAGGGAATATTGAATGCCAAAACTTGCAGTCAGCGCAGCAGAACCCAATGGCTGTAAATACACTCATAGCCCAAGAAATTGCAGAGGGCTTTCTACTCGGCTTTCCAATCCCCACCATTTACAGCATGGAGAACAATCTTCCCTCAAACAGAGACTGATCATAGACTTGTCAGCACCACACACCTTGTCAGCACCACACACCTCTGCTACCCCAAATTTCAACTCCCTCATACCCTCCGAAGAGTTTTCCTTAACATACACCACCATTGATCATGCCATTACAGCCATCATTCAAGCAGGGGTTGGAGCTTGGTTAAGTAAGACTGATATTATCAACACATTTAAACTGCTACCAATCCATCCCACATATTGGCACTTACATGGTATTAAATGGGAAGGCAGTTACTATTTTTTCTCCCGTTTAACTTTTGGGTGAAAGAGTAGCCCAAATTTTTTGATATATTTGCCGAAACTCTTTGCTGGTTATTATTAAACATATCCAGATGCCCTACAGTCATACACTATCTAGATGACTTCTTGATGGTCAAAAAGAACACTTTTCCCCCTAGAAGCCTCAAGGAAGCAATGAGCATGTTTGACCACTTGGGTGTCCCAGTTTCCATTAAAAAAACAGAAGGCCCGGATACTATCATTACATTTCGTGGCCAACTTGACTCTGCATCCATGCACGCAAGTTTACCACAAGACAAAATAGGGAACATTCTCCACAAAATAAATTTCTACCTTCTGCTTGGTTCTTGAAACCACAAGGAGCTACAATCCCTTCTAGGTTCCGTAAATTTTGCCATGCACATCATACCACAAGGCCGCGCTTCCATATCTAGATTACTTTGCCTTTTCCCACATTTCTGACATGACGATCATAGACTGTCCTTCGATACCCAAGCCACAGCAGACCTACTCATGTGGAAGAAGTTCTTAACCACATGGAATGGTATAAGCATGTTCCTCCCAGGATTTTCTGAGACATCACCAACCATATGGTCAGACGCGGCGTCTACCACAGGTTTTACAGCAATCTATGGGAACTATATCGCTTTGGGTTAGTTGGCCTGTAGAAGTCCAGGATCTTGAAGGCTTTTCCAGTACCCCAGCTACTCAGACAACAAAGCCACATGCCATATCATCAACAAGGGCCGCTCATCATCTTTAATGATCATGAGATTTCTAAGGAAACTCACTTGGTTGGCCGCTATTCACAGTTTCTTTTTAGTTTGCTTTCATGTACCTGGTGTTTGTAACATCTCTGCTGACAATTTGTCTCAATTTAAATTTCAGGCATTTCATCAAGCGCTGCCTACAGCCGTTCAAGCAGCCACAGCCACAGCCACTCCATCCAGCACCTAATCATGGATTAGACATACTCATGCAACAAAGCAGGGAACTGTCCCAATTAGCACTTTCGTCCAATACTCGTAGGATGTATAACAGAGCCTTCACCTTGTATAAAAGATTCCTGTTGGAACACGACATATCTCAACCTTTTGTCATGACATCTATCCTAGGCTTTGCTTCTTTTTGCTATCTTAAACTGAAATTATCTCACAACACCATCAAATTAAATCTGGCAGGCATTCAACACCACATGCTAACCTTATGGCTAAACAACTAGATCTTCATGTCATCATACCAAATAAAGAACATACTCAGAGGTATTCAGAAAACAGTTCCCCCAAGTACATCACAGAGACTACCCATAGACAATCACCTTTTCAAATCCTTATCTAACCTATTAGATTTAAAAACATTCAATTCCAACACCCACACAGTAATTAAAACAGCCATGTATATAGCTTTCTATGGGTTTCTAAGGCCACGAGAGTTTACTACTATCACTACAGCTCAGACAACTCATTGTCTTCAACGGTCCCACCTTCATAAACACATGGCTCACTACCTATTGGCTCTACCACATTCTAAAACAAGTCAACACGCACCACCAGTAGAGATAACATACTATCCTACCCACAACAAATGGTGCCCGGTTACGGTGCTAGACTCCTACCTTCAAAACCCCAACTCACAACCATCACAGCCCTTATTTGTATTACAAGGCTCAATGCTTACTACCTCTACCTTCATGAAATATGTCAGATCACTGTTACCCCAGCTAGGTGCAACCCTTCTAACTACTTGGGTCACTCCTTCCACATGGGGCGGCCTCTACAGCCTCCAGTGACAATGTACCGGTACACATTATCAAATCACTGGGGTGGTGGAAATCATCTGCTTACACACGGT
Organism: Pelobates cultripes; assembly: GCA_933207985.1. Classification (NCBI taxonomy): domain Eukaryota; kingdom Metazoa; phylum Chordata; class Amphibia; order Anura; family Pelobatidae; genus Pelobates; species Pelobates cultripes. The sequence goes on along the minus strand of OW240920.1, from coordinate 2,241,572 downwards.
ACATACTCAAGCCAGTACAAGAGATAAGAAATGCATTTAAGGAAATGCCTGGTTAATTGTATATATTTGTTGACTGTAATACATTTTTGATTATTCACTTTTGCCCTCTTTATTTACAGGCCTACCGTATCGTCGGTTCAGGCACACCACAACCGACTTGTTCTTGTATACTATCCTATGCTTATACTGGATCTTTACTCTTTATATGGTTATGTGCCCCTAACACAAATATATATATAAATATACTCTATTTAATCTTTGAGTCCTTTGGATTCAGGCAACAGGTGTTTCTGGATCCAAACAACACCCATGATCAGAATCCTCCTTAATCGTACTTTAATTTATAGTTTTTTTTCCATACAAAATCAGTTGGAGTGAGTATACAAATCTCATAAAGATGATGTGACAAAATGCCTTTTGTCACTGGATTTTTATATGACCAACTGCCCTTTGCCCCTGGCTGTTGGAGGAGCCTGATTGCCCGCCTCCTCCCTGGGGTGTATTGCCATTTAAAAAGACTATTTGGGGCTTATTGGTTTCTTAAAAACTGTTTCTATCCATTTGAATCCATGGGAAGATGTGTCTCTTCTCCTCCCCCGTTTCCTGTCTATTGTTCCAGCAGGGCGTTGTCCCAGGCACACTGCCAGGCCAGTTGGAACTTGCTGTTTTGCCCCTCATCGGTCTCTTATCAGCTCTTGCTATGTTTTAACCCCATGGTGATTTGACCGTGTTTGTGGATCTGAGCGCTGTTTGGATATAGTGAGCGCTCAGAACCAAGCTATCTGGGAATAGGTTGAATGTGGGGGTTCTGTTAAGTTTAATAGGAATTATGTATTTTTATGTGTTTTTACTGTTGTTGTGAATAGAGCTATTTTCTGTTTGCTGGAGGAATTGGCTTGCCACACCTAAGCCATGCTTGCAGATGGTCATAAAGGGACTTTCAACTAACTTTTGACCCACTGGACCAATCTGTATGATTTTGACGTATGTTTGTATTTGGAGTATGCTGATTCTGAATGTGAATGTGATGTATATTTTCAGAGTTATGAATATTGTGTATAACTGTGTATTTTCCTGCCTGTGATAATTATGTTAGACCATTGTGTTCAGTAATTATATCACAGGCAGAGGGGAGAATTTTGTGTGGGAGTGTCTGAGTGTATTGTACATATTTATTGGTTGTTCTGCAAAACCCTGTGGGCAGTACTATGTGTGTAAAATGTGCATAAAAGCAGAGTGTTTGATTAAAAGCTTCAGTTCTACTTCACCCTCAATTTGGAGTGCAGTCTCTTATTGGGGGAATCTGCTACAAGGGATGCTATGCTCTGCATATTCCCTTGCTATAATCACTACTAAATTCTTTTAAGAGTTTGTTCCTGTTTTGCTCTCTGAAGGAGTCTACAGTGGTTATGGTGTCTGCTGGAGTGCTGGAAACCATCAGGAAGCGCTAGGAGCATCCTTCAATGGAGGTACCCAGTCGGGGTGCCAGGAGATCCATTACAGATGATCACATATATTTACTGTTATATTACAAAGTGTTATTTTAATTTGCACAGTTGTTATGCCTTTAATCTCATTGTCACAATCTCACCAGTAGCCCCATCACAATAAGTAAAAATGACAGACAAGTGCAAATCTTAATTATTTAAAATATCTTTTAATAAGTTATATTTTACACAGATTTTAGAATACATTTCTCAGGATATCACCTATTTTTCAGTTCACATTCCTGTGTTGAAACATATTTTACTGTAAACGCTCTTTATAAAAAAATTAAATTGATGTAACAATATAACAAGCGGAAAGCGAAGTAAATGATAAAGGGACCAACATATAGAAACAGTTGGAGTGAAAGAATCCAATATGTATTTCAAATCGTAAACTGGTACAAGGGGGCCACAATGTGTTCCTCCCAAAGAATGTGTATTGTATAATGTTACTAGAATTGGAAAACATGTTGCCAAGTCAAGATTAGTTATAAATTGGACTCTCAGAGAGAGTGCATTGCAATCTCAATATCACTAATAGAGTGTTGTGAATAGGACCAGCATGCATTTAAAATTGAGAATAATTAAAAAATAATGGCTAATTGCACCAGAATGCATTGTACTCTCAGAATCACTAATCTATTGTAGATAAGGGGACCAACAAGCATTGCAACCCAAGTGTCACTAAAACATTCTGGCTGATAATACCATAGCACATTGCAAACTCAGAGTAAGTAATAGATTGTGGGTGATGGAGACTGAATAGATTGCAAATTTCACTTCTAGTAAACAGGATTACGGACTCCTTGACATTACTTCCCAAAGGAGAAGCCACTTTGGCAGCAATCTGAGCTCTTCTTACAGATAAATGGCTGGAAAAAAAAGAATGACATGGTAACCAACAGAACATAAAATACTCACAGGGTAATTCACTAAACTAAGAATTCAAAGGGAATTTTACATTCAAGTTCAAACTAGCCAAACTGTCTAAGCCAAGAGTGCACCCAAATTGCCTTCTTTGGCATTACGGCCTCAAACTGATATAATTGGACAAACTTTTTAAATAATATAATATTTCAATATGTAATTTTAAAATGATGTAATATTATGAAAAACATTTACATTTTTTAATATTTGAATATTCTTTTTTATATATATGATATTGTTTTGATATTTATTATGTCCAACAAATCACTTTAGAAGTTATTATTATTATTAACACCATTTATTTCATCCAAAATATTCATTTGGAAAGCGTATCCAAAAATGTTGAATAAGTTTTGAATTCTTACTTTACATTAAACTTCATTAGATAAATCGTTTGGAAAGTTTTTCTGACAGTATTGAATCATTTGGAAATTTGATAGATTGGGATAAGCTTTCACATTTTTATTTTTTTTGAAAATGTAAAAAATTCAAATGTTTGTCAATATAAAAAAAAAATCAATTTTCAAAATATTAAACATTTATCCAAAGATATTAAATCAATTGAAAAGCATATTCAAAAATGTTAAATCTAGGCCAAAGGAAAACATTTAATATTGTTGGATATGCTTTCCAAATGATTTAATATTTTTGAAGAAAATAAAATTCTACAAGAACTTTTTGCAACATGTTATTAAATCGAAAGGTAGTTTATGTATAAAAAAATCAATGTATACAAAAATATTAAGACATTACAAAATATACTAACTCTTTTTAAACATTTTTCCAAAGTTACTAAATCATTTATTAAGCATTTCTAATAATATTCAATCTAGGCCTAATATTTAATTTTACCAGACATGGACAGTCCCAAAAGTCAGAATGCATAGCCATGAAAGAAATGGGGTAATGAGGTCAGAATGATCGCTAGTTGTAGAGAGAAAGGGCTCATACCTCCTCATACCTCCCAAGTATCCCTGTTTATACCTCTTTTTGGCCAAACCTGTGAGGCTTTCACCCAAGTGAAAGAAGGCTTTGAAATATTAGGAATCACTGAACTGCAATATATGAAAAAATGCTGAATTTTCCTTGCTTCCCAGGTTACGCTATTTACTATATAACAAAAATAATTAATTAGCCGAAGGGTTACGTTTTACCAGAATTGCTGGAACCCAAGATCAACGAGAGGATCTCTATGGGCTGTTTGTACTCCATCCTACAGACCACCACTGCTTACAATGGAACTTTATAAAACAATAAACGGGCCCATAATTACAATGTAGCAAATACAGGGACATTCACAATAATAAAAGAGCATGCACAGAAATTCTCAGACGTAATACTAATTATAATGCAACTTCCCCGGAATTATCTGCAAATTAAAATATATCTTACAATAAAAACTCACCAAACAGCAGAAACTGCACAAAATAAGGAGCAACATCAGACTCATCAAAACCAGGAGTGCTATTCCCCATCCAGGTACGTCACCTGAGAGAGGGACAGGTAACAATATACAGCAAAGAAGAATCAGAAAGCAGCGTACACATACAGATAATAACTGATTAAATACACAACAGCCCAGGTCAGGGTCATTCCCATCTCTGTCGCTGATGCCTACAGAACATTCAGTAGAACAGGCAATGGATAAGTAAAATATGTTAAAATAACCAGCCTTGTATACATATCCCAGCATTCAGTGATCCCTGGATAGATTGTGCAGACTAGATGGGGCGATTAGTTCTTATCTGCCGTCACATTCTATGTTTCTATTGTCTAACATTTACTAAGACACAGAGATCGCTCTGAAGCAAACTTGTATGTCACTATGAGCATTTCTTTTTCAAAACTAATGGTTTTATTTAGTAACATATAATTCCTTCCTAGAGATGGGGTCTGAAGGAAGAACTAAAAACCTGCAGGTTTTAAATACAGAATTATATTTTTATACTCAAATTCTAGGCAGCTCCCAATGGTAAATAAATAAGGACTTCCTTGATCCTATAAAGGTAGCAGCTTTGTTGAATAAATGTCCACAAAAAGACCTTGCAACCCACCTGTCAAGCCGTCCTCTCTCTTTAACTACTGACTTGCAACGTGAATGATGCATATATTACTCTTTATTAATTAATTTCTACATGTTTCAACATGTGTAGGAACAGGGTTTGCTCTGCTAATTAGGTGTTCTATAAATATAGACAGATCTCCTTATGAAACAATTAGCACTATAGATAATTTCTGCAGAATTTAAATAACAATGTCCTTACACCTGAGTTATGATATAAGTTATTAATGCCGTCTAGCAAACTGAGAATTACATGAGAGATAATAATTATTACAGGATTCTGCTTACCTGTACAATTGTTATTTGCCTGCGCATCTGAAGATAAAAAAATAAAATGTGTTACATGAGTTTATAAAGTGAGGAAACAAGGGAGAGGGAGGAGGGATAACAATGTGATGAGGAATATGGAAACTAAAATAGAGGGGAGAGAGAAAGAGAGGAAGGAGAAAGGAATATGAAGAAAGAAAGAAAGAATGGCAGAGAGACAGAGAGACAGAGAAGGAAATAAGTAACTGAGATAAAAGATGAAGGGAGAGAGACCTGGAGTACAGGACGCTGCTCTAACGTTCAGTGATTTCTGTAATGGTTCTAGTAAAATCATTACTTCATTAAATGAAAGTAATCTGGAACCCAGAAGATTATTATGGCAAACATGGAACTGAAAGAAATGATAGGAAAAGCGGCGGTTGAAAAAGAAAAGATAAAATAGTGAACACTCAAACCAAAGGGGGTTAGTAACCATATATTGAGGAAAGGATTGGTAAAGGCTCCGACACCATACGTTTATTAGCTGTTTAGCTCAGGTAAAACGTAATTAGAGCTGTAACAAAATTAACGAATTGAGGTCAGAGTAATTTTAAGACAATGGTAGATCCGGGACTCCACTTTATTTCTACCTGTTTTTACTATTACCTGAAAAAGCCAAAGAAGTGGATCCATGTTAAGGTTATTCACTTAAGAGTGAACTTTTAGGCTTTCAAATTGAATTGTAGAATATTATGCCAAAATAGCAAGAATAAAAACTGCTGAATTTTTAGAAATGGAATTCGGCCCAAAATGCAAACTTCTCTTTTAATTCTCTGTAAATTCCTGACAGTGCGTGCTTTAGTAAATAACCCTCGGGGTAAACCTGTTAGCAGAATTTTGGGTGAAATCGCTTCTTATTCTAACAAGTAACAAGTAACTTGCTAACAATGGAGGAAACATATAGGGGTCGCCAAACACACTCTTCCCCTCTCTTCCAGCCTTTTTGTTAATTTTTCCTTCACAGGTCTTTTTCCAACTTCTCTAGCGTTAAGATGACCTCACTGTGTGTTCATCTTTGATAGTAAAAGAAGAGGCTGCGTGAGGTCTACTTCATTTCGATAAGTGGGCATTACAGAATGAAAGTAAGGTCCAAGACTGTAAATCCAGAGTCTCTGATAGAATAAGAGAACATTTTTGTTTACCTGTCACCTGTAGATTGAGAACCATGCAGACAGCCAGAGCCCAGAGTCCAGCTTTGCACAGGAAACTTTCAGCAGTCATAATGAGAATAAATTCCACTTCGGGACTTTAGAGTCTAGTTGTGAATCCAAGTTGTTCTGATGTCCTCTGCTCTGAGACCTCCCGTCTTATATATGTCTCAGGGGCAGGATCGTCTCAGCTCACAAGAAAGATCACTGCGTCAAACATTCCAAAATCTATGAGTGGAAGGGTTAGAATTGATTAATTACACCTTTACACATTGTATTATATTTTTTATTACTGATATCCTGGCATTATTGTCCTTTATGAAGTAGGTCAACTATTCAATGTATTGTATTCCACAAACATATAACTGTTTAATTATTACAATTAACCACAAACAATTAAGAGCACATGTTGAGCTTGCTCAAATACAGGTTTCACGTGGATTGATTTACCCCTTCTTACAGGGATACTTCAGTTAAAACAATTATTAGCCAAATATTTACTTAACGTTTGTACATTTATTATTTAAACATCTATTAATGCATTAATTTCATGTGTAAATTAAATGATTTCATTACTAGCCATTGGCAAGTGAAAATTCACCCCTGCCAGGTATGCTATGGCTTGCAGTGGTGAGTAACTCTTACGGCTTGGCTAGTAGAATAGGACTTCAAATTGTAACACTGAGAAATACATTACAAAAATAACAGTATTTAAGTATACTACAATTTGGTTTTCATTTTTTCTTCTTTTTTTTTAAATATATATAAGGGAACATGCTTAGAGATTTCATGTCATTATCTTCAGCAAAATTTCAGGCAGGTTCTCAATTATTATAATAAAAGTAGAAGCAACATTTGTGCCACATACCATAGGTACCAAATACAGATTAAGAAATCCCCAAATATGGGAATTGAGTTACACCTTATGGAGTGCTGTGACGTACTATTTATTGTTAATATTTATAAAGCGCCAACATTTTCCACAGCACTGTACAATTAGTGGAGGACGTAGAATATACACAGACAAATACAAAATGTAGAGAGGGCCCTGCCCGTAAGCTGATATCTAGCCATTTAAGCTCTATTATACAAAGTGCTTAGCTACACAGCCCGTGAGCTTACAATCTAAAGGATACAGTGGGGATTTGAGACCAGAGGTATCAGAGAAAATTTGGAAGTGTTGCCTAAAAGTAGTTCACAGAGAGTTGCAGCTATTGGTAAAAATATAAAGGGAATGAGGAGGTAATTTCTTTAAATGCCGAACCGAAGGGCTAGTGTTCCTCCTGTTATGAAGAAAAACACTCCCAGATTAACTTGCACATATGGCATGCTCTAAGAGCATTAACAGGTGCATAAAGAGGATACAACGCCCAGGACAATACATTATGCATCACCGTCTGAGCTTTGGCAGCTCCCCTTGACCTTACTGTCTCTCTTCACAGACTCTTTGAGACTTCTCCTATACCATTTCCCAGTTGATACTCATTCCCCGTTGCAAAATTCTGGTCGGACAATTGTAATCAGGGCAGCCGAACACTTTGCACCCTTCAACACACCATGCCTTACATTCTGCCTGGGCGAGACGCATACAACCTACTTGGAACACCATAACCACCGTAAACCCCACGAACCACCGCAGCTTGGTTGGGGTCTCGCTGTCCTCCATCCACCCTGGACTCAAGACCAGGATCCAGCTTCTAGTGGATAGACCTCTCCTAGTCCAGAGAGCATAGCAGGAACAGCTCTTATAAGAGCTAGTGATTATACTCAGGGGAGTATAGTGATATAGCAATCCCCAGAGTGTAGTTCGCCAATCCCCCAAACATGAGCTGAAACTTCATAAAGGTGCAAGATGATCTGATATTTAATGGTGCAGGTTGGCTTTTATAGAAACTTGGAAACATAGAATGTGACGGCAGATAAGAACCATTCGGCCCATCTAGTCTGCCCAATTTTCTAAATACTTTCATTAGTCCCTAGCCTTATATTAATGTTAGGATAGCCTTATGCCTATCCCAAGCATGCTTAAACTCCTTTACTGTGTTAACCTCTACCAGTTCAGCTAGAAGGCTATTCCATGCATACACTACCCTCTCAGTAAAGTAATACTTTCTGATATTATTTTTAAACCTTTGCCCCTCTAATTTAAGACTACGGCCTCTTGTTGTGGTAGTTTTTCTACCTTTAAATATGGTCTCCTCCTTTACTGTCTTGATTCCCTTTATGTATTTAAATGTTTCTATCATATTATTATTATTATTATTATTATTTTATTATTTATATAGCACCAACAAATTCCGTAGCGTTGTACAATGGGTGGACTAACAGACACATAATTGAGATCAGACCACTGACGTACAGGAACAGAGGGGGTTGAGGGCCCTACTCGATGAGCTTACATGCTAGAGGGAGTGGGGTATAGTGACACAAAGGGTTAAAGTAGGGGAATTAAATAGTTTGTTACAGAAGGGTTTATTGAGTGCTTGGTAGGTCATTTTTGACAGGTGAAGGAACGGAGTCATGGGGTGGGGGATGAGAAACCTGCTGACAGTTTAATTGATACGCTTTAATGAAGAAGTGAGTTTTCAAAGATTTTTTGAAGGAATGGAGGCTGGGTGAAATTTTGAATTGGGCCCTATATCTAACTGGAAGCCAATGCAGGGACTGACAGAGCGTGGAGGCGTGGGAGGTGCGACCGGACAGGAAAATAAGCCGCGCAGCCGTATTCATTATAGATTGCAGCGGTGCAAGCTGGGAACATGTAAGACCGGTGAGAAGGGGATTGCAATAGTCAAGGCGAGAGAGAACAACAGCATGAACCAGTACCTTAGCCGCGTCCGGCGTTAGATATGGGCGTATGCGCGCTATGTTCTTGAGTTGGAAGCGACAGGATTTGGCTATCGATTGAACATGGGGAGTAAAAGAGATCAGAATCAAAAAGAACTCCTAGGCAGCGAGCCTGGGAGGTAGAGGTGATAGTAGCGCCGTTGACTTGGATGGCGACAGACACAGGAGTAGCAGCACTTGAGGGAGGAAAAACTAGAAGTTCTGTTTTGGACAGGTTGAGTTTAAGGAAGTGAGCAGCCATCCAGTTGGAAATAGCAGAGAGGCAGTCAGAAACACGAGTCAAGGTGGGCGGAGAGAGATCAGGGGAGGACAGGTAGATTTGCGTGTCATCTGCATAGAAATGGTATTGGACGCCAAAAGAGCTGATGAGTTTACCAAGGGAGGCAGTATAGATAGAGAACAGTAGGGGGCCGAGGACAGAACCTTGGGGGACGCCGACAGGGAGGGGTTGGGGAGAAGAGGCAGAGCCAGAGAAAGAAACACTGAAGGAGCGCTGGGAGAGGTAGGAGGAGCACCAGGAGAGAGCAGAATCCCGTAGACCAAAGTTATGGAGAATGTGAAGAAGCTGTTGATGATCAACAGTGTTAAAGGCGGCATAAAGATCAAGGAGGATTAGGATAGAGTATTGGCCGTGAGATTTAGCAGAAATTAAATCGTTGGATACTTTGGTCACAGCAGTTTCGACAGAGTGACCAGCGCGGAATCCAGACTGAAGGGGGTCAAGCAGAGAGTAGACAACTCTCTCGAGGATCTTGGAGGTAAATGGCAGTAGCGAGATAGGGCAGTAGTTGGATGGGGAGTTGGGATCAAGGTTGGGCTTTTTCAGAATTGGGGTTACGGTTGCATGTTTGAAGGCAGAGGGAAATGTGCCAGAGGAAAGGGAGAGATTGAAAATGTTAGCCTCTGTCTCATCTTTCCTCCAAGCTATACATGTTAGGATGCTTTAACCTTTACTGGTAAGTTTTATCTTGCACTCCATGAACCTGTTTAGTAGCCCCTCTCTGAACTCTCTCTAAAGTATCAATATCCTTCCGAAGATACAGTCTCCAGTACTGCGTACAATACTCCAAGTGAGGTCTCACCAGTGTTCTGTACAATGGCAGGAGCACTTCCCTCTTTCTACTGCTAATACCTCTCCCTATACAACCAAGCATTATGCTAGCATTTCCTGCTGCTCTATTACATTGTCTGCCTACCTTTAAGTCATCAGAAATATCACCACTAAATCCCTTTCCTCGGATGTTAAAGGTTAGGACTCTATCAAATATTCTGTACTCTGCCCTTGGGTTTTTACGTCCAAGATGCATCTTGCACTTATCCACTTTAAATATCAGTTGCCACAACTCTGACAATTTTTCTAGTTTACCTAAATCATTTGCCATTTGGCTTATCCCTCCTGGAACATCAACCCTGTTACATATCTTAGTATCATCAGCAAAAAGACATATCTTACCATCAAGAACTTCTGCAATACCACTAATAAAAATATTAAACAGAATGCTGAACTCCTCCCTACTACCTTTCTTGTGAATGGGCACAACATTCGTTAACTTCCAATCTTCTGCGACTACTCCTGTTAACAATGATTGGTTAAATAAATCTGTTAATGATTTTGCTAGTACACCACTATCCTCTTTTAATAACTTTGGGCGTATTCCATCAGGTCCCACTGACTTATTTGTCTTTACCTTTGACAATTGAAATAGGACCTCTTCCTCTGTAAACTCACATGTAATAAATGACTAATTTGTCCTTTTCCTAACTGAGGTCCCTTTCCTTCATTTTCATCTGTAAATACTGAACAAAAATATTCATTGAGGCAGTCAGCTAGACCTTTATACTCTTCTACATACCTTCCTTCTTTTGTTTTTAATCTAACTAATCCTTGTAATACAATTCTTCAGGCCAGAGGAACACCCCCTGGACCTGATGGGGCACAGGAACACAAAGGACACAAACCAATCATAACAAACATACAGTCTGTGATACTATCATGTACAGCACACATTCCCTCCTCTCTGGTTGGGAGATAATTGAGTAAAGTCCTGTAAAGAACTCAATTATCTCCAGGCAGAAAAAAACCCCAGAAAGTACCCCAAAACATAACATACTGTCACTATATTTATACTGGCAGACATTTTGTGTTAATACAGAAATTAAAAGTGTATACTCAGAACAGAGGTGACTCCATTTTGTATTACAAGGCTAAGACAGTCACATGTTTTCTCTCTCTATCACTCTATTCATTCAAGTCTGCGCTAAGGAATGCGACTTATATAAACATTGGCAGAGATAAGGCATGATGTTTGCATGTTTGCAGCAGGGGGGGTGTTGAATGCTACAACCCAGAGACAAATATACATATATATATACTATCCACGAATAACTTACTATATTATATTACCATATATAATTAGTAAATTAGTACTTTGTTAATAATATAGAATATTCATGGATATATATCAATGAAGAAATGTCGTATTATTTACTAATGTTAGTGGAGTATAAATAATCTTAAACACAGTTTCACACAAGAAAACCAGACACCAAATGACAGATAACATAAGTAATTAATTTTACTTTCTAGAAAAAAACTAACGAATCTTACAAAGTTGCATTGTAAGAAAAAGGATGAAATTAAGGTTAGGATGTGCCAATTCTAAAATCCCGACCAAAATTGTAGACAGTCAGACTGGGAAAAAGCTTTGAAGATGGGAGGTTCTGTGATATATAGCAGCCATAACAGATAAAAAAAAAGACATAAAAAGCATCAAAAATTTCAGTTAACCCATTATATAAAAAGGTAAATAGACCCGGTGACGAAGCGCCCTTTGCCACTTTGTCCTGGAGAGGCCTGCTTACCTGCCTCCTGCGCTGCGACTATGGCCCTGGGATGTATTGCCCTTCTAGGAACTGATGTGGGCATACTGGAGGCTTATATTGCTGTTTCTGGCCCTTTAATGCCCAAAGAAAGCATTTGTACTTTTTAACTGGCACTTTGGATGCAGTCGAAATGCTGAAGCAGTCGAAGTCGTCGAAGTTGTCAAAGTCGTTGAAGTGGCCGCCGTTGGAATTATCCCACCTCCTACCTGACATACTACAAGCTTTCCACTCCTTTTATTCAGACCTCTATAACCTGAGACAGGCACCAGCCTCTCCAGTTGAAATAGACCAATTCCTATCCACCCGACTTAAACAGACAATCCCACCAAACACCAGACAAGTCTTCGACTGCCCGCTATCACCAGAAGAATTACTTTTCATGGTCAAGCATCTACCCACTGGTAAGAGCACGGGTCCAGAAGTTTTTTCTGACAAATATTATAAAACCTTCTTGTCTATTCTCAAGGGCCCATTCACGGCAGCTTCCAATACCCTCCCTGATGCTGCCCTAGAAGCTCACATAACACTAATACCTTCTTGTCTATTCTCAAGGGCCCATTCACGGCAGCTTCCAATACCCTCCCTGATGCTGCCCTAGAAGCTCACATAACACTAATACCCAAACCAGGGAAAGATCCCACAAATTGTGGGTGCTATAGGCAGATCTCACTGATCAATAGAGATCTAAAATTTTAATGAAAAGTCTTCCCAATCGTCTTCAGCCACTCCTGCAGGGACTAGTCCACCCTGACAAGGCGGGGTTTGTATCCAGAAGGGAGGCCTAAAACAACATCACTAAAGTGCTCAACCTTATCCACTTTTTGGGGAGGGAAAAGTGGGTACAAGCCTTCAAGTACTAGGCATAGGTCCTAATTGGATGAAATGGATCTCAGCCATATATTCCAAACCAGGGGCCAAAATCAAGATCAATGGCCAACTATCTGACACGGTGCAGATAAGGAATGGCATGAGACAGCGGTGCCTCCTCTCCACTCTTCTTTTATTTTACTATGGAGCCTTTTCTCCAAGGTATCAGAGACTATCCAGACATTATGGGTTTCTGAACCTCTGACCATGAATACAAGATCTCTGCTTTTGCAGACGACCTGCTCTTTACAATCACAAACCCCACCAGCTCGCTGCCAAACTTACTCACGGAAATAAGCACTTATAACCAAGTGTCTAACTTCAGAGAAAATGTCACCAAAAGTAAGATTCTCCCATTAAACTTGACATAGCCCACACAGTCCACTCTGAAAAAATGCTACCCATTTGCTGCAAAATCCATCAAATATTTGACAGTACATCTACCCAAAAACCTTTCCCAGGTCTATGGCATTAACGTTACACCCCTCTTGACACCTATAGCAAAGAAACTCACGACCTGGAGTAAGCCCCATTTTGGATGGCTATGCAGAATATACATTCTGAAAATTAATGGCCTAAATTACTTCTAAATTACCTAAATAAACTCCTACAAACCCTGCCCACCAAGATCCCTGTTTCTTCGCGCAGGCAAAGCACCTATTTCACTACTTTTCTCTGGGAAAACAAACATCCGATACTCCAATTTAGGAGTTCAACACAGCATAAAACGCAAGGAGGCTTCCGACTACCAGACCTGGAAACATACCATCATGCTATCATACTCACTACGATATATAAATGGGCAAAACTACAAAACCATAAACAATGGGTAAAGCTGGAATCAATCTCCTTCACAGTCTCTATCCACACAGTACCGTGGCATACAACGGGGACCAACTTCTTACTACCAGCACACGCTCCACATCCCACAATAACACCAACCTTAAGGCTATGGAAAAAACTCAGATCCACCCCAAACTTGTCACCTCACCCATCACCTCTATACCCACTTATGGGAAAACCATTATTTCCACTGGGTTGCTAACCAGAGGCTTTCCAGATATTTACAGCCCCTACAAATCTCCTACAATTGTGGAACATATTGGTCAACAAGGGCGTGAAACCCTACCAAGGCACACAACTCACTCATTTCATTCATTCTACCCCAACTCTACTACAGGGCAACAGAACACCCACACAATTTGAAACCACGTGTACACAGCAGAACCTCAAATCCAAACATTTGTCCACCTTCTATAAACTGACACAAAACCGACCAAATGACTCTCCTCCAGACTTTATTAAGCACCGGGAAGAGGAACTGAACATCTCACTGCATCGCAAGGACTGGACATGCATATTCACAAATATATTTAAAACGTCCATTTGCAACAACTCATGAGGGAAACTACAAAAGAGTTCCACGGTGGCATTACACACTGACAAGAATTTACTGATTTTCCCCCAACTCACCAAATACATGTTGGCGATGCAAACGAGCTATAGGGACCCTGGGACATGTGTGGTTGATTTTCCCCACTATACAAGATTACTGGGAAAAAATTAAATCTCTCATTCACACATTCAAAGGAATCCACATTATGCGTACTCCTGCAGCTATGCTTTTCATGCTCTACCCCTTCTCTATAGTCAAACACAAGCACTTGTTAATAACTCACTTCCTCACGGCAGCTAACCTCTTAATCCCCTCAAAATGGAAACTTACCACCGCCCCCACCATCAGGGAATGGATCCAAAAAGTGGACTCAAACAGTGTAATGGAGGAACGCACCTATACCTTCTCACATAAGTATGATGATAACTTTACTACTTGGGAACCATGGTTGATCTGCTTAAAAAAATTCTGGCAATTAGTGGACAGGCAACCCCCAGCCCTCCCTGCCTAGTCGACTCAAGGTACTCTCAAGGGCCCACTCCCTAAATGGGCCACAGGTGAGCCAAGGGGTACATGGGTGACGACACATCACTTAAAAAACATACCATGCCCCATACCTACCTGTTAGATCGGAACCTGTTATCGAGGGGGGACTCCCAAACTGCTCATGTTTTTCCCATGGAAAACGTAGGTATTTATTTCTCTATGTGGCCAGGTAGTTACAAGCCAAGTCCCCTACACTTGATTTTCAATGTAAGGTAATTTTCTTTGTAATGTTCTATGCTAATGTCGTGATAATATGTCACTGAGCTCAAATGCCTTTGAAAACTTAAAACAAAATGTAAACATTAAATGTCTCTTTATAGGAAGTGTTTAGGAGGGCTGTGTAAGTCACATGCAGGGAGGTGCGACTAGGGCTGTATAAACAAAGTGATTTAACAGTGCCATTCAGGAGTAGAGTTGAACGGACACCTGGATGTTCGGGTCTGGCGGGTTCGGCCGAACTTTGAAAAAAAGTCCGGGTTCTTGCTCGAACTTGACCCCGAACCCCATTGAAGTCAATAGGGACCCGAACTTTTGGCCACAAAAATGCCTCTAAAAACTTCAGGAAAGGGCTAGAGGGCTGCAAAAGGAAGTAAAATAGGGGTAAGAGTAGGACAAGTGCCCTGCAAACAAATGTGGATAGGGAAATCGCTTTAAAATAACATAAAATAAGCAGCCGCTTAGTAGATAACTCCCTAATTCACACGGTATTAGGGAGCTATTTACCAAAAGGCTGAAAGACCTAAATTGGTCACATAATTGGTCTTTCAGCCACATTTACTAATACTAAGTAAAGATTACTTAGTATTAGTAAATTCAGCCCCTACTCGCAATACCGTGAGTAGGGACGTGTCTAGGAAACAGTGAGCAGCCTATTGCCCCCACCCCTGTGCAACAGCTGGGGGCCCTAAATAAGAATGTGGAGGGGGGACCTACTGTCCTCTTCCTTGCCCCCACCCCTGCATGGTGGGTGGGGCCATAAATAAGAATTTTAGGGGGGGGACCTACTGTCCTCCCCCAGGCCCCCACCCCTGAGCGCTGGGAGGGGGCCATAAATAAAAATGGGGGGACCTAATGACCTCTCCCCGGCCCCCACGCCTGCGCGGCGGGTAGGGGCCCTAAATAACAGTAAGGGGGGGACCTAATGTCCTCCCAACTGGCCCCCACCCCTGCGCGGAGGGTGGGGGCCCTAAATATCAATAAGGGGGGGACCTAATGTCCTCCCAACTGGCCCCCACCCCTGCGCGGATGGTGGGGGCCCTAAATATCAATAAGGGGGGGACCTAATGTCCTCCCAACTGGCCCCCACCCCTGCGCGGAGGGTGTGGGCCCTAAATAACAATAAGGGGGGGACCTACTGTCCTCCCCCCTGGCCCCCACCTCTGCGCAGTGGGTGGGGGCCCTAAATAACAATAAGGTGGGGGACCTAATATCCTCCCTTTGGGGCCCCACCCCTGCGTGGCTCCGCACAGACTGAGCTGTACAGGGCGGGGGAAAGCTTACACTGAGAGTACATTTTCATAGTATTAGCTATTAATTGCTGCTGCATTTCTGACCAGAGGCCAATTCTGTCATTGCCCTTGTATGTACATTGTACAGTAATAAGCAAGCTGAATCTGAATCTGAATTGTAATAGTTGCTGACTCCCTTTGTATTTCCCCTTTTGCATGTCTCCCTTACTGGGAAGGTAGGTGCAGAGAAGCAGTGCCTTTATGGTATACTTTAAACCAAGTGGAGTTATAACAATATGAAAAATATGAGTACAGGAGATATAATATAGTGTAGTATATTCAGTTATTGGACAATTGAAAAAGAGAAGTAACACAATTTCTATAGCTTATGATCAGCTCCAGATAGGTGCGCTTGGACAGTACAATCCCTACGTAAAGATATGCTGGTGTTCGTGGTCCTTTGTTGGGTGATGTTTCAAGGCCAGTAGTAGTTTTTGATGATGTCTTCCTTCAGTGCATAGTATTGTAGCAGTATCAATTCATCGGTTATTGGATTGGAAATGAAACAGAATATAGTGCTCTCTGCATTAAACAAAACGGAATACAATATCAGATAACAGGGCGCCACAATCACTTTAGTTGCCAATCATGAGATTCTCATTAAAAGGAAACAATCAATATAAATATATATTGAACATATTCAATTTATTGAACATAAAATCAAGGTTAAGCAATAGCACAACACATGTGCAAAATCACAAAGCCAATGTTGACATAGAACCCTTAAGGAACAGCAGCTTTAATAAAACATGATACAAAATATATGATAGTATAAAGTGCAAGTGCTAAAGAGCAACAGTAGCTAAGAGGGAAAATGCAGGGTGCTTTGTCAAGCGATGAAATCGGCAGCTAACTCCCACTACTCCTTCACTGACTGCAATGAAAGCACATAACACAAAAATCAAAATACACAGTGTACATGTGAAGAAAAAGACTGCTTATACCAAAATATAGGGTTCTTGATGGCGCCCTACGCATTTCGTCGATCCAACTTCCTCAGGAGCTTCTAACTTCTTCCCGGTCTTATCTTCTTTTAAATCTGCCAGTTCGTGCATTTCCTTCTGTGATTGCGCATGCGCAGATCACATCGGACGCACCGTCATACGTGATGACGTGCGTGCGACCGATGTGCGCATGCACAACAATGCTGGAACATAAGATAACTTTATGCATAGTTTACACAGCCGCATTATGGACGTTTCTACAACAGAAACACCCGATATCATAGTGGTCTGAATTTCCAATCCTGCCTAAAAACATAACTACATGCTAACAGAGATAACTAACATCCTTAATGGAATACAAATAGGACTGTGCAAATAATAGTAAAAATGATATAAATTAATGTTAAAATAAAGGTAAAATAGGACATTACCATTATGTGTTGTATACGATAAGTCAGTTTGTATTACTAAACATTGCAATATAGGTACAAAGTTGAATCTATAAGTACATAAAATCCCCATAATATGGGGCTAATCATATTTCAATCGAACTAGACGTTTTGGGCTTCTATACAACTGTTTATTTAAAATCTGCACTTGTTCCTTAAAATGCTCCTTCTCAGAACAATTTCTAAAAATTCTCATATGTTGTCCCTTGGGAATATTTGTCAGCCATTTACGGTGATGGCAACTCGAGAATTCAATAAAACCATTCCCATCTGTAGGTTTAAAAAAGGTCTTGCTTCGAACTTTCCCTTCTTTCAAAGAGTTACATCTAAAAAATTAATTTGGGTTTTTTGAATTTCTTCTGTAAACTTCAGACCATAAGTGTTAGCGTTGATATAAGTTAAAAATTCTACTAAAATACTCCTCTCTCCCTTCCAGATTATTAAAACATCATCAATATACCTTCTCCACTGCACCAAGTTCGCACCACATGGGTTATTCAGCCAGATGTTTCTAAGTTCCCAATCTGCCACAAAAATGTTGGCATAACTCAGTGTGAACCTGGTGCCCATCGCTGTTCCACATGTTTGAAGGTAATACACTCCTTCGAACCAAAAAAATTGTGGAACAGGATGAACTTAATGAGGTCTAGAATAAAGGATGTCTGCTCAAAATGCATCTCAGGATCATTATTTAAAATACTTTATACCTTTCTCGTGATCTATAACTGTATAAAGGGATGTTACATTCACTGTCACCAAGAGGTACTCCTCCTTCCAATCAAGATCCCTGAATTCCCTAATAATCTGGGCAGAGTCCTTCATATATGATCTGGCTTGTGTCACATATTTCTGCAAGAAGAAATCTATGTACTGGGAAACTGCTAGTGAAGGAGCCAATCCCACGAATGATGGGCCTTCCTGGTGGAGATTCAAGGCTTTTGTATCTATTGGTAAATAGTAAAAAACAGCTGTCTTGGGGATGTGATGAATAAATAATTAAACTCATCCTTATTTATGATTTCTTTATCCATACCAACGTTTAAAACTTTACGTAACCTTTCTTTAAAAAAAATAGCTCTGTATTTATGCAATAAAGGAAATATTTAAAAAGGAGGTATACTTACAATGGGAGATCAAACAAAGGTTTTGTTCAATTCCAAACAAAATTCCCCACCATGGAAATCGTAATCAGAATCTATGCGCTGCTTGCTTGCACCACCTTCCCATACAGTATCTACTCACGGCCAGAAAGAAGAGACTCTGGTTCCGGACATTCAAGCTGCCATACTTGTACTAGACAAGGACCCGAAATCCTACTCTTTGATTTATGTCTCACAGCTCAGACAGGGGTGCATGGCCAAAGTGGAGTTTCATGAATAACAAAGAGTTACATTTCTTTTCCCTCTCAAGATTCTCCACCTTGGAACAAAAATGTTTTGCTTGGATTCTTCCTCAAAGTGCCTTTTCTAACTCTCCTCAGTTTCCTCCAGCTCTTGTCTTATGTCCCAGTGGCAGAATTGGAGGTCCTGCAGCATTTCTCTTTTAGCATTATAGTCAGAACATGAAATGCTTAAATTGTCTAATTTGCTTATGTTTGAATATTGTGATTGTTACATTTTGATGTTTATGTGTTCCTGACTTACCAACTCACTTATGAGATATTTTATTATGTACTGGCATTGGACATCTGTTCTCCTGTGTTTTTATATATCATATATAATTTTGACTGTTTCACTACAAGTTTAATGTAAACTTGTTTAAGGCTAATCTTTGTGGTGAATATAGTATTTTGGATATTTTTGGCCCTCCCTCATTCGTGTTGTATATTATTTGGGGGGCATGGTGACAGAGTATTTGCACCAGTGTGCTCACAGCTGAATCACGTGGACCTTTGAACCAAAAGAATCTTTGTAAATAAGGTATTGGGAACACCTAGAGGTATTGATTCCCTTGGAAACTACAAGACAGCTGAAGGAGCAGTTAGAGGAGTTGATTTCTGCCTGTCCACTGAGTAGAGGGAAAGACCTTACCCTAAAGACCTGTGATGGTGGTCTCTGGTGTCAGCAGAGATGGGGCATTACCCCCTTCCATCCCCCTGAATTATTTAGGTGTCATTTTGTAACGGCAGTTATAAATTGAGGTGTTTGGCTGTTTGTGATCTGCTCAGGAACCTCATTTGCAACAAAAAAACATTTCTTAGTTTGTAATTTATAAATAACATCACCAAGCTCCATAAAGGGCGTGAATGATAAAATAGTATCCTTCAACCGCACCTGCCCAAATTACAACAATATAGATTGTGTTTTGTTTTCAGTATTGTCAGTTTGTCTGTTATGGACCATTATATCTCTATGAGATGAATCCACGACTGACAACATTCCTCATTGACATTAGGCATCCTGTTTTCCCTATATGAAATCATCGCTCCTGACTCGTAAAATCGATGACAATGCTATAAACAGGCTATGACAAAGCTATAAAATATCCTAAACAGACATAAACTGTATTTATAGAAACATCCCTCATGGGATTGCAATGCATAATCAGGCCAAGATCCAGGGGGTGCATCACCGTCTAATGAATCTTCTTTTTCCTCTTTTCTTGTTCTCTGTGTTGACTTATCACTCTTATCCTTAATTTTTATGTCTTTCTTACTCTCACAGGCCCATCTATTTATGTCTTTTAAAGACTTACAGGAATTCTAATTCAAAACACTTTTTTGATTCAAATGAGTCCAACTATATTGGCATGACATAATTGCAACGAATATGCAAGAAGGTGATGTTTGGACCTATTTTGTTAATTTTCTTTTGGCAATAAATTAAGTCACAAATTGACCCAAAGGGGGATAATGACTCACTTGGAAAACAGAAGGGAATAAAAACATTTTTCAAAATCTAATATTGTTGTCAAAATCATGTTTGGGAAAGGGAACAAAAATGATCACAGAACAGGAAAAACTAAAGAGACATATATCGCATACTAAGTTCCCCAAATGATCCTTGGGTTGTTCACTTGTCAAAGCATAATTGACTTCAAATTGATGTATTTTAAAGGACCCTTTCCTCAAATTTTCACTGCTCGTTTATTACAGTAAATAAACATTAATAATATTTTTTTATGTTATATATTGATTTTATTTGTTATGAAAATGCAACTTTTTTTATTTGGCTGAGCAGCTATGTTGGGTCAGACTCTACTGTTATCTGACCAACTGCTACTCAGTCTGCTGACTGATCTGGCAGGACCCCAGGCTGTCTCCTGGCTGAGTTTACACCTGTCACGTATTCATCCGCACATAAAAATGTGGTTAAAGGCATTTACTGTGCTGACAGGAAAAGTTGTGCCAATCAACATTACTGTCCTGACAGGAAAAGGTGTGCCGAGCAGCAATGATGCACATGGAAACCTGGTAAGTACTTTTGGAGTCAAAGGGCAGTCATGTCCAATCAAATCCACAGGAGGGTTTGTGCTGAGCAGCAATCAAGCACATGTAAACCTGGTCATTGCCTTTGGGGTCAAAAGCTGGTTACAGTCAATCGGATCCACAGGAGGGGTATTTAAACCCAACTCTCCTCTTGCTCGTTGCTCTGTCATGGTTTCATGCCTTTGGTTATCCTTGATTTTATAGTATTTTATTTTTGGCTTTGTCTTGACTTCCCTGATATCTGGTATCCTTGAATTTTGGCTTTCCCTCATCATTGTGTCTGATTCTGTGTCCCTGACCTTGGCAAGTATTTCTACTATTCTTGGAGACGTTAAGTACGGCCATTCTAAGGTCCGGTTATACGTTATCCTTAGTCCTAGGTGTGACACAGTACTGCGTGCTGGATCAACTAGTAATCCTGGCAACACAATGCTGTGAGAAGTCATTGGCCTGGACCTGTTGGACCTGTATGAGGAGATACCTGAGGTGGGCAGCATGCTGCCAATGCTCAGGGAAGGGATGATTACGATCTTGTATGAAAGACACCTGACCTTAAAAACTGGTGGTCCATTTCTCTCCTTAATGTGGACTACAGAATCCTTTCAAAAGTTTTAGCAACTAGACTGAAGGTGGTCATAAGGCAGATCATGTCAGTAAAAGCAAAAAATTCAAGAAACCACTGTGGTACTCCGCAGATGTGGCCAAAATAGTTAAAAACAAAAAGTTAGCATTTAGGAATTATAAAAAAACCCAGAGTGAGGGAGACAAAATGATCTATAAGATTAGGCAGAAAGAGGCTAAGCAAGTTATAAGAGCTTCCAAATCACACACAGAAGAGAAAATAGCACAGTCAGTAAAAAAGGGGGATAAAACATTTTTTAGATACATAAATGAGAAAAGAAAAGTAAAACAAGGATTAGTTAGATTAAAAACAAAAGAAGGAAGGTATGTAGAAGAGGATAAAGGTCAGGCTGACTGCCTCAATGAATATTTTGTTCTGTATTTACAGAAGAAAATGAAGGAAAGGGACCTCAGTTGAGAAAAAGGATAAATGAGTCATTTATTACACGTGAGTTTACAGAGGAAGAGGTTCTATTTCAACTGTCAAAAGTAAAGACAAATAAGTCAATGGGACCTGATGGAATACACCCAAAGCTATTAAAAGAGCTTAGTGGTGTACTAGCAAAACCATTAACAGATTTATTTAACCAATCATTGTTAACAGGTGTAGTCCCAGAAGATTGGAAGTTAGCGAATGTTGTGCCCATTTACAAGAAAGGTAATAGGGAGGAGTCGGGCAACTATAGGCCAGTAAGCCTTACTTCAGTAGTGGGGAAAGTGATGGAAACCATGTTAAAGGATAGGATTGATGAGCATCTAAAAACACATGGATTTCAAGATCAGAGACAACATGGGTTTACTTCAGGGAGATCATGCCAAACTAATCTTATTGATTTTTTTGATTGGGTAACTAAAATTATAGATCAGGGTGGTGCAGTAGACATTGCTTACCTAGATTTCAGTAAGGCTTTTGACACTGTTGCACATAGAAGGCTTATCAATAAACTGCAATCTTTAAGTTTGGATTCAAATATTGTTGAATGGGTAAGGCAGTGGCTGAGTGACAGGCAACAGAGGGTTGTAGTTAATGGAATATATTCGAAGCTTGGACTTGTCACCAGTGGGGTACCTCAGGGATCTGTACTTGGACCCATTCTCTTTAATATTTTTATTAGTGATATTGCAGAAGGTCTTGATGGTAAGGTATGTCTTTTTGCTGATGATACTAAGATATGTAACAGGGTTGATGTTCCAGGAGGGATAAGCCAAATGACAAATGATTTAGGTAAACTAGAAAAATGGTCAGAATTGTGGCAACTGACATTTAATGTGGATAAGTGCAAGATAATGCATCTTGGACGTAAAAACCCAAGGGCAGAGTACAGAATATTTGATAGAGTCCTAACCTCAACATATGAGGAAAGGGATTTAGGGGTGATTATTTCTGATGACTTAAAGGTAGGCAGACAATGTAATAGAGCAGCAGGAAATGCTAGCAGAATGCTTGGTTGTATAGGGAGAGGTATTAGCAGTAGAAAGAGGGAAGTGCTCATGCCATTGTACAGAACACTGGTGAGACCTCACTTGGAGTATTGTACACAGTACTGGAGACCGTATCTTCAGAAGGATATTGATACCTTAGAGAGGGTTCAGAGAAGGGCTACTAAACTGGTTCATGGATTGCGGGATAAAACTTACCAGGAAAGGTTAAAGGATCTTAACATGTATAGCTTGGAGGAAAGACGAGACAGGGGGGATATGATAGAAACATTTAAATATATAAAGGGAATCAACACAGTAAAGGAGGAGACTATATTTAAAAGAAGAAAAACTACCACAACAAGAGGACATAGTCTTAAATTAGAGGGACAAAGGTTTAAAAATAATATCAGGAAGTATTACTTTACTGAGAGGGTAGTGGATGCATGGAATAGCCTTCCAGCTGAAGTGGTAGAGGTTAACACAGTAAAGGAGTTTAAGCATGCATGGGATAGGCATAAGGCTATCCTAACCATAAGATAAGGCTAGGGACTAATGAAAGTTTTTAGAAAATTGGGCAGACTAGATGGGCCGAATGGTTCTTATCTGCCGTCACATTCTATGTTTCTATGTTTCTATGTTTCTATCATTGACTTTGATCACACCTGTGGCATCCCAGCAAGACGAATCTCTGACAGCCTAACCATCATCAAGGACACTATAACTTACATGATCATCAATGATCACTGGTCCAGGCTGCACTTATCTGCCTGGACCTGGAGAAAGCATTTGATCATTTGTCTCATGACTTTATGAGCAGGTTTTAGTTTGTGGAGTTTTGTGAACCGCTTAAAAACTAAACCCTTTGCAATCAGGTCAGGGGTCAGACAAGGCTGCCTTCTGTAACCTCTTTTTGTCTGTTGTATAGAATTCTTCTCTGAGCGCATCAGATGGAATCCGGGGATTCGAGATTTCCCTGCATCAGGAACCAGAGGAAAAGAGATCAAGTGCTCAATCTATATGAACAACATCACCATCCACTACGCTGACTGCGCATTGAGAGTACTTTGGAACACCTGCAACAATTTCAGTAGAGCTTCAGGAGCAAACATCAACTACAGAAATCCAGCGACTATGCTTTTTGAGCAGTGGAACTTAATTACAGATCCTCTCCCCTTTTCCATTAAAGATCCTAAGGGTCTGGTTCGAAGGAGAAGTCTAGCAAAAGTGAACCAAATGTTCGATTGTGGAGTCTCAGAAATCTAACCATTAAAGAAAAGAACCAAGTTGCTCTCTGGTAGTTTTATCGACGCTTTTAATTTGATTTATACTAAACGAAGTATGGAGACCCACCATAGTTCCAACAGTATTCACAATGTTTAATGGTGCTGTGTTATGTTTTATCCTATGTTTTATATTCCGTTTTATATAATTTTCATGTTATGTTTTCATGGAAAATTCACTGTAAGATATTATAAAAATATGCGTATAATGGACAAGCACAATGTATGCCATGTACCACTGTACCTGAAGTACATGTTGATGTCTTTTACACATCTTTCCTATGGATAAGATGGAGGAGAAACAATTATTTATATATATGTCCTACAGTCAAGTGATGTGCTTAAATATGAATTACCACACACACAAATATGTCATATTATATTGTACTATGTGAATTTACTTTGAGACAAAACAAAAAAGATGTATAATAAAAAACAAATAAATAATAAAATAGTCCATAAGCAAAGTCCAGGAGGCGAATCGCCATCAGGAACCAAAGCGGATAGTCAGTCGAGCCAGAATCCGGAAAATGGGGATCAGTGAAGATCAAAGCCAGAGGTCAGGAACCAGAAGGAAAGTCAGCCGAACAAGGTAAAACACAGGAATCGCAGGAAATGCTCTAGGAAACCGGAAACAATGCAAAGGCAAGGAGGTACTGAGACTTGCTGTTTAAATAGTCTGCACTGAGTAGGAAAAGGAACTGGATATTAGCAACCAGGTGAGTAACCGTGGTAACAGTGATCATTAAAAATAACCGAACAACCAGACATAGTGTAAAAAAGGGTTGCTGTTTAAAACAGCAGAATCCCTGACAGAAACATCTCTATACGTCTTCTGGCAGTGTCCATTTGCAGAGGTTAGTCTCATCTTTTCATAGGCTATTTCCTGGAGCACGCACAGTGGACGCCATTGAGGAAGCATGGTGCCTAATGTGCTGAGTGAAGGATGCTTTATTGTTTACTAGAAATTGTCTGGTGTTGAGGAAGGAACAAGTCACAATCCGAAAATCCCACAGGAGGCATGCTCAGAGACTAAAACACCATAGACCGCCTCGGTAAAGAAGAGAACTGAGGGACAAGCCCCTCGGGGCTCCTTGAGACTTGAGACCCCACTCAATCCAAAATCCCATCATCTAAAAGAGAAGGTTTTGCCCCTCCTTTACCCCCCTCCTGTGGATGCATTACAGTATGTACGGTTGTTAGTCTGCATTTGGGAACTAATAAAGGTTTCACCCCAGTAGAGTGCCTAACAGGGACTACTAACAATGCTTAAAGGATCACTATAGGGTCAGGAACATAAACATGTATTCATGACCCTTTAGTGTCTAGCCCCCCTGGGCTCCTCATGTCTCCATAAATATAGCAAACTCTTACTGTATTCAAGCCTGAAGCAGTAACTCTGCATGCTGTTTGCCTCAGAAAAACAAGCAGTCTGCTGACATCATCAGAAGTGGTAGCCTGATCCAATCCCAATGCTTCCCCATAGGATTGGCTGAGACTGACAAAGAGGCAGATCAGGGGCAGAGCCAGCATGATTCAAACACAGCCTTGGCCAATCAGCATCTCCTCATAGAGATACATTGAATCAATGAATCTCTATGAGGAAAGTTCAGTGTCTGCATGCAGAGGGAGGAGATACTCAATGTTTGGATGTATTTTAGGCAGCCATGACCCAGGAAGGATCTCTAACAGCCATCTGAGGAGTGGCCAGTGAAGTTATCACTAGGCTGTAATGTAAACACTGCATTTTCTCTGAAAAGACAGTGTTTACAGCAAAAAGCCGGATGGTAATGATTCTACTCACCAGAACAAATTCAATAAGCTGTAGGTGTTCTGGTGACTATAGCGTCCCTTTAATGTTTAAAAAGTATTGTAGGTAGGAAAGGTTACCTGTTAAAACATGAATGAAAATAAAGATTTATTTTTTTTAACTTACAAATTTCTAACATGGATGTTAAGAGTTCAGAATATAATACCTTTATCTGATTGATTTGTGCGGTCAAAGGAATACCCCAATTATTCTTAGTTAATAGATATGTGGGTCCTAGAATCCCTTCACACATTCAGAATATCATCAAAATATGTACCTGTAACATGTGACTTGTGATTATATAGATAATGGTGTTTGCTAAATTGCAATTAGTATAGTTGTTTTTATAGGTTGGACTGTTTGTTAAAGTCTTACCAATGCATGATGAGGACAATTAATTACAGAAAATACCTCAGAGGTCACAAATAGAAGCAGATTGTCAGGAGGTGAAACTTGTCAGTATGATGTCAGCATGTTAAACCGGCAGTGGGCGGAGCTTCCACAATATTTAATTGGTTGATAAATAAAAGCTAAATGCTTATGCTATTGTAGTTATGTATCCAGGTGAACAAAAATACTAGGTTTGACACATATAGCAATAAATAATCCAGATTGAGGGGATCTGCTCTTACCAATGTAATTATGGACTCTGTATTTGTGACATTGTCAAAATCGACCACGCAGAGAACATCATCGTTTTCCATTTTATTTATTTTTTATATTGTTATTATCCGGTGGCTTTGAGACGAGTTGAACAAGACGTTTAAGAACTTTTTTAGTCATGATGTTTGAGTTTCTGTATAAAGTAATACCTCTTTTAATTGACTATCAGAAATTAGTAGTGACAAGCTTTCGGGAGTTGTTCCTTTTATCAAGTACCCAAAGCTTAACACTAGACATTTCTGTTAGTTCAATGAAAAAGGTATTAAAAGAAACTGCAATACTTCATTATTTGACAAAAATATTTTTCATGTTTAACGTACCTGCCATGGGGTGATATACGGTATTTAAAGTGTGGTCTCCACCACGTTTGTAGTGGAATCTGTCTGTTTAACCCTAGTTACTGTCATGAGATCACTTTGCTCCTAAATGCCACTGTCCCTTTTATAAATACATACCCAGCCATGGGAACATGGGCAGTCTAATTTTTCAAAGACAGTCAAAACTTAAGTTAACACGAACACCTTGTATGGTTACGTTGCAGGATGAAGGAGAAGTCTGCAAGTCCCTGCATAGTCGAGATATTTAGGGCTGTCAGGTCCATTGCTAATACAAGCAACAGCATGTCATATTGCTTGTGGTGATGGTGTTATAATTAATACAAATGGAAGGACACAATAACTTTAGTAGACTTTTCATCATAGTACTTTGCATAGACTGTGACACTTAAACCTATAAACCTTGAAGCAAGCTTTGGTGAGAATTACATTTAGGAATAGCAACAGAACAATTCAGGATTAAGACCAATATAATGATAAGACAGGCTGAGGTTAAGGAGAAATATACACAGAGTTCCTCCTTAAATTCTAATACACATATACAGAGTGGTTTAAGTATTGTGGAGGTTTAATAGAAACACTGTTCAGCAATGTGGAGGTTTGGAAGATACATGCATTTGATCATACATGACTCTGCAGTGTACAGATTAAGCAGAGCACACACACACACACACACACACACAAATGCAGTTTTAGATCTTACAAGGTTACTTAAAATCCCCTTTCTTATGAAACAAATGTGGGGCTTGTGTTACACCATGTAGCCCATATTGTGGTACGCCCATTAGAACATGTACACAGTTATTATATATTTTAATAAACAAAAGCTCCCTGTACCCGCGGACCATACAGAGCTCGCCAACGCTACAACAGTGGTAGGGGAGGGTGGAGGGGAATAAATTGAAAGGGGGGGATAAATTGAAAGGGTGGGGGAATAAATTGAAATGGAGGGTAGGGAATAAATTTAAAGGGAATGTGGGGGGGAATAAATTGACAGAGAGGGTGGGGGGAATAAATTGAAAGGGAGGGGAAAGAAATTGACAGGGTGGGGGGGAGAAATTGACAGGGAGGGGAATTGACGGGGGATGGAGGGGGAATGAGAGTGGGGAGGGGAGAAGAGAGTGACAATGGGGGAGAAGAGAGGGACAAGCAAGGGAGAACAGAGTGACAAGGGAGGGAGAGGGGGAGAAGAGAGTGACAAGGGAGGGGGGAGAGATTGACATCCGTCACACACACACAATGCACCCCTTACACACAAAGACAATGCACCCCTTGCACACAGAAAAACACACAATGCATTACACACACAGATACACACACACAAGCAATGCAACCCTTACACACAATGCATCCCTTACACACACAGAAACACACAATGCATTCCTTACACACACGCAATGCACCCCTTGCACACACTCAATGCACCCCTTACAGACGCACACACTGCATCCCGTACATACACAGAAACATACCTTGCAGCCCTTACACATACAAACACAGATTTGCACAATGCATTCCTTACACACATATCAGGACATCCCCTACACACTCCACCCTCTGTGAACAAACTCGTTGGTGGAACATGAATGTGGACCCTGGGACCCAGACCTTGAGCTGTGTAAAGGGCCTTTAAAAAATGGAGCTGCTTCCCGTTCTCCCAGAACATTGATTTTGTGACCACAGTTACAAACAGCCTCCAGAGAGCCTGTTCTACACCAGACCAGTGGAGCCAGACTGCAGCTAGAGCCCATCATCATCCTCATCTGGTTGTAAGTAGGCAATCCAGTATATTATTCGTGGCACTAATCTCTAATTTACCTCACATTAAAAACACTATAGTCCCCAGAACCACTTCAGCTTAATGTAGTGGTTCTGGTGTCTATAGCCTGTCCCTGCAGGCCTTTTACTGTAAACACGGCGGCATTGCAGCACTGGCGTTAGTTAACATGGCAGATCATATGGGTGGGGCATTGTGATGTCACATGGGGGGGCGGCAAACTTTACTTTTGCCTAGGGCGGCAAAAATCCTTGCACCGGCCCTGGGGACAGCTGGGACTTACCAATCAGCTATGAAAGTGCAGGGATCCTGACCATTTATTCTGGTATTGCTGGACAGAAAAATAAAAACTTAAAAAAAAAATCTTTTAGTGACTACAGGGACAACAGTATCGGTGCTGTTTCTAGGGATGACATGGTGGCCTTGTTGCAGGCTTACCTGGCCTCAAATGGAGTGGGTTCTCTGGGCGAAGTTCTTGCTGGAGTGGGGAGAAGATAGGGACCCAGCCACGGGACCCATTGATGACCGTGGATGGCGGGTCAAGCGATCCAGGCCACCAATGCACCTATCTCCAAGACCGGTGCGGAGGGGCGGAGATGGCCGCAGGAGTAGGATGTCAGAGGAGGCAGGAGAAGGACTGAGATGCGGGGCATCCCCCCGGGCGCCAGGCCCATGATGGCATTTTGGCATGGCAAGAAGTGACGCCAGGACGTCGGGCGTGCACTGTCCCAACGCCGGAAGTGAAGTCAGTGGAAGGGGCCGTGACATATCCAGAAGTGCGGGCACATACCGTAAGGCACCGGATGTCCACCCTGGCGCCGGGAGATGGCGGAGGACCGGCATGGCACACAGTTGCTGCGTCACGGGCAGCAGACACGGAGGAAAAGAGAGCCAGGCTTGAGGAGCTGGGACCAGAGAACCTGCCACGCTTTGGTGAGTTGACCTGCGCTAGCGCTTGGGGTACTTATGAGTGCAGGTCAGTGAACTTTTGCTTAGGTTATTGATAGGTAGAGGTCAGACTAAGGGTAACAGATCAGGGGTGCTAGGGCAGGCCATCTCCAGTCAGAAAGGGAGTAGAGGTCCCTGGGATGGGGCATATCATCCATGTATCCCTGAATGTGAGTTTTCCTCATTAGGCTTGCATGGGCCGCTGGACGTCCAGGGCGGGATTCTACAAGGTAAGTTTGTGGATTTGCTCTCTCTGGTTCCTCCAGACAAGGAGTTCATGGACAGACCACGGCGTGGCGAACAGCTAAAAGATGAGGAAGGTAGGGCAATCCCTTGGATGTTCAGTAATTGGTTGCAGGGATTTAACATCTTTGCAAGTATCCTAGTATACAAGGTGTATAGGGGACAATGCTGGTTTAAATATGACCAGCAATTCTGCCAAAATATGGCAGCGTGCCCAGGCATGGATTTTGGGGTGCAAGACGGCAGTCTGTGGCTGCTACTCATGACCCCAGGTCGCCCGTCTCCCGATACAGGGACTACCGTCATGCCAGCCGGGACATCGGCAGAACATAGAAATGGAGTATGTTGTGTCTTCAATGTAAGTGGTTCAGCTACTACAGATTTCAGCATGAGTGTGCCAATTGCAGAGGAGCACATCCGGCACTATGCTGTTTCTAGAAGGGCAGTCCCAATGCCGCAAAGGGAGTTGGTTGGGATGACGTTCCTCATGGGGAGGACTCCGGTGACTGTGGAGAGGATGTGCCCGTGGCTCAGCCTTTAACAAGGAAGTTTGTAGTAATTTGACTCGGCATTGCAGCTGGTCCGGCTGGTGGGAAAAAGGGCTTTGTTGGCCAAATCGGATCTTTAGACTGTTGCCGGTACATCCGGCATGTTTTCATTTGTTTGGGTGTTTTGTTAAGGGGTTTTACTAACATGACATGTGCGTGCCAATGGTCTGCGCCATTTCCTGTTATTATTTTGAACTGTTTGCTTCATTTTTGGAGTGGGTAACGACGCATGCGTCAGGCTTGGCGTCCTTGACTCATTACTTTTCGTTGGACCTTGCAGGATTGTGTTTCCTTGTTGCAGGCTTTCTGGCGCGTGGTGTCTGATTTTGGGGTACCGGTTGCGGAACTCAAGATGGTCGGTCCGGTATCGGTCTTGTCTTTCTTAGGTATCAAAATTGACTCTGTTCGGATGATTTTTTTTGTCTCCTGGACGAAAAACTGGTGGTTTTGTTACGCGAGGTTGATCTGTTCAAGGGGTCTAGGAAGGTCCAACTGCGCCAGATGCAGGGGTTGCTGGGTAACCTTGTCTTCGCGTGTCAGGTATTGCCTATGGAGAGGGCATTCTGTCACCGGTTGTCGCTGTTGACGGTTGGGGTGAAGGAGCCATATCATTACATCCGGGTAACATGGCATTTGGGGGTGGTTTTGCGGGTATAGAATTCCTTCCTCAGCTGCTACAATGGGCATTCCTGCTTATTGCGTGAAGCTACATCCAAATCAGCGTTGGACCTCTTCACGGATGCATCCGGGTCCATCGGGTTTGGGGTATACTTTCGGGGTCAATTGTGTGCGAAAGCGTGGCCTGACTAATGGAACTTGACATTATTGGAGTTATTTCCCATAGTGGTCTCCCTGGAACTATGGGGTGAGGACCTCAAAAATGACATGGTGGTCTTTCACACAGACAACATGAGTGTTGTCCATGTGATCACCCGGTCGGTTGTCATCCTCTCCCCCAGTTTTGGCGCTGCTGCGATGTTTGGTCCAGCTCAGCTTGCAATTTAATGTGTGGGTTAAGACTTGTCATGTACCGGGGGTGGAGAACATGGGAGCTGATGCCTTGTCTTGGTTGTAATGGGACCTTTTTCAGAAGGAGGCACCAGAAGCTCAGCTGATCTGTCAGTTGCCTAGAGTCCTTATGGAATCTTGATTTAGAGGCCTGATGGGCTTGGTGATGGATTTCAATGGCTTTCTATGGTGGGCCGTGACGGCCATGACGGGCGAGTGTCATCGCAGCCTGGGCGTCTCGAGGTGACCTTATTGTTGTTGGACCAGATGCTCAGGCGAGGTAGGTCTTGTGCTGCGGTGGAATAAGAACAGGTGGATTTGTAATTCCTATTACGATTTATGGGCTGGAGTCATCAGTAGAAGATCTTTCCAGTTAGTGCCTTTTAGGAGTTCTTAAGAGTTCAGTCGGAGATGGGGGCCCCCGTGCATGCGGACGGGTCTCCGCTAACTCATTACCAATTCACGACAATGCTCTGCAGGGCATTGTCGGCCTGCGGGGTGGAGGTACTCAGCACTTTATTTTTGTATCGGGGCCGCCTCTCAGGTGAGTTTGCTGGGCTACTCGGTAATGGAAAGGAAGTGCATTGTTAGATGGGAATCAGGGCGCTTTAGGTCATACATTAGGCCTCAATTCTTGTAATGTTCTCATTGTAGGTGAAAGTTCCTGTTATAACATAGAAAACATATAGTGAGTAGAGCATTTGGTGAAAAAATACCAACTACAGGGAGTGCAGAATTATTAGGCAAATTAGTATTTTGACCACATCATCCTCTTTATGCATATTGTCTTACTCCAAGCTGTATAGGCTCGAAAGCCTACTACCAATTAAGCATATTAGGTGATGTGCATCTCTGTAATGAGAAGGGGTGTGGTCTAATGACATCAACACCCTATATCAGGTGTGCATAATTATTAGGCAACTTCCTTTCCTTTGGCAAAATGGGTCAAAAGAAGGACTTGACAGGCTCAGAAAAGTCAAAAATAGTGAGATATCTTGCAGAGGGATGCAGCACTCTTAAAATTGCAAAGCTTCTGAAGCGTGATCATCGAACAATCAAGCGTTTCATTCAAAATAGTCAACAGGGTCGCAAGAAGCGTGTGGAAAAACCAAGGCGCAAAATAACTGCCCATGAACTGAGAAAAGTCAAGCGTGCAGCTGCCACGATGCCACTTGCCACCAGTTTGGCCATATTTCAGAGCTGCAACATCACTGGAGTGCCCAAAAGCACAAGGTGTGCAATACTCAGAGACATGGCCAAGGTAAGAAAGGCTGAAAGACGACCACCACTGAACAAGACACACAAGCTGAAACGTCAAGACTGGGCCAAGAAATATCTCAAGACTGATTTTTCTAAGGTTTTATGGACTGATGAAATGAGAGTGAGTCTTGATGGGCCAGATGGATGGGCCCGTGGCTGGATTGGTAAAGGGCAGAGAGCTCCAGTCCGACTCAGACGCCAGCAAGGTGGAGGTGGAGTACTGGTTTGGGCTGGTATCATCAAAGATGAGCTTGTGGGGCCTTTTCGGGTTGAGGATGGAGTCAAGCTCAACTCCCAGTCCTACTGCCAGTTCCTGGAAGACACCTTCTTCAAGCAGTGGTACAGGAAGAAGTCTGCATCCTTCAAGAAAAACATGATTTTCATGCAGGTCAATGCTCCATCACACGCGTCCAAGTACTCCACAGCGTGGCTGGCAAGAAAGGGTATAAAAGAAGAAAATCTAATGACATGGCCTCCTTGTTCACCTGATCTGAACCCCATTGAGAACCTGTGGTCCATCATCAAATGTGAGATTTACAAGGAGGGAAAACAGTACACCTCTCTGAACAGTGTCTGGGAGGCTGTGGTTGCTGCTGCACGCAATGTTGATGGTGAACAGATCAAAACACTGACAGAATCCATGGATGGCAGGCTTTTGAGTGTCCTTGCAAAGAAAGGTGGTTATATTGGTCACTGATTTGTTTTTGTTTTGTTTTTGAATGTCAGAAATTTATATTTGTGAATGTTGAGATGTTATATTGGTTTCACTGGTAATAATAAATAATTGAAATGGGTATATATTTGTTTTTTGTTAAGTTGCCTAATAATTATGCACAGTAATAGTCACCTGCACACACAGATATCCCCCTAACATAGCTAAAACTAAAAACAAACTAAAAACTACTTCCAAAAATATTCAGCTTTGATATTAATGAGTTTTTTGGGTTCATTGAGAACATGGTTGTTGTTCAATAATAAAATTAATCCTCAAAAATACAACTTGCCTAATAATTCTGCACTCCCTGTATACACAGTGAAATGGTGAGTATAACACGTATAGGATGGTATAAATACCCATATGAGTAGACAAAATATGAAGTATAGGTGCTCACTGTATCTTAAAAGATGGGTGAAGGCAGCAGATAATCACACAAGATTTCCCCAACCTTGTGAAAGTTAGAATACGACAAAGAGATAGAGATAATCCGCGCCTGTGGTTACAAACAGACATGAGTAGATACATACATGGATACAACAGAATCTTGTTGATAGATGAATCTCTTAGAAATAAAAAGATAACACATAATCTAAGTGTAGTAATTATACAAAAACAGATAAGGTAGTATATTGGAATGAAAGCACACTCACTCTTGAACGTCTAAGTGTGCTTTCATTCCAATATATCACCTAGTTAGTTATAGGGTGGCAAGAAATTTGAAACAAATTTTAACTAAGCGTTGTATTAGAAAGGATCCTATAAATAAAGATCTATTTGGGAAGGAGTTAAAAGGTTTTTTTAATTGTGACAATTATAAGTCCTTCATATCATGTAATTCTAAGAATATTATCTATCTTTTAACCTGTGATTGTGGGCTTCAATATGTGGGAAGGACCACTAGATGCCTGGAAACTAGAATAGGTGAACATATGTGGAACATTAGATATAAAGTCAGCAATCATTCAGTCTCCGCACATTTTGCCCATGTCCTCCATGAAGACCCGAAGCACTTGCACTTTATGGGGATCAAAGAGGTAAAAAATTCCTGGAGGGGAAGGGACCATCTCAAGAATATTAATAAGACATAAATGATGTGGATCTTAGAGAGGGAAACCTTATCACCTCTAGGATTGAATCTAGATTTTGAGATGCTTAATTGTGTTTAATGGGGTATTACTTATACATATAGTGTATTTGTATTTTTATTTAAACTTTGCACATCCATTTACATTTATTTATATATGGGTGTAATAAATATACATGGGTTTTATTTTGTTCAGTTATACATGCAGATATATGTATTTATATAAGAACATTTACTTGTGTTTGTCCTTTTCCCTTTCTCTTCCATCTGTTTTATGAACTTTGCCAATCTCCAAAATGGCCACCGGTCTTCTTGTTTATTGGATGGACATTTGAATTAACTTTATGCATCCTGTTTGAGGACAAGAATTTATATGATTTCAGAAGATGGTCCTGCAATATGGCTGCATTAGGATTTCCTTTGTGAGGGTAAGACACCAGGAAGACTATTGAGGCTGATCTTGGCAGTCAGAGCAGAAGTGACGTCACATGCATCACCGGTCATACTTTTATGTATGTTTTTTTTAATAAATTGATGTATTTTTAACTTCGAATTTTCTCATATTATCTTATATATGGTGAAGAACATATCCATTGGACTTTGTCTAATCTATGCTGATATACCTGAGCCAGTTTTACAGAGGCTCAGTAAAATGTGAGTGAGATATTTGCACATATCCTGCATTTACACTTTTATATATTTATCAAACTATATTACCCTTTGTAAGCCACCATTTTTTACAGCTGTATCTGATAAAGAAAATACATAAGGTTACATATACCATCCTATACTTGTTATACTCACCATTTCACTGTGCATAGTTGGTATTTTTTCACAGTGTGCGTCTCCTACTATATGTTTTCTATGTTCTAAGATTGTATGGTGGAATTAGGTGATTTATTTCACAGTGGGGTTGGACCCACCTTCCTGTTTAGTGCCTATTGTGTGTTGCACTATGTTTTCTTCAAGTCCCCATTATGTCTGGATTTTGGGGCATTCCTTGGCTGCTCGTTGAGCAGAAGAACGCACATACAGATGAAACTTGGGGTTTTCCTTTGAGGTAGCATGGGTTAAATGGAAGGGCATTAAGGGTCTCCTTTGGCAGCAGATATATCCAGAGTGCGAAGCGCTGTGCAGATTTGTCTCGGGGCCAGTCGTTTTGGTTATTCACGCTGGCGGGAATGATTTGGGGAGGGTTAGGACAGTGGATCTTATCTACGTGATCCGCCACTACCTAGCTTCTCCCAGATCTCACAGTGGTTTGGTCGGAAGAGGTCCCAGGCCGTGCTGGCGTGCATTGCCGCATGCACGCAGGTTGTAGAGGAGCTGGCGCAAGCTAAACATAAGGGTGGAAAAATTTGTGCGGAGGCTGGGATGCGTTGTGGTCAAGCCCATGGAGCTGGAAGGCAACAACCAAAATTTGATGCGCAGGGACGGATGAGGTCCATCTCAGTTTGATCAGGTTAGACATCTTTAGCATGGGCCTTCAGACAGGAGTTAAGGCTGCACTTTCTGTGGGGGCGCAATGACAGCAAGGGGCTGCAACTAACATAGTCATCGTGGTTGTGGGAGTCCTGGCCATGCGCAGTCATAAGCGGAAGAAGGTGCAGAGGGGGCTTGGGGAGTCGCAGCCTGCCGGCTGATGGTGGGGGCAGCCTGCTTAGGAATCATGGTTTAACGGGATAGACCTGGGGTGCAGCATCCCAACAGCCGACAGTGTTGCCGACAGTGTTGAATAGTTGCTGGCATTGATTATCAATAAAAGCTGTGGCCGTTGCCCTTACCCAATATCATAAGGTCTGACGTGTTTTATTGGACAATGGGTGGAGGTTGTTCCTGGGGGTAGTTAGCAGTCTTGGATACCATGAGATCTGTAAACTTGTTATCTTGTATTTAGAAAAAAGAACAAACACATGAAAACTTAAAATGTAGCATACTTAAATAATGTTATTTTTGTAATGTATTTCTCGGTGTTACAATTTGAAGTCCTATTCTACTAGCCAAGCCTTAAGAGTTACTCACCACTGCAAGCCATAGCATACTTGGCAGGGGTGTATTTTCACTTGCCAATGGCTAGTAATGAAATAATTTAATTTACACATGAAATTAATGCATTAGTAGATGTGTAACTAATAAATGTACAAATGTTAAGTAAATATTTGGCTAATAATTATTTTAACTAAAGTATCCTTGTAAGAAGGGGTAAATCAATTCATGTGAAACCTGTATTTGAGCAAGCTCAGTATGTGCTCTTAATTGTTTGTGGTTAATTGTAATAATTAAACAGTTATATGTTTGTGGAATACAACACATTGAATAGTTGACCTACTTCATAAATGCCAGGATATCAGTAATAAAAAAGAAAATACAATGCAATATTTGTAAAGGTGTAATTAATCAATTCTAACCCTTCCACTCATAGATTTTGGAATGTTTGACGCAGTGATCTTTCTTGTGAGCTGAGACGATCCTGCCCCTGAGACATATATAAGACGGGAGGTCTCAGAGCAGAGGACATCAGAACAACTTGGATTCACAACTAGACTCTAAAGTCCCGAAGTGGAATTTATTCTCATTATGACTGCTGAAAGTTTCCTGTGCAAAGCTGGACTCTGGGCTCTGGCTGTCTGCATGGTTCTCAATCTACAGGTGACAGGTAAACAAAAATGTTCTCTTATTCTATCAGAGACTCCGGATTTACAGTCTTGGACCTTACTTTCATTCTGTAATGCCCACTTATCGAAATGAAGTAGACCTCACGCAGCCTCTTCTTTTACTATCAAAGATGAACACACAGTGAGGTCATCTTAACGCTAGAGAAGTTGGAAAAAGACCTGTGAAGGAAAAATTAACAAAAAGGCTGGAAGAGAGGGGAAGAGTGTGTTTGGCGACCCCTATATGTTTCCTCCATTGTTAGCAAGTTACTTGTTAATTGTTAGAATAAGAAGCGATTTCACCCAAAATTCTGCTAACAGGTTTACCCCGAGGGTTATTTACTAAAGCACGCACTGTCAGGAATTTACAGAGAATTAAAAGAGAAGTTTGCATTTTGGGCCGAATTCCATTTCTAAAAATTCAGCAGTTTTTATTCTTGCTATTTTGGCATAATATTCTACAATTCAATTTGAAAGCCTAAAAGTTCACTCTTAAGTGAATAACCTTAACATGGATCCACTTCTTTGGCTTTTTCAGGTAATAGTAAAAACAGGTAGAAATAAAGTGGAGTCCCGGATCTACCATTGTCTTAAAATTACTCTGACCTCAATTCGTTAATTTTGTTACAGCTCTAATTACGTTTTACCTGAGCTAAACAGCTAATAAACGTATGGTGTCGGAGCCTTTACCAATCCTTTCCTCAATATATGGTTACTAACCCCCTTTGGTTTGAGTGTTCACTATTTTATCTTTTCTTTTTCAACCGCCGCTTTTCCTATCATTTCTTTCAGTTCCATGTTTGCCATAATAATCTTCTGGGTTCCAGATTACTTTGATTCTTTCATTTAATGAAGTAATGATTTTACTAGAACCATTACAGAAATCACTGAATGTTAGGACAGCGTCCTGTACTCCAGGTCTCTCTCCCTTCATCTTTTATCTCAGTTACTTATTTCCTTCTCTGTCTCTCTGTCTCTCTGCCATTCTTTCTTTCTTCATATTCCTTTCTCCTTCCTCTCTTTCTCTCTCCCCTCTATTTTAGTTTCCTAGTCCTCATCACATTGTTATCCCTCCTCCCTCTCCCTTGTTTCCTCACTTTATAAACTCATGTAACACATTTTATTTTTTTATCTTCAGATGTGCAGGCAAATAGCAATTGTACAGGTAAGCAGAATCCTGTAATAATTATTATTACAATACTCAGTTTGCTAGACGGCATTAATAACTTATATCATAACTCAGGTGTAAGGACATTGTTATTTAAATTCTGCAGAAATTATCTATAGTGCTAATTGTTTCATAAGGAGATCTGTCTATATTTATAGAACACCTAATTAGCAGAGCAAACCCTGTTCCTACACATGTTGAAACATGTAGAAATAAATTAATAAAGAGTAATATATGCATCATTCACGTTGCAAGTCAGTAGTTAAAGAGAGAGGACGGCTTGACAGGTGGGTTGCAAGGTCTTTTTGTGGACATTTATTCAACAAAGCTGCTACCTTTATAGGGTCAAGGAAGTCCTTATTTATTTACCATTGGGAGCTGCCTAGAATTTGAGTATAAAAATATAATTCTGTATTTAAAACCTGCAGGTTTTTAGTTCTTCCTTCAGACCCCATCTCTAGGAAGGAATTATATGTTACTAAATAAAACCATTAGTTTTGAAAAATAAATGCTCATAGTGACATACAAGTTTGCTTCAGAGCGATCTCTGTGTCTTAGTAAATGTTAGACAATAGAAACATAGAATGTGACGGCAGATAAGAACTAATCGCCCCATCTAGTATGCACAATCTATCCAGGGATCACTGAATGCTGGGATATGTATACAAGGCTGGTTATTTTAACATATTTTACTTATCCATTGCCTGTTCTACTGAATGTTCTGTAGGCATCAGCGACAGAGATGGGAATGACCCTGACCTGGGCTGTTGTGTATTTAGTTAGTTATTATCTGTATGTGTACGCTGCTTTCTGATTCTTCTTTGCTGTATATTGTTACCTGTCCCTCTCTCAGGTGACGTACCTGGATGGGGAATAGCACTCCTGGTTTTGATGAGTCTGATATTGCTCCTTATTTTGTGCAGTTTCTGCTGTTTGGTGAGTTTTTATTGTAAGATATATTTTAATTTGCAGATAATTCCGGGGAAGTTGCATTATAATTAGTATTACGTCTGAGAATTTCTGTGCATGCTCTTTTATTATTGTGAATGTCCCTGTATTTGCTACATTGTAATTATGGGCCCGTTTATTGTTTTATAAAGTTCCATTGTAAGCAGTGGTGGTCTGTAGGATGGATTACAAACAGCCCATAGAGATCCTCTCGTTGATCTTGGGTTCCAGCAATTCTGGTAAAACGTAACCCTTCCGCTAATTAATTATTTTTGTTATATAGTAAATAGCGTAACCTGGGAAGCAAGGAAAATTCAGCAATTTTACATATATTGCAGTTCAGTGATTCCTAATATTTCAAAGCCTTCTTTCACTTGGGTGAAAACCTCACATTTTTGATGCTTCCAATATAATTATGAAAGCCTCAAACCGTAATATACAACTAATGTTCCTTCTCTTTTCAATAATCTAATAGTCCATATTTATTACTATATTCAAATTGCCATATTTTAGATTTCTCTCCCCCTGTCCAATTTAAATTGTCCCCAAGTCTCCAATGCATTTCCACAATATGCTATAGGTCCAGTAATTAAACAAACCCACAATATATAGTAACATATTCTGTCTTTTTACTTTGGTTCTCCGTGGATGTTGTGTCTTTTGCCCTTGTGGCTAGCACCCAGCATTTTAAATGTGGCTGGTCTGTGGGCTGGGGAGGTGCTATTTATAATTTGGAGGTATGAATGCTCCCTTGTTTTTCTTGTAGCCCTTGCGCTCTACAATATAGTTCAATCTGACTTCATTACACCCATTTCTTCATGGCAGTGCATGCTTTTGGTCAAAATGTAATAATTTTGAATACATTTGTCAATTGATTTAATATTTTTGGATACACTTTTAAAATGTTTACTATGTTAAAACATTTGAATTATTTTTATGTTTTTTAAGATGTTAATATAATTTTGATATTTTACTGTTTTGAAAAACATATTTTTAAAAATCTAACCAAAAATATGAAATCTGTGAATAAAAAAAATATTAAATACTGGTCTTAATAAACATTCCAAATGACTTATCTAAATAATTCACCATTAAAGTCTATAGGAATTTCTATAGATAAATTATTTGAAAAGTTATTCAATTAAGTGAGAATTCCAAGTCAATTCAAAACTGTTGGATAAACATTCCAAATTATTTCATATTTTTCGATGAACTTGAAATTATTTCTTTAACATATTAAAATATCAAAAAATATATTGTACATAAAAACATATATAAAACATTAGGAAAATATTACAGAATTAATTTTTTTTATATCATTTTAAAATATTATCCAAAAATATTAAATAGTTTAAAATTCTTATCCAATTATATCAATTTGAGGCTGTAATGCCAAAGAAGGCAATCTGGGAGCATTCATGGCTTAGACAATGCTTCCAGTTTGGCTAGTTTGAACTTGAATGTAAAATTCACTTTGAATTCTCAGTTTAGTGAGTTACCCTGTGAATATTTTATGTTCTGTTGGTTACCGTGTCATTCTTTTTTTCCAGCCATTTATTTGTAAGAAGAGCTCAGATTCCTGCCAAAGTGGCTTCTCCTTTGGGAAGTAATGTCAAGGAGTCCGTAATCCTGTTTACTGGAATTCAGTGAATTTAACTCCTGGTGCTGCTCTGTGTTACAACTCATCGATACACTCTGATTCCCAATGTTCGGATCTCTCTCTGAAACCGAGGAGGATGTGTATAAATGTACATGAAACAGTAATGCAATAATTTATAAACAAATTAGAAATAAAATCTAAATTATAAACAAATTAACAGAGTGATTGATTTAATTGTGTTAATTTACTGAATAATTTAAATAGATTCAAAGTGGAATAGTAATTACTGTATGTGCCATCGGTATCCATCCATTTTGATTTATAAAGCGCAAAATTTTCACAGCACTGTACAATAAGTAGATTAACAAACAAGAGGCAATGGATGTACAGGGCAGACCCGCTCAGGTGATTTACGTGTTGGTGTGCCTGTCTGTAATCCATGCTGGTATGTAGCAATTTACTTCCTATATAATAACAGGAAAAAAATAGAATAAACTAGAAAATTGTGCCATAAAACCATTATATACCAGCTTGGGGATACAGTACACTTTTTAGATTAACAACACACATGTTTTACATGACCAAGGATATAGGCATTACATCATTATTAACTACATCATTTGCTATATTGGGAAAAACGGTGAGCCTATATCAATGGATATCAAGTTTCTAACAAAACACAAACTCCCACAATACCTAGGTGGCAGCAATGGCCATAGTATTTGTCAGCTCAAATGTGAATTCAAAACCAAAACCACTTGTTTTTCCAAAATCTCTACTTTCATTTAAAAAAACAAAAAAACAACAACATTGGTTTGTGGTATCCTCGGCAGCAATATTCTCTGTCTGAGAAATATTGCTTGTGTACATATTAGTGATGATGGTATATTTTGTCATGTCCAGTCTCTCCTGCTGTTATAATTATTGTTATTATTATTATTGCCATTTATATTTTGCCAACAGATTTACAATATTATGAGAGGGGGATTTAACAAAAAAAAACTTACGGGAACAATAGGTTGAAGAGGACCCTGCTAAATTGAGCTTACATTTTATAGGAGGTGGGGTGTAAAACACATTAGGACAGGAATCTCCTTTTAGGAGAGAGCAAGAGACAGATATGTGAGGTAGAGGTTAGTCTTGGAAGCCATAAGCTTTCCTAAAAAGATGGGTTTTAAGGCACTTCTTAAAAGATGTAAGACTAGGGGAGAGTATGATGGTGGTAGGCAGGCTATTCCATAAGAAGGGAGCTGTCCGCGAGAAGTCCTGCAAGCGTGAGTTGGTCACGGACAGAGCAGAGAGACCGAGAAGGGACATACCTATGGATCTGTGAGGAGATATAAAAGAGGGGCTAGAGTTGTTCAGTTCTTATTGGTGTGAATTAGTACCTTGAATTGCAGACAGGAAGCAGGGGTGAGGTGTGAGAGAACCGACTAGAGAGGAAAATCAGTCTGGCAGCAGCGTTCATTATAGACTGTAGTGGTGCAGTACAGTTTTTGGGAAGACCAATCAGGAGAGGGTTACAATAATCCATGCGGGAAATTACTAGAGCATGGACAAGCTCCTTGGTAGC
This sequence comes from Pelobates cultripes, assembly GCA_933207985.1. NCBI lineage: Eukaryota > Metazoa > Chordata > Amphibia > Anura > Pelobatidae > Pelobates > Pelobates cultripes. The sequence goes on along the minus strand of OW240920.1, from coordinate 2,199,115 downwards.
ATCTTGTGTAAGAAAGGGGCGGATGCGGGCTATGTTTTTAAGATGGAATCTATAGGATTTGGCAACATGCTGGATGTGAGTCTCAAAGGTGAGACCAGAATCAAGTATGATGCCAAGACAGCATGCTTGCAAGGTTGACTGATGTGGGTACCACAAACTTGAAGGGAGAGCAAAAGAGGAAGATCAGTATTAGGAGGAGGAAAGACAAGGAGCTCAGTTTTAGAGAGATCGAGTTTCAGAAAGCAGGTGGACATCCCGTCAGTGATGGAAGAAAGGCAAGCAGGACGGCAGGGGAGGGATCCAGGGAGGAGAGATATAACTGGGTGTCATCACCGTACAGGTGGTAGTGGAATCCAAAAGAGGTAATAAGTTTGCCAAGAGATGCAGTATAAAGAGAAAATAGAAGGGGACCAAGGACAGAGCCTTGCGGGACTCCAACCCAGACAGGACGGGGGGAGGAGGTATCATTAGAAAAGGAGACAATGAATGAACGTTGGGAGAGATAAGAGGAAAACCACAAGAGGACAGAGTCACCAAGTGATTGAAGAGTTTGAAGAAGGAGGGCATGATCAACGGTGTCAAAGGCCGCAGAGAGGTCAAGAAGAATTAGTATGGAGTAGTGGCCTTTGGATTTAGCTGCGATTAGGTCGTTAGTAACTTTGATAAGCGCAGTCTTAGTAGAGTGGAGTGGGTGGAAGCCAGATTGAAGAGGGTCCAGGAGAGAGTTGGAATTGAGGAAATGAGACACACGGGTAAAGACAAGTTTTTCCAGATGCTTTGAGGAAAAAGGGAGCAGGGAAATGGGACGATAGTTAGAGGAGGTGGATGGGTTGAGGGATGTTTTTTTTAGTATAGGTAAAGTGGCATGTTTAAGGTCAGCAGGGACAATGCAAGAAGAGAAAGAGCAGTTGAAGATGTGCATTAAGGAAGGCACGAGACAAGTGGAGAGAGATCTAATAAGGTGAGATGGGACAGGATCGAGTGGGCAAGTGGTGGGGTGAGAGGAAAAAAGAAGAGCAGCCACCTCTTGGTCATTAGCCGGGGAGAACGTCTGATCTCCAGATAAACTAGCAAGACCTAAAAACAAATACTTATTTTTACAATTTATAACAGGCTCAACAACATGGGGACTGTAGTTTGTAAACATCTGGAATGCCAGGAGGACCAAACCATATCAGCCACAGTAACAGTCCTGAAAGAGTCAGCTAGTCTTGCACAACTTATGTAGGTGACGTTAAATTTAATGATAGCTTTCCTTGAGAAACCAGCTGATGACATGTTGAGTGCAGGTATTATCCAAGTTTCATAAAAAAGTGGATTGGCAGCTGACTCACAAAATGTAGGTTAAACAATCTTTACTCACACAGTAGAGCATGATTTAGGGCTGAATTCTGTAAGATGAAGGATGCTTAGTGTGACGAGACCAGTCTCACCACTGTGCATTGGAGGAGCCTGGTTGCCTTCCTGCTGCCTTTTGACTATGGACCGGCATTTAAATACTTTATTTTCCTATGCAGAAAGGTCTATTCATGTATTTCTGCCCGGGTGTTCGGTAGATTCTATCAACCAAACAGCCATCTATTGGCCTCCCAGGAGCCGCGGTTAGCTGGCAGGCACCGTTAGTTGGCCGTCCAGAAGCTGGCGAGTGCCGCCAATTGACCGCCCAGTAGCTGCGGTTAACCGCAGCTTAATTGACTATACCGGGTGGCCGTGGCTATGCATACTGAACACTGGATGGCAGCAGTCTGCAGTTCACACGCAGCCGGTTCATTCATGGATTTACTGAATGAACTCATTTAACCCAGATAGCTATGCCTTGGAGCCTATTCGTGTAACAAAAGACTTTGGTTCCGTGGCAATTGAACTGTATGTGTGTTGTCTGAGCACCATTCAGTAGTAATGTGCGCTCAGACTTAAGCTATCTGGGGATATGTTACATGTCTGTATTTTATGTAATAAATATAACCTTGTGTATTTTATTGTATTTTACTATCTTTTTACTGCCATGTGCTTAATGGAGGTTTGCCTCTGTCCGTGGAGATAATTGGATTACTTCCCAATTATCTCCAGGATAGAGAGGAGGGATTGTGATGTAATTGTGGGAGTGTTTATCTGTGTTGTATGTTTTGATGGGATGTTCCACAAAACCCTGTGGGTGGGACTTTGTCTGTAAAATGTGTATATAAGGTCAATAAAGACACAGCTCAGTCTGTTCCTGCTTGACCCTCAAAATGGAGCCTTGTCTCGTTCTTGGGGAGATTTATTGTATGCTGTTCCAGTTTGACTGCTAGGAATGTAAACCTATTCGTATGGTTTTTCCTATTCGGCTGTTTACAGCATTCGTATAGTTCCGGTTCAGCTGTTTACAGCATTCATATGGTTTCCTGTTCGGCAGATAGTGTCTTTGGTAGCTGCCTGTGTATCTGGAAGGGGAATATGTTAACCCCTTTTATGCCTCAGGGTGCCGTTACAGTTAGTAAGCAGAAATATTGGTTAATGGTCATAGATTTAATAAGCTAAAAAAGAATTTGAGAGGCAGTTTTAGCAGAAGTCGAGGAAACATTTGGTAAGATCAAGAAGAGGACACGTGACCAGATACAGTAAGAAAGAGCAGAAGGTCTGGGTTTAATAAGATGGTGAATGGGGTATGCACAGTGGCCAGACAATATTGTGTTACTTGATGAATAATCATTTGTAAGTTTTAATAACAGAATGAGCTCATTTATTCAGAAAACAACTGATTCCTTGGGCTGAAAATTAGTTTAGTGAAAATATTCAGACTATAAGAACTATACGATAACTATAGTGAATAAATACTATATTGCAGGCCATCACTTTCTCTCAAATACATTTTTCCAACTCAATTAAAATTTAGTACAACACATGGCAAGACTCCTTGATTTATCACCCCGTTAGTGTATATGGGGAGATATTCCATTGCATTTGTATTTACGGTTCTCTCCCCCCCCCCGCCCCCATCCATCCCATAGAAAGAACTACCAGTTTGGGTTTGTGGTGATTTGGTTAGACAGATATAACGTGGCTATAAAATGCTGGTATGCTATAGGGGGGCAGGGATGGGTTTGGGGTGATTCAGTTAGAGATTAGATGGCTATAAGATGCTGGTATGCTATATGGGTGCCGGGATGGGTTTGGGGTGATTCAGTTAGATATTAGGTGGCTATAAGATGCTGGTATGCTATAGGGGGGCAGTGACGGGTTTGGGGTGATTCGGTTAGAGATTAGATGGTTATAAGATGCTGGTATGCTACAGGGGGGCAGGGATGGTTTGGGGTGATTCGGTTAGAGATTAGATGGCTATAAGATGCTGGTATGCTATAGGGGGGCAGGGATGGGTGTGGGGTGATTCAGCTAGAGATTAGGTGGCTATAAGATGCTGGTATGCTATAGGGGGGCAGGGCTGGGTTTGGGGTGATTCAGTTAGAGATTAGGTGGCTATAAGATGCTGGTATGCGATAGGGGGGCAGGGACGGGTTTGGGGTGATTCAGTTAGAGATTAGGTGGCTATAAGATGCTGGTATGCCATAGGGGGGAAGGGATGGGTTTGGGGTGATTCAGTTAGAGATAAGATGGCTATAAGATGCTGGTATGCCATAGGGGGGAAGGGATGGGTTTGGGGTGATTCAGTTAGAGATTAGATGGCTATAAGATGCTGGTATGCTATAGGGGGGCAGGGATGGGTTTGGGGTGATTCAGTTAGAGTTTAGGTGGCTATAAGATGCTGGTATGCTGTAGGGGGGCAGGGATGGGTTTGGGGTGATTCGGTTAGACAGATATAACGTGGCTATAAGATGCTGGTATGCTATAGGGGCAGCAATGGCTGTAAGCAACCTTGGTCAGACAGAGTTGCTGGCTTAGATTCAAGCAGAGGTACAATTGAAAGACTGTGTTATTTTCTATATTTACTGCTCATTTGTCAAAGAATGGCATCTGTTTGTTCTGCACTTTGCTTCTGCAAAAATACAATCACCTCTGTATTTCTCTCCCAGTGCAAATACAGCTAACTAAATAAACAGTTTCTCTCATGCGAGAAACATGACTCATACATACACACACTGTACGAGAAATTAAAACACAGTGTGGCATCCACTATACAAGACACGCAATCTACAACACACATTACATTAGATTCACATTACACAACATACACCTCCTCACAGATTACATGCATAGGCGTGCGCAGCCTATTGTATAAGGGTGTGCACCCTAAAGTACAAACACATGCCGCGTATATATATATATCTATACATATATATACACATTCATACACATACATACACACACACACATATACTGCTGTGTGTGTGTTTGAGGGTGCTGTTTGTAGGTGTTGTGTGTGTAGGTGCTGTGAGTGTGTGAAGACGCTGTGTGTGTGTGAAGGCGTTGTGTGTTTGTGTGAAGGCACTGTGTGTGTGTGTGAAGGCACTGTGTGTGTGTAAGGGTGCTGTGTGTGTAAGGGTGCTGTGTGTGTTTAAGGGTGCTGTTTGTGTGTGGGTGCTGTGTGTGTGTAAGGGTGATGTATGTGTGTGTAAGGGTGATGTTAGTGTGAGGGTACTGTTAGTGTGAGGGTGATGTTAGTGTGTGTGTGTAAGGGTGATGTTAATGTGAGGGTGATGTTAGTGTGTGTGTGTATAAGGGTGCTGTTAGTGTGAGGGTGCTGTTAGTGTGTGTGTAAGGGTGCTGTGTGTGTAAGGGTGCTGTATGTGTGTATTGTGTGGGGGGAGGGGGCCGTTTAGTTGATATCCCCCCTCCCTTCTTACCTTTTGTATGGAGGGGGGACCGTGCTGCTGCCATCCCTGGTGGTCCAGTGGTCCGGGGCTAGAGTTCACTCTTGCGAGAGGAACCTGGCGGAGCTGCTGGCAAGAGCTCCCCGAGTCCTCTCTTGCCTCCCTCCCTGCCTGTGGGGCGGGGAGGGAGATCTTTGATCTCACTCCGCCTGCCCACAGAGGGAGGCACATAGCGCGGCCGCGGGGATTAGGGTGTGCCCAGGCACACCTGGCACACTCAGTGCGCACGCCTACAGATTACATGACACACACTACACAACATACACCTCCTTACAGATTACATGACACACACTACACAACATACACCTCCTTACAGATTACATGACACACACTAGACGAGAGACAAACACACAAATACAACACAAAAAAAACAGTGTAAGGCATGTGTACAAATTATACAAAACAACTTGCACACCACAAAATAAAGAAACTTAAATAAACACATCACCCCACACATAAAATACTAAAATGTAAAAAAAACTAAAAAAATGTTATCACCCCACACATAAAAAACAAAAATTCACCTGCAAAATAAAGCACAAATTGTATCAAAAACATTGCACAAAAAGCAAAGCATTCTACTCACTAACTTACATCCTAGTGCAAATAATTAATATTTACGCAAAATGAAAGCTCTTTGATCAAGACATTTTCAATGTGCTTTTTATGTTTCTAATTGATATATTTGACAGTGTTGTGTAGACATTAAAGAATGTACATAAATGTATTTCTACGCAGTAACATTTAGACTGATCCTTGTTAATCCTCTGTAAATGGTCAGCACCTCCCTGTTATAAACTGTGATGACTGTTTCCTCCATAAGAAATAAATAATCCAGATACCTGGGCTAACATGTCAGAGTTAGTTCTATATTTTGGATCAAGATCAGTACTTGGGTCACTTAGCATGGCCAGAGCAAGCATTGTCAGAACTGGGCCATGGATACTGGCTGTCTGTGTGATACTGAGTCTGCAGGGGACAGGTGAGCAATTAGGAAATGGCATCTGTCTGTCTGTCTCTCTCTCTCTGTCTCTCTGTCTGTCTGCCTCTCTCTCTCTGTCTGATCTATCTGTCTGTCTGTCTCTGTGTATTTCTTTCTATATGTCTGTCTCTGTCTATCGCTGTGTGTTTCTTTCTATCTGTCTGTCTTTCTATCTTTCTGTCTGTCTTTCTGTCTCTGTCTGTCTGTCTTCATTTCTATCGAAATCTCTTTTTCTGTCCACCAGTTTTTGTCTGTTGCTCTTCTCCAATTGATGTGACATCTACAGGCTGTGGTGGCTACTGGTGAAGAATGTATCAGTGCTTTGGGCTATGCTTATCAGTAAGATGTAATTATCTAGTCTCTGCACCACATGGAGTGGTACACCTATAGGGAGCAGAGGCGTACCTAGGGTCTCCAGTATCCCCCCCCCCCTTTAATCATGAAAAAATATGTATTTTTATTTTTAGTGCAATCTCAATCATATTAATTGTCTGTATTTCTATAGTGAGCATAGTACTCAAATGAGATTTAGGCTTGTAAGTACGTAGTGGAGAATCATGATGCAGCATAATAACATAGAACTTACCCAATTACCACCGAAATCATGACAGACAATGTAGTATGGATAAAACAGGCCACAGCATGTATTATAACATATGATAAATACTGTATAACACATCCATAATTTATTCAATATTATTCTTTACTTGATATAAACTTAACAATAAGTTAACACACAGTTTCATACAGAATAACCCAACCGTCCTTGCCAATAAACTGTCCATGTGCCTATGTACCACTTCTTCTCACCTCCCTCCTCGGGATAAATTCCTTTCCCTTCCAATGCTTACCACCAGCTGACCTTTTCCTCGCTCGGTAGGCACGTCATAACAGGTAACCTAAGGTAACCTTTAGAGCAGGGGAGGTTGAGACCTGAAACTTGACCATATCATTCCACATATTGACATAGCCCCCCCAAACTGAATTAGCAAGGTCACACCCACGGCTTGCTGCGACTAAGTATACCAATCGGGCGGGCGGGTGGGAGGGAAGCTGTTTGCTGACCTGAATCCCAAGTGGCACTGAGGTAAGACCACCCCCAACCAAACTCACACACCACATAATCCCACCCACACATACATACCCAACCATATTTTGACTTGTGAGATGGTGTTGATGTGCCAGAGGAATGCTTTTCACCATATTGCAAGGATAGTACAAGCACATCACACCTTATCACAAGCACAACACAGGCAATTACACCTTATTGCAAGCACAACATTGATAATTCGCACCTTTTTACAAGCATAACACTGGGACATCACACCATATCAGTGTCGGCCTGGGGATACAGCCAGCCCCGGAAAATGCACAGCTCACAAATGGCCGGCCGGGATTATTATAAAAAAAAAAAAAAAAAAAAATTTGCAGCGGGGGCGGAGCTTACTGTGAGATGGAGGCGGAGCTAAACTGATGGCAGGGTGGAGCTAAACGTGCCGGTTAACTGCTGTAGGGAAAGCAGGAAGTTTCTGCAGTGCCTTCACTCCTCCACAATGAGCAGAGGTAACTGTATGAACGTCTGCCTGTGTCTGCCTGTGTGTGTGTGTGTGTGTGTGTGTGTGTGTGTATGACAGCCTGCCTGTGTGTGTATGACTGCCTGTGTGTATGATTGTCTGTCTGTCTGTGTGTGTGTATGACAGCATGTCTGTGTGTGTGTGACAGTCTGCCTGTGTGTGTGTATGACAGCCTGCCTGTGTGTATGATTGGCTGTCTGTGTGTGTGTATGACAGTCTGCCTGTTTTTGTGTGTGACTGTCTGTCTGAATCTGTGTGTGTGTGTCATTGTCTGCCTGAGTCTGTGTGTGTGTGTGTGTGTGTGTGTGTGTATGACAGTCTGCCTGTGCCAGTGTGTGTGACTGTCTGCATGTGTGTGTGTGTATGGTTGTCTGCCTGCGTGTGTGTGACAGTCTGCGCGTGTGTGTGTATGACAGCCTGCCCGTGTGTGTATGACTGTCTGCCAGTTTGTGTGTATATGACTGCCTGTGTGTGTATGATTGTCTGTGTGTGTGTGTATAACAGTCTGCCTGTGTCTGTGTGAGACTGTCTGCCTGAGTCTGTGTGTGTGACTGTCTGCCTGAGTCTGTGTGTGTGGCTGTCTGCCTCTGTGTGGTTGTCTGCCTCTGTGTGACTGTCTGCCTTTGTGTGGCTGTCTGCCTGTGTGTGTATGTGTGGCTGTCTGCCTGTGTGTGTGTGTGACTGCCTGCCTCTGTGTGTGTGTATGGCAGTCTGCTTCTGTGTGTTTGTGTGTGACTGTCTGCCGGTGTGTATGTGACTGTCTGCCTGTGTGCGACTGTTTGCCTGTGTGTGTGACTGCTTGCCTGTGTGTGTGGATGTCTTCCTGTGTGTGTATGGTCATCTGCCTCTTAGGGCCACCTGATGGGCTCTATATCTTCAGGGGCATGGTCAGCGCTGTGGCTGTGTAAAAGGCAAAGGGACCCCTTTAAAAAAATAAATGGAGGAAGTGCGAGAACGACGCCTAGCAAATGAACGAACTAGGCAAGGAACGTGTACATCTTAAGCATCCACCCACGACCTCTAGAAACACGAGAGTCCAAAATAGATTTCACTTCGTACTCGTTTTGGCCTTCTACGAGTGTTGAAGGAGGTCTTGTGGGTCTTCGAGTATAACGATTACAAATCAAAGGTTTAAGGAGAGAAACATGAAAGGAATTGGGTATCTTCATATTCGCTGGCAAATCCAGTGTAGTCATCGCTTGGCACAGTAGTGGATGAAAAGAAACTCGGAAGAGTAATAGGGTCAAAGCCATAATTTATATAAAAGGGACTATGTTGCGTAGATTCGTGAACTATGATATTGTGGGCAAATTCAGCCCAAGGAAGTAACTCCATCCAATCATCTTGGTGATCGGAGGTGAAGCAGCGAATGTATTGTTTGAGTGATTGATTCATCCTTTCTGTAATCCCGTTAGATTGATGATACAAAAAAGAGAGATTACGTTTGATACCTAATTGATTACAAAATGCTTTCCAGAAACTGGAAATAAATTGTGGACCTCTGTCTGAAACTATATCCACGGATATACCGTGTAAATGAACCCTTATAAACACCGTGGCCAATTCGGAGGACGAAGGCAATTTAATTAAAGGGACAAGATGGGTCATCTTGGAAAATCTGTCTATGATAGTCAGGATTACCCAGTGATTTTTGGAAAGTGGTAGGTCCACTATGAAATCCATGGCGATACTAGACCAGGGCTTATCGGGAATAGGCAATGGCATGAGGAGGCCTAAAGGACGACCCTTAGGAGATTTATTAGAGGAACAGATGTTACAGGCTAAAACAAATTCTCGAACATCCTTCTTGTATGATGGCCACCAGAATAGTTTTTCGAGTAAAGATTCAGTCTTATGGATACCGGGATGACCGGCAACCTTAGAGTCATGTACCAAGGACAGGATTTGTCTCCTATAATTTAAAGGTACGTATAATTTTCCCTGAGGGATAGTCAAGGAGTTGTGATCCTGGCATTTGGATAATACCTCCATTAAACTAGAAGAGACTTTATCATGAACTGTGGCTACTATGTGTGAGGTAGGGATTATGGAGGATAAATGGGTTACGGGAGGAGATAGATGTTCGTGCTGTCAGGATAGGGCATCCGCTTTGGTATTCTTAGATCCGGGTCTATACGTCACAATGTAGTTAAAGCGTGTTAAAAACAAAGACCAGCGAATCTGCAATTATTTTCGCCTCTCCGAAATAGGAAAGGTTTTTGTGGTCAGTAAGAATGGTGATCGGTTCAGGTGACCCCTCTTATATATGACGCCATTCCTTTAGCGCTAAAATAATAGCTAACAGTTTCCTATCACCTATCTACGTTCCGTTTCAGTCAGTTTTTTAGAGAAAAAAACACAGGGATGTAGGGGTTGATCATTCGAGGATCTCTGCGAAAGTACAGCCCCTATCCCTGTCTCTGAGGCATCTACCTCTAATAGAAAGGGACCAAAGATTAGGATGTCTTAATACTGGTGCTGAAGAAAAAGCTATTTTTAATTCCTCAAAGGCTTTCTTAACTTCGGGACTCCACACCATATGATTCTTATTCTTTTTTGTCATGGCGGTAATAGGAGCGGTAATAGAGGAAAACCCTTTGATACATTTTCTATAATAATTAGCAAATCCCAGGAAACATTGGATGGTGTAACAGAACTATGATTATGCCTATACTTTTGCCTGTACTCAATTAACAATGCTGCTGGATGTGTCAAACAGAAACCGAATGGCTAGTTTTCGTGTAAATATTCCTACTGTAACATACAGCCCAAAATACCAAACATCAGACCACCCAGGGGAACAGTTAATTGATATTTTACCTCCCAGTGATTGTGGAGCCGTTCGCATGGTTCATACGAATCCCTTTGTGCTCAGGTTAGATGGCTGCCATTTCAGGACTTTACACGTGTTCGCGGCCATCTTAAGCACGAACGGTGGTGTTGGCCTGTGAACGCATGGAACTAAAAACGGATACGCAAACAGGCGAACACCGCTGAGACCTCCAGGAGCTCGTAAGTTTGTGCTGGAACTACCGAACGACCGTCCGTTCGGTAGTTTTGTTTAAGCATTCATAGGGATTCAGGCGAACACCCGGATTCAGGCGAACACCCGGATGACTGTGGATGGCAAGGGGTTCGTGGGGTTTTTATGCACGAACGGAGACCGACCGCAAGGCCAAAACTTATGGAACTCTTTTTGGCTAGAAAACCTGTGCGGTCGGTCAAAACTTCAAAGATCCATAACTCCCGAACCCCTCAACCGAATGGGCTGAAATTTGGATATATTGTTCCCCTGAGTGAGAGCTATTAAGCGGTGCTGGATTTAAAGGTGTACCCCCTGTTTTTGGGGTACATCAAGAATGTAGTTAAAATTGTGTCTGTTTTAATTGTGTTATATGTTATCTGAGGAGAGGAGACGTGGGGGTTGAACCATGTATGTAATTGGCTGTTGTGATAATTATGTGGGTGTAGCCTTTCAGAGGCAATATTGCATAAAAGGAGACCCCCTGTCAATAAACATCAGTTCTACTTGACCCTTCAAAACGTAGCCTCGTCTCGTTCTTGGAGGGGATTTATGGTACCGTTATTCTGCCTCATTTTACAGCACTCCTGGATTATACACTTGGATATCGTGGACGGGAATAAGAACTCCATTACTGCACAGCAGCTTGCCTAGAAAAGGACGTCGCCAACGGCAGATACCCCCCTACAGCAGGGTAGCCGTTACAGATGGCCTTAAGTCCAACAGGTAGGTGCCAGTTTAAGATTGCTTCCAGTTTCTTAGGTTCCATTTGAAAGCCTGAACCTGAAATTATATAACCTAGGTGTAACAAAATCCCGTGTTAAACAGACTATGAGAAACAGCCTTTCGGTTATTTATGCGTGTGTGGCGATTACGTGCAAATACAAATAAAACGAACAAACTGCCGAATCACCTGACCTCCTATTGAGGTCGTGTGTCGCTCATTTACCGCCCAGACCTTGTGGTTAACCACAGAGTAATTGGGGAATAGCTTGGTGGTCCACGTTCGTCTGCCGAACACGTGGCGGTCGCCATTTTAAATCGTCGAACACTCAGCGGTAAATGGCGGCGATGCCCTGGAACTATTTTCGGACACTTATTCCGCCGAACACCACTGGCGCCTACGAAACACACGAATGCCTGGAACACTTTACCGTTCGGGACTTTTATGCGATACGAAATAGACCGACCCCAGATAGCTACAGTTCTGGATCTCTTTCTCGAATACAATCTCGCAAACAACCGGTGAAGTCAAAACTTAATTCAATGATATTGAGAACTGTGTTCGTGGGATCTGAGCGCTATTCGACGATAATGTACGCTCAGATCCAAGCTATCTGGGGGTATGTGGGACTTAACGTTTATGTTCAGTGAAATACAAGTTATAGATTTTTATACTGTTTTGGGAAAATATAAAAAAGACATGTTTTTTCTACCTGGAGATAATTAGGGTTTCTTCCACCACTTAAGTTAATTATCTCCAGGATAGAGAGGAGGGATTTACCTATGCAAAGCCACTGCGATTGGCTACTGTAATTCTTTTGTCCCAGTCTTCCACCTGGTCCCCTAGGGGAGTGTCCATCAGGTGTGAGACCGGCATAAATACCGGGCAGGTAGCCCTCATTAAATCAGATCGTTTTACCCCTTCATGAAGTCTCGATCATGTTTGGGGGATGGGGAGCTATAATCACTTTACTTCAGATGGATTTCGGGAGAAGCTACAAGGATCAGCACTGCACGAATAGCAGGATCCTTTACACTAGGAAATTAACTTTTTCCATGTCAAACAGACACGTTTCTAGTTTACAATAGAGTTTGTTTTTCAATAATTTATATAGGACCAACTTAACATGTCTATGGTGTTTCTTAATATTCTTAGAGTAGATGAGTATGTCATCTAAATAAACAACAACAAACATTTGTAGATAATCCCTATATACATCGTTTATAAAATCTTGAAAGACTGCAGGGGAGTTGCATAAGCCGAAGGGCATAACCCTGTATAGATAATGGCCATAACGAGTATTGAAAGCAGTCTTCCGAGTTCCTTTTCATGCACTACTGTGCCAAGCGTTGACTACACTGGATTTGCCAGCGAATATGAAGATACCCAATTCCTTTCATGTTTCTCTCCTTAAACCTTTGATTTGTAATTGTTATACTCGAAGACCCACAAGACCTCCTTCAACACTCGTAGAAGACCAAAATGAATACAAAGTGAAATCTATTTTGGACTCTCGTGTTTCTAGAGGTCGTCTCCAGTATCTATTGGACTGGAAAGGGTACGGCTCCGAGGAATGGTCGTGGGTGGATGCCTCAGATGTACACGCTCCTCGCCTAGTTCGTTCATTTGCTAGGCGTCGTTCTCGCAGGCCGAGTCCTCCCCGCCCTGGGGGTGGTTCTCGAGGGGGGGTACTGTGACGATACCTTACCTTTCTTAATTTGAACTAAATGATATGCTCCCGTAAATCTAACTTAGTGAATATGGTTGCTCCCTTTAACCTGTCAAAAAGCTCAGTTATAAGCGGGATGGGATAAGCTTTTCGTATAGTTATTTTGTTTAAACCCTGATAGTCAATACAAGGTCTCAAGTCTCCCTCCTTTTTAGAAACAAAGAAAAACCCGGCCCCAGCTGGGGAGGAAGACTTAGTAATAAAATCCTTTTTCAAGTTTTCTGTGATGTACTCTTCAAGTACTTTATTTTCGGTCACAGAGAGGGGATACATGTTACCCCTAGGGGGCATAGTACCGGGTAACAGGTCAATAGCGCAGTCGTATGAACGATGGCGTGGTAACTTTTCTGCTTCCCTTGGTTCAAAGACCGCCTTGAGATCCAAATATTGTCTGGTTATTTGGGTGGTTAGAGGTTCCATGGTAGGAATGTTAAGTAGACCTATTGGTTTGACTTGAATGATACACTCCTAAAAACAAAATTCGCCCCATTTTACGATCTCTTTTCTCTCCCAGTCTATTAAAGGATTGTGCTTGGTGAGCCAAGGAAACCCAATTATAACAGGAAAGGTGGGAGAAGTTATTTGTTGTAGAGTTATAATCTCTTTATGCAATGAACCTACAGTCAAAACTAGGGGATTAGTTTCCTGAGTAATAAAAGGAATTGACAGTGGTCTACCATCTATGGCCTCAACGGCCAAGGGTGTTGATCTTTCTTGGAATGGGAGATTGTGATGCTGACCAAATTCACGATCAACAAAATTCTCAGCTGCCCCAGAATCTATTAAGGCAGTGGTTGTTACTATATTTCCCTCCCATTCTATGGTTATAGGTAGAAGAAGCCTGAGTTATTTCTTGTCATTGAAGGAGGACATACACATTACACCCAAGGCCTGTCCTCCTTGAGGGCTCAGATGTTGGAGTTTTGCGGCCTGCTTGGACAGTGTAAGCGGGAATGCCCTCTTTTCCTTCGTCTATATAGCCTCTCTGGTTTAGGTAACCGCGTGGTTCCCAATTGCATGGGTTCTGCGAGGGCGACAGCGGTTGCCTCCGACGAAGGGAATGTTAAAGCCAGGCATTCCAGTACACGTCTAGGTCTATCCCTGGTGTCGGAGACGGTCGTCTATATGTGCTAAATAGGTGATTAATTCCTCTAACGCATTAGGTAGATCTCTGGTAGCCACCTCGTCTAAAAGCTTATCAGAAAGCCCATTCATGAACACATCTACAAAGGCCTGCTCATTCCATATAACCTCGGCAGCATGAGTGCGGAATTCTAAGGCATATTCAACCAGGGAGAGAGACCCTTGTCTCATTCATAAGAGGGTTTTTGCGGCATTAGTTCGTCTTCAAGCGGGATTGAACGTTCTCCTAAAGGCAGCGGCGAACTCTGCATGGTTAAAAACGAAAGGATTGTCGTTCTCCCACAAAGGATTGGCCCAAACTAGTGCTCTATCCACTAACAAGGTTATAATGTAACCAATCTTTGATCTATCAGTAGGATAAGCTCTAGGATGAAGTTCGAAATTTATGCTAACTTGGTTTAGGAAACCACTGCCTCCTTTGGGATCACCGCCATAACGAAGAGGGGGTGTAGCGTGGGCAGAAGCCCTCCTGCAACCATCTCCATATGAGATTACTGGGGTCTATGACCCGGGATATGTTCCTCCGGCTGGAGATGGGCAGTACGGGCTAGCAAGGTCTGAACAGCTACAGCGAACTGGTCCATACGATGGTCCAGTTCCTCAAACCGGTTATCAGGAACCAGCCCATGAGGGTTAGCACCTGCAGGGTCCATAGCCCTAGTGAAATGTCACGACAGTGACCCCTTCATGCAAATAGTAACCCAGAAAGAGACATATACTGGACCTTAGGGAGGCCGGGCTTAACGTCAGAGAATAGTCAAAGGAATAGCCAGACATCAAGGGAGTACAGAACACGGAATATACGAGAAACAACCAAGCCAAAATTCAGGGAGCCAGAGAGGAGAGTAGTCAGTAAGGAAAGCCAAGGGTCAATATACCAGAAAACAGACAAATTTACCAAGAGCACTAGAGGGAACAAACAAGAACCACACTAGGGCGCTGAGGGAAGGACAGGGGCACCCTTATATAGTGAGGTGTGTTTTGCTTCAAAGCCACGTTTGAATTTTCGCATCAAAATCCTGATGTCTGAGTGTATAACAGAGCCCCACAGCAATAATACTCCCAGTAATGTGTCTGAGTGTATAACAGAGCTCCACAGTAATAATACTCCCAGTAATGTGTCTTAGTGTATAACAGAGCTCTGCAGCAATAATACTCCCAGTAATGTGCCTGAGTGTATAACAGAGCTCCACAGCAATAATACTCCCAGTAATGTGTCAGAGAGTATAACAGAGCTCAACAGCAATAATACTCCCAGTAATGTGAATGAGTGTATAACAGAACTCCGCAGCAGTAATACTCCCAGTAATGTGTCTGAGTGTATAACAAAGCCCCACAGCAATAATACTCCCAGTAATGTGTCTGAGTGTATAACAGAGCTCCACAGTAATAATACTCCCAGTAATGTGTCTTAGTGTATAACAGAGCTCTGCAGCAATAATACTCCCAGTAATGTGCCTGAGTGTATAACAGAGCTCCACAGCAATAATACTCCCAGTAATGTGTCAGAGAGTATAACAGAGCTCAACAGCAATAATACTCCCAGTAATGTGAATGAGTGTATAACAGAACTCCGCAGCAGTAATACTCCCAGTAATGTGTCTGAGTGTATAACAAAGCCCCACAGCAATAATACTCCCAGTAATGTGTCTGAGTGTATGACAGAGCTCCACAGCAATAATACTCCCAGTAATACTCCCAGTAATGTGCCTGAGTGTATAACAGAGCTCCACAGCAATAATACTCCCAGTAATGTCACTGAGTGTATAACAGAGCTCCACAGCAATAATACGCCCAGTAACGTGTCTTTGTATAACAGATCTCCACAGTAATAATACTCCCATTAATGTGTCTGAGTGTATCACAGAGCTCACCAGCAATAATACTCCCAGTAATGTATCTTTAAACTACAATAAATGTGTTTAGAAATCAGTCTGTGTAAATAAGAGTCTTTCTTCTTACATTTAGTTATTATAATTATAATTATAGTTTTTATTTTTGAGATTTATATAGCGCCAACAGATTCCGTAGCGCTTTACAATATTATACAAGGGGGATTTAACTATTAAACAGGACAAGTACAAGAAAACTTACAGGTACGATCGGTTGAAGAGGACCCCGCTCAAACAAGCTTACAGTCTATAGGAGGTGGGGTAAAAAACACATTAGGACAGGAAATAGCAATCAAATAAGGTGGGAGTGAAGTAGAGCTGGAGAAGAGAGTAGAGTGCTGCCTTTAAGTCTCCTAGAAGGTCACAGGCAGAGCGGAGAGACCGAGAAGAGGCATACCTATGGATCTCTGAGGAGATATAAGAGGGACTAGAATTGTTCAGTGCTTTATAGATATGTGTTATCACTTTGAATTGATTCCTATAGGATGCAGGAAGCCAATGTAAAGACTGACAAAGGGGTGAGGTTTGAGAAGACCGACTAGAGAGGAAGATCAATCTGGCGGCAGCATTCATTAGAGAGTGTAGTGGGCAATACGTCTTTTGGGAAGACCAATTAGGAGAAATTACTAGAGCATGGACAAGCTCCTTAGTAGCATCTTGCGTAAGAAAGGGGCAGATGTGGGCTATGTTTTTAAGATGGAATCTACAGGATTTGGCAACATACTGGATGTGAGGCTTATAGGTGAGGCTGGAATCAAGTATGACACCAAGACAGCGTGTCTTAGTGTCATACCACTAACATGAAGGGAGAGTAAAGGAGGAG
>OW240920.1:2159116-2172550 GCA_933207985.1 Pelobates cultripes | reverse complement strand
CTTTTGAACCACAGGACCAAATTGTATGATTTTGACGTATGTTTGTGTTTGGAGTATGCTGATTCTGAAAATGCATACTTTTCAAGTTATGAATAATGTGGAAA
The DNA here is from genome assembly GCA_933207985.1 of Pelobates cultripes. Lineage (NCBI taxonomy): Eukaryota > Metazoa > Chordata > Amphibia > Anura > Pelobatidae > Pelobates > Pelobates cultripes. The sequence continues at coordinate 2,172,446 of OW240920.1, read as the reverse complement.
AATTGTATTTTTCTGCTTGTGCTAAATTACATTACCCATTGTGTAAGGTAATTGAATCACAAGCAGAGGGGAGGAATTTGTGTGGGAGTGTCTGAGTGTATTGTATGTGTTTATTGGTTGTGTTCCAAAACCCTGTGGGTGGTACTAATGTGTAAGAATGTGTACATAAGCATAATAAACCCACAGCTCTGTCTGTTCACTGCTTGACCCTCAACACAGAGCTTTGTCTCGTTCTTGGGGGGATTTATTGTATGCTGTTCCAGTTTGACTGCTAGGAATGTAAACCTATCCGTATGGTTTTTCCTATTTGGCTGTTTACGGCATTCGTATGGTTTCCTGTTCGGCGGATTGGTGTTCTGCAGTAGCTGTGCCTGCATCTCTGGAAGGGTACGATCGACTAAACGATTTTAACACCTTATGTGGTGAAACGTTCCGTTACACATACATACATGCATACACTTATATATATATATTTGAAGGCTTGGCCTGTAGTTGTGGGAGGGGCTTTAATTCCCTTTAAAAGGGCTGCCAATCCACTCCCACCTTACCGTTGCTGGTCTGGTGAGTCTGAAACTTTACAAAAAAGAAGGAAAGTGAATGGCGCTTACACAGTAAAACAGTAGCACAGTTGGAGTGGAAAGGGTGTTCCCCAACACCCTAAAATCAAGTAATAGAAAAGGGTACTAAAAGCAACAGGTGCCAAATACACACACCACTCCCTGTGTATCAAAACAGGCAATAATAATACTTATACATGTACAGGTACATATAGGAGATGGTCCATGTAAAAACCTATAAAGATAAAAAATAGTACATAGTATAGCCTGTATATACAAAAGAAGGAAATATGGAAGTGATTGAATACACTCACGGATTTCAGAGCCGTGCCAGGCTCTGTATATGGTGCCCAAGGGTGCCTCAGAAGGCTCTGTGGAGAATCTTGGATAGTATCCCCCAGAAGTAGGAAAAAACAGCAGCAGAAAGATGAATAAAAAATAATAAATTTATTGTAAGTAAAAATAAAAAATTAAAATAGTAACTGTGCAGGTCCCATATGGTGACACACAGAATCACAGTCATGCAGACGCGTTTCAACTCAGTCCGAGTTTTCATCAGTGCATAAAACATCCAGCTGCTGTTCCATTTTAAAATCACTGCTTATTCTAATTGCCGGTCACGTGGGCGGAAGTTCGAGTGGCCGGCGTCTGACGTCACTTCCGGTATTTCGGCACTCATTTTCCTGCTTGGTTGTATTCAATGCATTTGCCCAGTTGAAGCTGAAAACTCCATGTAGTGAATGGGCATATTGTATGATTATTAGAGTGCATACAGGAACAATGATTTATACTGAGAAAAGTGACATAATTGTCTATACAAATAGCAGTAATCATACAATGATATGTATAAAAGAGAAAATTAATTGGTAAACAACATTATAAACACATAATACCTTATGTCAGTTTCAGATAGATTTGTTAGTACATTTGCCCAAATGAAGCAAAAAGCTCCATATTAAAGATGGGCACCTTTCATATATTATAAAGTGTGTGCATATAGGTAGTCATTTATAACATGAAAAGAGACATAACTATTTGTGCAAATAGCAACAATAGTGCAATGCTGCATACCAAAGGGAAAAAAGAAGAATATATATGTATTAATAAAAAACAACAACATATGGGCACATAGTATGTGGTATCTTAAAGGTATACATCACGTCTAGGTTATGTAAATGTAGCCCATATAGAATAGGATGGGTGAGTGAAAAAAAAAAAAAAATAATTATAAAAAGTGAGCCAATTCAAAATCTAAATTCAAGCCCTTAGGGGATAAAGTGTTTAATTCGAATATCCACCTACTTTCAATTTTGCAGAGTTCTTTGAAATTATCTTCACCCCTCCAATCCTTTTTCTTTTGGGCAATGGCAATAAAATTGACATGTGAAGGATCACTGTTGTGACATTGTAAGAAATGTGCGGAGACACTGTGTTTGGCATACCCCCTCTGTATATTGCCCAAGTGTTCCAGCGTGCGGGTTTTTAATGTTCTCGTGGTCATTCCCACATACTGGAGTCCACAAGGGCACCAGAGGAGATATATCACATTACTAGAGTGGCAGGTGAGGATAGAATTGATCTTATATTCCTTTTTGGATATATTAGAAATAAATTAGTCTGAAACTTTTACTTCCGGTTCAGATCGCCATCTTGGATTTTCCTTACCTGTTTCCTCGTGGTCTCCTGGTCCACTGCTTCCCTGGCTCTCCTATCCGTTGCCGGTGTCCGCACAGCCCGCTCGTTACTTTGCCACCGCAAAAAAACGTAAGTCAGGCCCGCCGTAAAGCAACCGCCGCAAACTTCCTTGCTTTACACGGCGGAGCCCCGTTCGTTTGACACCAGAGTTCGGTTCTTTTTCTTTTCATGCATTATGCCTTTCGGCTAATTCCCTCATCTACTCGCATGTTTCACTTTTTCCTAATCTAACGAACGCTATCATTCGGTGATATACATATAACATCTTTCTGTTCGGTTTTCGAATGCCACTTAGGATGTATCTATTTGTATGTTTCAACCTCTACCTAGTTCTTTAAGTAATTACAACAAACTCACGAATAAGCACGAATTCAGCCGGAGACCATGGGGATTTTGCCCCTACTGGTTACAAACGTTATTACAGTCACTTATAACATTCTACTAAAGTAAATATAAATGTTTAAACCTGGATGATGTGTCCTGATTTTCCTGACTTTTTCCCACAGGTTCATAAAAGGGGTTCATACTAGGAATTGTGATTTCTGACACTTGTATCAATTATATCTACTTCTAGGTTGGTTGGAATTTAATTATGCATTACATTTTGAAGGCCAATGATACAGATTAAAATAGTTAAGTGTGTAATTTACTTTTTTAGGTCATTATACGTTGGACGGTAGCTTTTACAAGCACAGAAGCCATCATCTTCTTTTCATTTAAATCTACCCTCTGCAGAACATCGGGTAGGTTCTGGTTTTAGGACCCACGGTCTGACAACAACTACAACCTTACAGTCAGACGTTTATATATAAAATCTCATGTTCACAGGTTAACATCTTGTAACTATCGATGGATAGAGTTTGATCTGTTTTTGTGACTTGTAATATATTGTGAGTCCAATGGCAACATTTAGGCAAGAAAAAAGTCACAGTACTTTTAATGTTGGTGTTTTTCTTTTGTCTTTGATTTGTCCTTTCTGCTCCCTCACATGGCATCACAGGGCAGTCTGCCATCAGGACATGGTAATAAGGAATAGTAAAACTGAAATATATAGCCCATTATGGTGACCGTAATCAACAATAAAAATCCCAATAAGAAAAACAGATCTGTCCTTGCAGCAAAACAATTTACCAAATGGGATTCGGTAACGGTATAAATTCGTTTTACAGGGAAAGTAATCAATTCTGCAAAGTCAAACCCCAAATTATTAATATATTGTCTGAGTGATAAAGAGAAAGAGAACAAAGGAGGGGGATTCATAGCAATGCTTTAAAAAGGTTATTTTAATGAGTTTTCTAATTCCAAAATATATATAAAATTGGCCAAATCTTCTTGTTTTAAAGTATGATGAAAATACACAAAATGGGAAAATACATTATAGAAAACATGCTGACATTATCAGTGAGGTATTAAAAGAACTTAACAATCATAAATATCGTTTTGGGATCCACAATGAATTGCAAAATCCAAGCGAGAAAATTCAGAAAAAATCATAAATCAAACTGCTCGAAATTCCGTCATATAAAGTGTTTCTACATAAGATAGCACATTGAAAAACTTTAATATTTATCAATATTCCTTCTACATTTCTTTGCTACAGGAATACATTTTGGGACAATCTGTGAAATCACAGGCACAAAGTAAACGTGTACATGTTTTCCCGGTAAAGGCAAATGAAAGTATTATCTTTATATCACAGTCCGTCTAGAATTGAATCAACCCATTGATAATGGATAATTCACATGGCACACAGTTACATAGGGAATCGTAACTTGACTTTTACATATATATATTTTCATTTCTCAAAAGGTGCTTTTTTATAAAATCTATATTTATAAAAATGTATCATCCCTTTCTATTTAAGCATTGCTGGTCCCTTTAAGACAATCGTTAAACGAGATCCTCACATAATTATTATAATCTAATAAACAAGCCCTGATATAGATATGGCGGGGGGAAGGGGCAGTAGGGGGCTCTATTCCATCATTCCTGGCACTTTCGGTATGAGATTTAAGAGGTGGGGGAGTCTATGACTTTGGGTAAATTATTGGCACTGTAAGAAGACATTCCCCATTATTTGTTAACCTCAATGTTAACTATGAATAGAGGATGGCAATAAATTAGGGCCCACGGTGCATTGCTTTACTCCTGGACCAATGGCACTTTCAGATAGTCATTTACGAATACCAGCTGGTTTAAAATTTAATTCTGTGCGCTCCTCTTGCTGAGTCGGAAATGAGGCATGTAAAATGTCTGGTCATTTTGATTGTTGTCTCCGCTGCTACTTCTACAGCACAAGAAAGGCTGGAAAAGAAAACATAACACGATACAGTGATTAAAACTATTGTAATAATGTCTAAGGTTAGTTTAAGATTATACCATGCGTTCCACAGTCAGAATAAATGAAAACAGGTTACAGTCAACATGAATTGTAAATCTAGAACCTCTGTGATACAGCCACTTTACCAATTAGAAGGGACTTTGAATCTAGAATGGCCAGAGGGATTAGGAGTGTTACAAATTGCCCTGCTTCAATGGATTATGGAGGAGCCTATTTTCCAGCCTCCTCCCCCATAACTATGGACTGGGTGTGTATGGCCCTTTAAGAACAGTCTGTGAGCATATTGGGGCTTATGGACTTTTTATGGGACTGGTGCTGGCCCTTTAAGCACATTTTTGGGACATAGAGAAAATTGGGACAATGCCCCTTTAAGACGGTGTCCCTAAACTTGTTAAAAGTATTTTGTTCCTGGCTTCTTTACACTTGGCTCAGAAAAAAGGGATCACTGAACCAAGTACCACACAGGTGGACCACCCAGAAGTGGAAGTGTGCAGGCAATTTACCTTCCAGGTTGTGGGATTGCTGTAGGTAAATTGCCGAACGCTGGGTGGCTGCCGTTCACGCAAACAAACACGTCGCGGCGCCATCTTTATTCATTCAAATACGGTCAGCGGTGTGTGCAGCCAAATTAATGGAACTAAAATCGGCTGCACATTTCTGAGAACACCGTTGACCTGTACCTTCTCCCATACTGAACTTTAAGCTGCAGAGACTAAGTCATTTTTTCAGCCTGAAATAGACTGACCGCACAGCCCAAATATATGGAACTGTTTTGGGCATTAAAATGTGCTTATGGTCGGTCATAAAGGACTTCCAGCTAACTTTTGATCTACTGGACGGATTTTTGTGATTTTTGAGTATGTTTATATTTAAAGGATGCTGATTAATAATATGTGAAGATTGGATGTATGGTTTTAAAGTTTTAGCACATGTATAAAAACTTTATTTTTTCTGCCTATGATAATTATGTTAACCATTGTGTACCATAATTATATCACAGGCAGTAGGGAGGATTTTGTGTGTAATTGCTGGGAGTGTTTTCTGTAATGTACCTGTGTTATTGGTTGTTCTGTAAAACCCTGTGGGTGGTCCTACGTAAGGAAAACCTGCATAAAAGAAGGCCCTTTGGTGCCAAATAAATGAGAATGACTTGACCCTCTAACTTGCAGCCCTGACTCATGTTTGAAGGGACAGCTTTAATCACTACAGGGATTGCTATGCTCTTCATACTCCCTTGTCTACTCAGCTCTTGAAAGAGCTCTTGTTCCTGATCCTCCTTCGCTCTACAAAAGGAAGAGGTTCACCTACTGGAACCTGGAGCCTGGTCATAGGTCCAGGAAGGATAGCAGACGGCGAGATCCTAGCCCAGCAGCGGCGGTTCGTGGAGTCTGCAGTGCTTATAGTGTCTATGGTGCTGATGGTCCTTTGGTGAGCGCTAGGAGCATAGCAACAAGTTTTTAAATAATGCCCCGTGACATCATTACAGATTATTGCCACCTCTATGAATTTTAAAGCGACATCAGACTAATACTCGTAACATATTGATTAGTCTCTGCACATTACAGTCTCGCTATTTTCTCCATAGTACCCTGCATGGGACCTGTATGTATCACACATGTTCTTTATAGTACCCTGCATAGAACCTATATGTATCACACATGTTGTCCATAGTACTCTGCATGGAACCTGTATGTATCACACATGTTCTCCATAGTACTCTGCATGGAACCTGTATGCTGTTTGCATGACCAAACGCACAAACGGTCCTCAGCAGTACTTAGCCATTACCGCTATGGAACTAATTTCAGCATGAGGACTTCGTGGTTTCCAGTCACCTCAGCGGTACTTAGCCGCGAATGTTATGGAACTGTTTTCGGCTAGGTGACCTTGTGGTTCCTGGGTAACTTGGTCTGGGGTTTTAAACCACTTTGTGACCTGCCAGGGGTGCACTTTTTGGAGGCAAGATGCCTGAGACTAAGAGGAACAAACATTCTTTGAGAACCAGGTAGAGCACCCCGTATTTCGGACGTAGTACCTCCCGAAAGTTGCCCGTCAAAATCGCCAAACGCTCTGGAAATATTTTGGGCTTACGACCACGAGTATAGCTGGTCAGAACTTTGTCCCAATGGCATTTCCCCTACACTGAATGGATCTTGCTTTGGACAACTTGAGCACTCAGATCAGATCAGATGCTGTTTGGGCATGTAAGACATTGGGGTTATTGTATGTTTTTATTATGTTTTAGGGTACTTTTATGTTTTTATGTTTTAGTGTTTGGCTCTCTGTTCCTGGCGATAATTCACTTACTGATCTTTAACTCAATTTTCTCCCATGCCCAGAGATTCCTGGCTTAGATTGTATTGTTTGGGGCTTGTGCTTGAATTGTATTGTGCATAAAAGGCCACGTTTGGCTCATTAAAATCAGTTGTGCTCCCAGACTATGTGTCGTCTAGTTACTGGGAGGGAAAGGGCCATTGATTGCTCATTGCCTTGCACTAGCTCGTGGATGATTCGGCGGGAAAAGTCCTTGTAAGGACTATAGCTCCCAGGACTGTGTGTCATCCAATCCCTGGGAGGAAACTGTTCCAGGATGGAGAAGTTCCAGGAGGACCCCAGTCAAGCCACGACAACTGGGGCAGAAGCACTGAGGTTTTCCCCGGTTCCAGCTAGGAAGTGATCCTTGGTGGAGGTATCCAGTTGGGGTACAGGGAGCTCTGCTACAGTACTCTGCATGGAACATGTATGTATCACACATGTTCTACATAGTTCTCTGCATGTAACCTGTACGTATCACATATGTTCTACATAGTACTCTGCATGGAACCTGTATGAATCAAACATGTTCTACATGTATTACTCTTACCATATACATAGCAACTGACTCAGACTGTGACGGAAGGAGAGGGACATGGTGATCACATGCCAAATTTAGTACTGTGCAGTTTAACTATTTGTTAACAGTTTAACCAGTGGTGTATTAAGGGGCAGTCCACCCCGGGTGCTATTCATTGGGTGGGTGCCCAGGGCACTGCTTCCGATGGCCCTAGGCATCTGTATCTGTGTCAGTGTGTGCACTTGTATCTCTGTGTGTCTGTATATGTGTATCTCTGTGTGTGTCAGTGTGTGTATCTGTGTGTCTGTATTTGTGTCTGTGTGTCTGTATTTGTGTCTGTGTGTACCTATGTATATGTGAATCTGGGTGTGTGGGTGTGTGTATCTGTGTGTCAGTGTATGTGTGTGTGTGTATCTGTCTGCCATTGTGCATCTGTGCGTCTATGCACCTGCATGTGTATCAGTGTATGTATATGTGCATGTATGTATATAGGTGCATACATCTCGCATCTTGTCAACACAACACACAAATACACTCCTGCATTCAAACATCAACTCTACATACAAACACACTCTGTATTAAAACACCACCATTATATATAAACACCCTACTGCATTGAAAAACCACACTACACACATCAGATGTATGCCTGCAATCAAATGCCAACACTACATACAAACACACCTCCACATTCACTCACACATACTTCATACAAAAACATGCTTACATTCAAACACACAAACACTGCTCATTGCTAAATACATTATAAATAGATTTAAAAAAATACAAAACACACACATACTGCTCAGTGTTAAATACATTATTATCGCTGCTCAATGCAGACCTTAAGCTATACGCCAAACTCCTTGCACCCCGAATCAAACCATTACTCCCGCAGCTAGTCTCGGCTGAACAAGCAGGGTTTGTCCCGAACCGGTAGGTGGGGGACAATACCCGATTAGCATTGGACCTGATAGAATGGGTGAACAATAGGCATTATTTTGGCTTTGGAAGCAGAGAAGGCCTTTGACTGTTTAAACTGGTCCTATATTGATTCTACACTCTCCAGGTTGGGCTTCTCCAAGGCCTTTGTCCGGAGCATTTAGGTACTCTATTCCAACCCCACGGCAAAGGTATTTAATACTGGTTTCCTGTCATCTGCATTCCATATCTCCAATGGTACGCGGCAAGGTTGCCCTCTCTCACCACTTATATTTATTCTTTGCTTAGAACCTCTAATACGTAGCATTAAATCCACTACAGTAATTAAAGGCCTGTCGACCCCGGCTGGGGAAAAAAAACTATCGGTATTTGCAAATGACATTTTGATATTTTTGTGCGAACCGCTTAACTCCTTACCACCATTAATGCACCAGCTTTCCCTATATGGTCAAATTTCATATTATAAAAATAATACGTCCAAAACACAGGCATTACCCATCAATTTACCCAAACAACTTAAGCAAATCTTACAAACCAAGTACGATTTTGATTGGCGAGTTAAATGTATTAGAGGCACTGCGCTAATTTACTAGCTTCCTAGGCACTGTTTACCAACCAAGGTGGTGAATGAACAACTAGGTGCATTGTACTCGCTCTGACCATCCCAGGACTTAGGATGGATAGATAGTGGGACGGGCAGTCATCTTAGTCATGTTAGCTAAAGGTTCTTTGAGGTAAAATTAGCTCAGGATTTCAAGTGTGTCTATGGAGTGAAACTAACCCTCCCTCTAACTTTCCCCCTCCTTTTTCTCTTTTTTTCTTTTTCCTACCAATCAAGGGTACTGATGACGACAAAGCTTCTCACGTTACAACCTTTGCAGCTGAAGTATTAGTGCAAGGCCCATAACATAGCTCTACCTGGTGTACCTTTTACATGTATAAGGATCAGGCAATATAACGTGTTTCTACGCAAGTGATTCATAACTACAAGTTGCACTACATCATATCATGCACCCTTGATATACCTGTACCATGTTAAAATTTGAGCATGCTGGCACCAGGGTGTTCGATGCATGGCACATGAGATGCTTACTAATAGGCCCTTTGTCTTTTTATAACCACTATGTTTAATTTACCCACCCAGGGATGGGGTTGGACGGAGTGACCACAGGGAAATCTGGCCCAAGGCAGACATTTTAGTCCTCTTAATTAGGTTAGTTAAAGATATGCAAGATGCAAAATAAGTTCACAGTTTCAAGTGAGTCACTGGAGTGAAACCCCCCTTACATACCCCCTTTGTTTCTATGTAACCTTTCTATCTTAGGGGTTAACCAGAGTTGAGGTACAAATTGCACCGCCTTAGGAGAAGGACGAAAGCAGGGGTGAGCAGGCCTCTTGTGGCACAAATCCTAAAATTGTAGTATTAAATAGAGCTACACCTAAAACGCAGCTTTACCTGATATACCTACTACACGCACAATGACCACACACCGTAAAGTAATAACACATAAGCTAAATACGCAACGTGTACAAAAAATTGTACCCTGCTATAACCTGCAATCATTGTTGTACCTTTGTAAATATTGTACTTGCTGGTACTAAATGTGTGCGATGTCTAGCACGTGTGATACTTACTAACATGTACCTTGCTTTTCTGTAACCGCTAAGCTTATTTTAACAAAGAATTCAATAAAAAAAATTATAAATTGAAAAAAAAAAAAACATTTTTTTTTCTTTTCTTTTTTAAAGTTTGGGGGGTGGTGGGTTACCAAAAATTGAATCCGCCCCAGGTGCCAAATGCTCTAGGTATGCCCCTGGGTTTAACCCCTTGAGGTAATCTGGCTCTTGAGCACCTCTTGCACCAACACAACATCATTTTAGTGAAGATCTTATGATGCCTAAAGTGTTCCTTTACCAGAGGTCGATGCCATTAGATGACTATAGGTCTCAGTTGCCATGTTTCAAAATGGCCATGAAATTGAGTACCAAAACTGGCATTTCGTGGCTGCCCAGCTCTAAGCAGATTCAAATGATACAGAGTTCACAGAATTTGTAGAAAACTCAAACCTGCAGATAGAGATAAATGGAAGATAAGACCATCGAACTTACCAAACAGCACATAGATAGCAGGAGACAGGCCAAAATGATTGACACCAAAACCAAAAGAGCTATTCCCCAGCCAGGGACCGGAGCTGTGACAAGAGAAGGGAGAATCAACATTCAGCCACGGAAAAAACATGTCATTATCACCATATACATAGGCCCCTTGTCTGTGCCACTGTGCCAACTGGCAATGGGTGCTACAAACCCATAGCTCATTCTGTCTGTATCACTGTGCCAAGCTGCAGGGGGCGCTACAAACCCATAGCTCATTCTGTCTGTGTCACTGTGCCACCCTGCAGGGGGCGCTACGAACCAATAGCTCATTCTGTCTGTGTCCCTGTGCCAACCTGCAGGGGGCACAACAAACCCATAGCTCATTCTGTCTGTGTCAATGTGTCATCCTGCAGAGGGCATTACTAACCATTAGCTCACCCTGTCTGTGTCGTGGTGTCATCCTGCAGGGGGCGCTACCATCCATTACCTCATTCTGCCTGTATCACTGTGCCAAGCTGCATGGCGTGCTACAAACCCATAGATCATTCTGTCTGTGTCACTGTGCCACCCTGCAGGGGGCGCTATGAACCATTAGCTCATTCTGCCTGTATCACTGTGCCAACCTGCAGGGGGCGCTACAAACCCATAGCTCATCCTGTCTGTGTCAATGTGTCATCCTGCAGGGGACGCTACAAACCCATAGCTCATTCTGTCTGTGTCCCTGTGCCACCCTGCAGGGGGCGCTATGAACCATTAGCTCATTCTGCCTGTATCACTGTGCCAACCTGCAGGGGGCGCTAGAAACCCATAGCTCATTCTGTCTGTGTCACTGTGCCAACCTGCAGAGGGTAGGGGTAGGGGGTGCAAAGATTCAGCTTGTTCTATCTGTGTTGCTGTGTCATCCTGCAGAGGAAGAGAGAAATTCCTTGTCTCTTCTGTCTGCGTTATCCTGAGTAATACATACCTGGAGCACTGGTAGTTGCTGCATCTGAAAAAAAAAAATATATAAGAAAAGGAAAATAAGAAAGAAAGATGGAATAGGAGAAAAACCAGATGGAGACACAGAAAGTCTGCCTTACCTGTGTTCTGCGCGGTCAGAATGAAACCGGCAACCAAAAGCCATGTTTTGGCCATTGAGATGCAGAGTCCCCGAGCCATGCTGTAACGACTTGTTTCTAGTCTCACAGTGTTTGAATTCCTCTCCCAAGGAAACTCTACACTTTTATACCTCCCATGGACAGATCAGTCATACGTTTTACAGGAGGGAGGATGCGGATTAAATGGGATTATTGGGTAATTATGAGGAATTCCTCCTAACGTAATTTATTTATATATTCTTACTGTCACAGGAGGTGTGCTTGGCGTTCCTCGGGGAGAATTCATGGAATAGTTTAAAGGTTTATATCTCTGTAGATAAATATGTGCACAAAATAAAACAAACATTCCTGTATGAACTGGAATGTCTTAATTATATAAATAACACTCTATGTGGAAACGTGTATCCCTAGAACAATAATAATTAACACACTATTTTATAAAGTAATTGTTCTAAGTAGAATTTTATTTTATTACAAATCAGCTCATTCAATAACATTATGTTGTAATTAAATTACATGCTGATAGGGGCGAACTTCATTGTGGTACAAACTGTTCCCAAATCGTGTTTCTTACCAGAACCTTAATATCACTAGTATAGGAGAGTAATATAACCTTAATGTCACTAGTATAGGAGTGTAATATAACCTTAATATCACTAGTATAGGAGAGTAATATAACCTTAATGTCACTAGTATAGGAGAGAAATATAACCTTAATGTCACTAATATAGGAGTGTAATATAACCTTAATATCACTAGTATAGGAGAGTAATATAACCTTAATATCACTAGTATAGGAGAGTAAAATAACCTTAATATCACTAGTATAGGAGTGTAATATAACCTTAATGTCACTAGTATAGGAGAGTAATATAACCTTAATATCACTAGTATAGGAGAGTAATATAACCTTAATGTCACTAGTATAGGAGTGTAATATAACCTTAATATCACTAGTATAGGAGAGTAATATAACCTTAATGTCACTAGTATAGGAGAGAAATATAACCTTAATGTCACTAATATAGGAGTGTAATATAACCTTAATATCACTAGTATAGGAGTGTAATATAACCTTAATGTCACTAGTATAGGAGAGTAATATAACCTTTATGTCACTAGTATAGGAGAGTAATATAACCTTAATATCACTAATAGTGATGTCGCGAACATAAGATTTTCGGTTCGCGAACGGCGAACGCGAATTTCGGCAAATGTTCGCGAACCCGCGAACCGGGCGAACCGCCATAGACTTCAATAGACAGGCGAATTTTAAAACACACAAGATGTTTCAAGGGGACTAACACCTGGACTGTGGCATGCAAACTCCGATCCGCGGCTGCATCTTGCAGCCGCTTAGTAGATAACTCCCTAATTCCCACGGTATTAGGGAGTTATCTACTAAAAGGCTGAAAGACCTAAATTGGTCTTTCAGCCACATTTACTAATAGTAAGTAAAGATTACTTAGTATTAGTAAATGATCTGCCCCTACTCGCTATGCAGCGAGTAGGGGCATGTCTAGTAAGCAGTGAGCAGCCAGTGGCTGCTCACTGTAAAAAAACAAACAAACAAAAAAAACAAAACTATTAGCTCCCACCCCTGTGCAACGGGTGGGGGCCATTAATTACAATGGGGGGGAGGCCCTACTGTCTTCCCCCCCGGCCCCCACCCCTGCGCGGTGGGTGGGGCCATAAAAATAATGAGGGGGGGGACCTACTGTCCTCCCCCCCGGCCCCCACCCCTGAGCAGCGGGTGGGGGCCCTAAAT
>OW240920.1:2132554-2151800 GCA_933207985.1 Pelobates cultripes | reverse complement strand
ATTGATGGCTAGGGGACAAAAATTCAATGATTTATTCACAGATTAAGTGAGACGATAGCAATATAGGAAAAGATAAAAATCCTTATTTATTTATCATATATTTAATAAATATACATTACACATGTATTAAATACAGATTTATTTTACTGTTTCTCCTGCTTTTCTTTCTATTGTTTTTTTTTAATAATGTGCCATGTTCCTTTAAATACAATATGTACCTAAATTAATAATGTTTTTAAACTTCGTCTTAATAATGTGTTATGCTTTTTTAAGATATTTGCATAATTTATAAATGTATGTGTCCATAAATACTATTTTTCAGTAAGCTATATAGATATCTGTTTTACATCCAAGAAAAAGACATTTAGGCGATGTGCCTCTTTAAGCTTTCGCTAAAAAATTAAGGACTTTTCAAGTAATACCAATCAAGACAACTGCTGGCAATTATGTATGAATGGAATGGATATAAATTAACACAAATGCCAGACCCAAAACGTGATCCGAAGAAGCTGCCCAGGCGAAACGCGTAAGATCACGTCAGACGCACGACGCATAATGTCAGGACGAACTGAAGGAAGCTCGCATCCTCTGGGAGATCTGTGCCCTAGCCAGCGTGTTAGGAGGGTCTGAGGACTGGCCCTACAGGGATTGAGCTGCTAGCAATAAAGGTTTGAATCGTATCCAGCCGCCGTCCTGCCTGTGAAATTGTGGTCCTGCATTCTGATATATCTGGGCTACCATAGTGAGAGCAGACTTTTACTGCTCCATTGGTTTATCTTCTTATATATTTCTGTGTATTACCCACAGATTTACACTATATACACTTTTTTTGATCAGAGGCACCCAATATTTGGGAAGATACAGTTCCCCTTCTCAAGCTATTTATGTAAGTGTTTTCCTTTTTTATATATTGTATCACTTGGACACTTTTTTGAAGATACATTTTATAGTGTATCGTGTTTTTGCAATTTTTGATCTGCTTTGCACTTTATGTATATGAATACACACAAAGATGTATATAGAAATCACTATCCTTAAAGGCACAGCACACTTTTTTCCTTTTTCAATTTTTATACAGAGTGTTTTACACTTAGTTCTGCTTGCCTTTTATGGTATCTTATTTTCACTTTTAAATTATTCACAAGCGCCTTTTTCATTTACACTGTGTCGTTGATGTCTGAATTTAGTAAGGCTGCAATAACTGTAAATAGTCACCAGGTGTCAGTAGAGCAGCGTGATCACCCACCATGACATACAGACACATTCAACTTGTCTTCATTTGTGGAATATTTCAGCGCATGTAAACTGACCCATAGCTCTAAAGTAATACGCTGTCTTTTGTTATCCAACAAATGTACAAATATAGCCAGAGTTTTCCTAATGGACACTTTGATCGACTCCAGATACAGATCCCTCATGTGTCCCCATTAATGTGCAATGCAATCATTTGACAGTTTTTTTGATAGAATGTAACTGAGGCCTAACTTACCTATGATTCAAAACAAGTCAATGGACTGCAACTGTTCTTCGATACTGATTTCCAGCCACTAGAGGGCAGTGCAACATGTTCAAAATAATATAAGCAGATAGTGTGTAGGCGATTCACAATTTTAGTCAAAGAATTTTATCGTAGCTAAAATAGTTTGCAGGCAGTGTAACTTATATAGTCGTGCTCCCCAAAAACACCAAACAATGAAACCAAATAATATATACAATATATCAGTACACACACAAACCCAGTGCAAATATAAAAATGACATAATACCACCTTATTATTAAATACAATGGAATGGTACCTAAAATATAAACATAAAATACAACATAGTGTGAACTGTATGATAATAAAAAGCTTTGAAAAGATGTAGGACTACCACTCAGATTTTCCTGAGCCATGCCAGGCTCTGTGTAGTAGGATCAGGGGTGCCAATGCCGGCTAAAGATTCCACTGACGGTGCTAGAAGGTGATGAAGGAACTTCAGATAGGTTTAAAAAATATTTATTGAAACTATAATATAAAACAACTCAAGGCCAGGGGGTGGAACAAACATGTACAAAACAGTGATACATATAACTGGAATATGATAAACCTATATTTCACACAACTTGTGTTTTGAAGAAATATGAAGACCTTTTATTTAGATCTGGCCTTCAAGGAATATACTTAAGGGGTTACTCCAAGCAAAAGGTGTGTAAAGATTTTGGTTAGAGCAATTCTTCCTAATCCTAATAAAATGCTGAACATGCAAACTCCAGGCACTATGACCACTTCCAATCAATGCTCAGAGTAACCCTGTAACACAGTTTGATCAGAAAATAGACTACAGCTTTCCAAGTTGTGTGTTTTGAAGTAATATGAATACATATTCTTTGCATTTGGTCTTCTAATCATCGACTTAATACACACAGAAAAAAGAGGAGCAATTTGAGGTGAATTAAACTTTTCAATCCTGATACAATTGTCATTTTACTAACATTTAAAGGGAAGAGACAAACACAAACACACAAATTGCAGCTTAGGGATGATTGGACTGAAAATTAGGTTGTGAATAAAATTCATACATAACTAACGATGTGACGGACAGTGTCACCATTCTAAGGACACTCTTTATGCCTGGTGCAGTACCTCACACTTCCACTACCTTGTTGCGGTGCTGTTGCATGCTGCTGCACCCAGACTGAAGAGATCTGACTGTCCCCAGTTAGCCCGACCCTGCAGTTATCCTTTCCCTATCTTGTTTAACCTTACCCCTTTTTATGTATCACCCTGTGTCCTGCTCCTGGATTCCCTGTGCCCTGTGTCCAGAAGGCCAGCGGCACTGCTTCCTGTATCCTTAAAGTCTGAGGCAATGCTCCCTGTATGCTGAAGGGCTGAGTTTCAGACACCTGCCATTTTCCTTATATAGAGTTTCCCTGAGCTCTTGTTTTGCAGTTAAAGGGACGCTATAGTCACCAAAACAACTTTGGCTAATTGAAGCAGTTTCACTGCTCAATTCACTGCCATTTATGAGTTAAATTGTGTTGTTTATACAGCCATAGTCACACCTCCCTGCATGTGACTTACACCGCCTTCCTAAACACTTCCTGTAAAGAGTCATCTAATGTTTATACTTCCTTTATTGTAAATTCTGGTTACTTTAGAATTTCTTATCTCCTGTGACCCAATGGTGTGTTATGAATAAATATATATACATACTCTCCTTGGAGTAAAATACTTTTATTTTGCAACAACAGGAAAACCTCAAAAAGGAGCAGAAATAAAACAAAAAATAGTCTAGATAACTTCCTAGATAGTCTAATAACATTGGACGACTTACACCAAATAATCAGACACAACCCATTAGGTAAAAGCCTGGGACCAGATGGATACATGAACAAATACTATAAAATCATGGCTCTGGTCCTAGCACAACCATTTCTCAATGCCTTTACCTCTTTGACTTCAGCCCAATCACTACCCACACAGGCGCTGGAAGCAACCATAGCTTTAATCCCCAAACCAGGTAAGGACCCCTGCATTGTGGCAGTTACAGGTCCATCTCACTAATTAATGTAGACATTAAACCATTTACAAATAATTTGGCCACTAGACTGAAAGCTCTAATCCCTGATCTAATTCACCCAGATCAATCCGGCTTTGTACCGGGCAGGGAAGCCAAGAATAACACTACTAAATGACTAAATCTAATGCATTGGGTGAAAATGAACCAGACACCTAGCGCAATGTTGGCCATAGATGCATAAAATGGCGTTCGACAGGGTGGACTGGTCACTAGTAACAGCCACGATGAGACGCTTGAGATTTGGCCCACGATGGCTTTACTGGCTGAGTGCGATTTACTCGACACCCACTGCCTGACTTCGCATTAATGGCCAACTATCTAACCCAGTGCAAATACCCAATGGAACACGGCACTTAGAGACATTTCTACAGGGTATTAGAAACAACCCGCTAATCCAGGGATTCAAACTTAAAGGAGAGGAATACAAGATTTCAGCATTCGCTGATGATCTTCTTTTCACAATAGCAGAGCCGCTTAAAGCTCTCCCACACATCCTAAAGGAAATGGAAGTCTATGGAAAGATATACAATTTATGAGGCAACTTAACCAAATGTGAGTTACAACCGCCCGACATGACACCGAACATAGACACACAACTGCAACAGCAATTTCCCTTCACCTGGGCACCTACATCCATTAAGTCCCTAGGAATATATCTGCCACACAAGATCACTCAAGTATATGACTTAAACTTCCCCCCTCTACTATCAGCCATAACCAAAGATATGAAAAACTGGTACAAACCATGTTACGGATGGTTCAGTTGGCTGAACATTCTAAAAACGAATGTGTTGCCACGTACCCTCTATGTTCTGCAGACGCTTCCCTTAACACTCCCCAAGAAATTCTTTGACACGGTTAGGACTTTGATTACATCCTTCCTATGGTCATATTCACACCCCCGACTAGCTAACTCTCTTACTAAACCCAGGAACAAAGGGGGGGTTACTCTCCCTGACATAGATACGTATCACAAGGCCATTCACCTAGCAATGGTGTATGAATGGGCAAATGAGACGACGACCCATCAATGTGTGAAAATAGAATCTTCTTTCATGGCAGTTCCTATTATGACAATCCCATGGCACAAGTCAGGCCTCACACTCATACAACACAAACACCCCCCGACAGTCGCAGCTACTCTCATAGTATGGTCAAATATTACTTGAAACAAGAACGTTTCTCCATACCCTTCGCCACTATACCCTCTCACACCCAACCGCCTTCTACAAGCAAGAATCTCCAACTGAACAGGATTATTTAGCCTTGACGGGCCATATTTACGGCTTCAAGACGTAGCTCAGGAAAACAAACTAAAAGACATACGCTCCCTTTTTACAACACATTCCCCTACGGGCACACAACACCTATACTATACACAACTCAACAACTTTATCTGAAGTTTGAAGCTACTGCCGAATGGTGACAGGCACCCAACAGCCTTCGAGCAGCTATGCCTAACACACCCCCTCAAATGGAAAACACTCTCCGCTATGTACACACTTCTACAAAAAGAACAAACACCGGAACTCCAGCGGCTCACGGGGAAATGGGCAAATGAACTACAATTAGACATAACACATGACCAATGACAAAAGATCCTGCTCAGGGTCCATAAGACGTCCATGAATCTCACCACACATGAAAGTAATTACAAATGAATCACTCGCTGGCACTATACCCCAGTGAAAATACACAAAATACACAAAGGAGCTAGAGACGAATGTTGGAGATGCGAACAACCGGACGCTCACCCAGCACATATCTGGTGGCAGTGTCCAACGATAACAAAATACTGGAGATGCATACACACACTGATACAAATGATTACAAATCAAATTCTCACTGGAATACCTGTTTTTCCTTCTGCCACCCCCTCCACCCCCCTGCCAATGACAAAAACAGAATACACCCTTAACCACCCAACTACTTATAGCAGCAAACCAACTTATACCGCTACACTGAAAGCAGACTGAACCTCCCACAGTAAAGGAATGGGTTCAAAGGGTAGAAGGGGTGAGACAAATTGAAGAAATCACGTACTCCATTTCTAAAACAATACTAAATACACACAAACATGGCGGAGGCTGAAACCCACAGATGTGCAGGCTAAGCTAGGTAGCCAACCCCTGGACTCCACTGTAGATGGAGTAGAAGTAGTAACACAGGCACACAGGGCACATACACAGAAGGTCACATGGAAAAATGAGACAGAAACCATGTCACTCCATGATAGATAATATCATGAGGACTGGATACTTCTCAAGAAACAAATACAGTGAACCACACAAAACCAGATATCCACCAAGTTCTTGTCAAATGTATAGATGCAAATGAAGCCTGACATGCTATTACAAATATAGATACAATACACCACTATGCCCAGGATACTATGTAACGTAAACACAGCTAAAGGTCTATCTGTATTTACGATGGAATTCATGTATACAAATGTGGAACTCTGTTTATTCATATGTAACAATTTCAAACTTTGTATTACTGTTCTTTGTATTGTTTTCCAATGAAAACCAAATAAAACATTTTAAAAATTAAAACAATTAAAAAAAAAATAAACATCATAAAAAATGACGCAAATGCAGAGAAGCACTGTGCTTCTCAAACCCTTTTCAAATATTTCCTATTTGGTCCTGTATTCTTTTTTTTTTTATTAGTCTTCATATTTAACATAAATATGATAATTATAATATAAAGTGTCTTGTTAATTAAGTGCAGAATTTACAAACAACTTGCACATACAGAGACAAGTCTAATTCCTAGCTGGAGCAGCACAGGGGAATGGGAAATCTTTAGTTAATACCGAAGGAGGTAGAAGAGTATTTACGTTTTTCAGGGTCTCAAAACTCCCTTATTTGGTCATCAAGTACTATTATTCAGTTGTCCCATATGTTGCATTTATTATGATTAATACAAGCATTAGAGGCAATTGCACGTTCCATTCTGCATTAACATTTTAACCCTTTCATTAATTTGTGACCACATGTCTACTTTATCAGTTTTCCAACTTTTAGCAATAGAACATTTAAAGGCCATCAAGATGTGAATCAAGGACCATTTTTTTTTTTACATTTTTAGCAAGCATTGGTAGATTTAGGGGGAGAAGGGCCTTTACCACCTTCCATATCTGTTTCAAATTAAGCAGATTATTAATTACAGAAAATAGTTTAATTGTTGGGCATTCCCACCATACATGGATTTCATCTGCCCTCTCAACACTGCATCTCCAGCACCTATATTTATCCTTTATAAATCTTCATTTGTTTCCGAGGTGTTATATACCATCTATTTGTTATTTTATATTGGGTCTCCATTATGTTAAGACAGTGTCTGATGTTTGAACAGCAATAAGCCACTCAATTTTTAGATCTTCATAACTTTAAAACATTTCAGTTATATTTTTGGGTCCTTCCCAATCTTCCTTCAGGTCTTTAGGAGAGGTCGTTATACTTATTCCCAAGTAATTATATTTCTTTCTGACCCATTTAAAGCTATAGTGGCTATCTAACTGTTTTATCTCATGTTGATTCACATAGAAGGGCATAGGTAGGATGTGAAGAGGTACAGCGAACTAACCAATTTTAAAATTAATGCAGAGAAATGCAAAATCCTAAATATAAATTTACACGAAAACCAAGCCAAAAAATGACAGGGCACATACACGGTCCAATAGGCAAAACTCTCCATTAAATACCTGGGGGTACAGATAACAAATACACCTAAGACACTTTATACAGCCAACTTCCCGGGCCTGATTTCCTTGATAAGGAAAGATCTAGAGACATGGAAAAAAACTCACTTTAGGTGGATGGGTCGAATTAGCATCATCACGATGAATGTACTTCCACGCATCCTATACATACTAACTACACTCCAAATCAGTATCCCATATGATTTCTTTGAAAAGTCCAGTCCATGCTCATATCCTTCATCTGGGCCAAGAAAAGTCCCTGAGTAGCCTACCATATAATGATGAGACCCAGGGAGAGGGGGTTCTGGGATGCCCGAACATCCTACACTTTCACAGGGCGACACATCTGGGGAGAATTATGGAATGGTCTAGGACAAAGAACAAAAAAGCCTGGGTGGAAATTGAGCAATCACAACTCGAAACACCCCTACCATGGACAATACCCACACCTGAGGGCAAAATTCCTCATGACTTGCCCAATGTCGTGGCAACACTCAAATTCTGGAAATCCATAAACCAAGGTCCAGAGTTCACCCCCACCACTTCAACCAAATACCAAATCTCCCACAATCGCTATTCCCGGTGAGAAAAGGTGGCATACTGCAATGAACCAATACCACCCAGATGAGAGATGCATATATATATATATATATATATATATATCACTAGGTAACATAATAACAAACAAGGGCCTAAAACCCTTGGAGGGGTTAACAGGCTCCAAACACCAGACAATGATGCAAACATTCCAATACTACAAACTCAAACACTTTCTGAACAAAGAGGGTTTACTACACTGGGCATCTAGAGAGGAAACGCAATTAGAAAAACTCTGCACAAAACCCATGACAAATAAAACGATAGCCAAATGCTACCAACTGACACAATCGACAACAGGCAAACGCTTACCTTGGTACACCAAAGCAGGTCAGACATGGTTCACCTCTCAGGTAGATGACAAGAATTGGATCTCGATATTCATGAAAATGTTGAAAACCCATCCAAGCATACCATTACAGGAAATGAATTACAAATTTCTAGCACAGTGGTACATTACTCCAGTTGATGCTTATAAATTCTGTTCACAGAATTCCCCACTGTGCTGGAGATGTGGGAAAGATCAGGGAACTTATCAACTCATCTGGTGGTAATGCAGAAGGGTAGAGGGATACTGTAGGGAAGTAGCACATATCACAGAACAACTAAGCAAGGTCCTCCAGGCACTCAAGCCAGAGACAATCCTATTCTTCCATATGCCAATCCCACAGAAAAAAATTAAAAACTCTTTACTCTATTACCTACTGACAGCAGCGAAAGCAGTGATAGCAGGGAATTGGAAATCCCAAATCAGACCCTCTAGAAGAGAATTGTACCAAAAAATAGACAACATCCATAAGATGGAAGAGTTAAGAATGTCAGCTTTGTGCAGATTCCATCAGTTCCAAATCATATGACAACCATGGGCTCTATTCACACAGGGGACAAAAACTAGGATAGAAATAGTCACATAAAACAGTCTGAGATGACCCAGGTGTGTACAATGCTACTCACACTACCCATGTCCGCCACCCAGACGTTTGACAATGTAAATAGCGGGAAAGCAGGAATTGCTTCAGAAATGATCATGTGATACTCGCATTGTAAAGAATCATCAAACTACTGTGTATTTCTTGTGAAACAAATGCTTACAATTGCACATACTATTTTATACTGTTTAATACTATCTCATATTGATATTTGTGAAACATAAATATCCTGATGTCAATGGAATGAAAAAGCAAAATAAAAAAAAGAAGGGCATAGATGTTGTTTTGTTGATATTTCACTTATAATTTGACATGTAACTATATTTCTGTATAACTTACGGTGTTGACTGAAAGGGAAGGATCAGACAGCAGTGATAATGTATCATGTGCACATTGGCAGATCTTGATTTATTTTTTACTCCTTTTTTACTTTTCTTAAATCCCTGAATATTGGGATTTGTTCTTATATCCATTGTTAATGGTTTTGCTGCTAAAACATAAAGAAGGGGAGATAATGGGCACCTCTGTCGAGTTCTGTTGGTGACTTCAAACCAATCAGCGTCTATTCCTTGACAGACCACTCTACATGAGGGAAATTAATACATCACTGAGATGGCTGAGAAAATTTTCCCTATAAAGCCAAAAACCTTTAACATGCATTTAAGATAATTCTAATTTACCATGTCAAAGGCCCTTTCTCCGTTGAGTGCTAATGTGATAAAGGGACTTTTGTTCTTATATATTATTTCATAAATATTTCTGACTTTCCTTATATGATTAGTGGAGGATCTACCTGGGATAAAACAGACCTAATCATTATCGATCAAGGTAGTTATCACTTTCTTAACTCTATTTGCTAGTGTAGTTACATTTTTTAATCAGTATTAAGTAATGCTATTGGATGATATATATACATTCTACATGTATTTTGATATTAATATATATAATTATTAATATTAAAATACACTTAGACAGTGTATGTGTATGTATGTGTATGTGTATATATATGCTTAGAGTATATATATAATAAATATATATATGATCTAAGTGTATATATAATTACATTTTACACTGTTTTAAATGGTTTTAATTTTCTTTAGAGGCAGCAAGGGGGAACAACCTCTCGCTACGCCATCCATGTGAGGACCTAGCGATCACATGGCCCAGGGAGGCAGAAACGGACAGAGGGGGACTCCCAGGGCTGCCAGGTGAGTCCCCACACTGCGATTGCAGGTGTGAGATCACGGCGAACGGGTAAGTAGAAAAGATGGCAGGACATGCTATGCCGCCCCCCTAGCGTTTAGAGTCAGGTCCCCAAGGACGGCATAGCACACCGCCAAGGGGTTCATTTTATCTGTTGGTTCTTCAGTATGGGATTGTATATTTTAATTATCCAATTGTGCTAGTTTTATGTACAATCCAAAACTAAAAAATTATGTTAAAAAAGTATCCTTTGTTGGTTTGGAGGAGATGTTTGGCACTGACACCACTGCTAAAGAATCAATGTGATTTTCTGGAGCAGTTCCGGGACCTATGAGATTTTTCCAGTTGAACTTCCTACTGAAGTCCTAACCTTGTGGGCAGGTGTTAGTCCCAGCTCCTTATTGGTTTTTAGGTGGTCCCACTAGATCTTCTCAATGGTTGTCAGTCATGTCTCAGGCAATTATTGACTTGAGTCCTCATGGTAGGATCAGTGATGGAGCCACAAGAGCTTTTCCCCCCACATGGTTTGCCCATTCACAAATGGCACACAGTCACTGGGGAGTTTGTAAGTAGCATTCTAAGAATTTTTATCATTTGTCAAAAAGAAGATTATCAGGGTTATTTACTATAGAGAGAAGTGACAGGAAATTTAAGCAAATACAAAATAAATTTAAGGACAAAGTAGCCAAACTGGAAAAGCTGTCTAGGCCAGTTGACTACCTTAATTTTTTTAATTCTCTGTGAATTCACATTGAATTCCCAACAATAACCTCTTCTGTAAATAACCCTAAATGCCATGACTAAAGTGTAATCCAATGAATTCTGTATTTACAATTACTAGAATAATCTTCTGTGTTACATACTGTATTTTAATATCATGGTTATATAATTCAGCCCTGTTTATGTTGTTCAATATGTACTGTCTGTATGTGACTGCCATGCCAGTTTTTAAAAAGTAGATAACACACATCATTTATTTTGGAGCATATACAGTGGTATATACAGTGAATAAAACTATTTTGTTCTTAGTTCTAACTATTATGGTTATAATATAATACATGTTTGTATTCTGACTGACGCACCTGGCCATCAATCTGATCTAAAAGAAACTGTGATCATCAGACCAGACAACCTTCTTCCATTGCTCAATGGTCCATTTCTGATGGACACATTCCCATTGAAGGCACTTTCGGCGGTGGGTAGGGGTTATGATGGACAAGGGGTATTCACTGTAGGTGAAAGTTTAGGATCCAGTGATCATCAGTCAGTGTGGTTTAATATAAGAACAGTGACTGAGTCACACCACACAAAAACAAAAGTTTTAGACTTTAGAAAAACCGATTTTTCTAAAATTAGAATTTGTGTAGAGGAGTCATTATCAGACTGGAGCAATTTAAATGGAGTCCAAGAGAAATGGGATTATTTAAAAGTTGCACTATTGAAGGCAACAGAAAATTGCATTAGGCTTGTCAGTAAAAGCAAGAAACAACTGTGGTAAAAGTTAGCATTTAGTAATTATAAAAAATAAAACAGAGCGAGGAAGACAGAATGCTTTATAAGATTAGGCAGAAAGAGGCTAAGCAAGTTATAAGAGCTTCCAAATCACACACAGAAGAGAAAATAGCACAGTCAGTAAAAAAAGGGGACAAAACTTTTTTTTAGATACATAAATGAGAAAAGGAAAGTAAAACAATGATTAGTTAGATTCAAAACAAAATAAGGAAGGTATGTAGAAGAGGATAAAGGTCTAGCTGACTGCCTCAATTAATATTTTTGTTCAGTATTTACAGATGAAAATTAAGGAAAGGGGCCTCAGTTAGGAAAAAGGACAAATTAGTCATTTGTTACATGTGAGTTTACAGAGAAAGAGGTTCTATTTCAACTGTCAAAAGTAAAGACAAATAAGTCAATGGGACCTGATGGAATACACCCAAAGTTATTAAAAGAGCTTAGTTGTGTACTAGCAAAACTATAAACAGATTTATTTAACCAATCATTGTTAACAGGAGTAGTCCCAGACGATTGGAAGTTAGCGAATGTTTTACCCATTCACAAGAAAGGCAGTAGGGAGGAGTCGGGCAACTATAGGCCAGTAAGCTTTACTTCAGTAATGGAGAAAGCAATGGAAACCATGTTAAAGGATAGGATTGTTGAACATCTAAAAACACATGGATTTCAAGATCAGAGACAACATGCCAAACTAATCTTATTGATTTTTTTGATTGGGTAACTAAATCAATAGATCAGGGTAGAGCAGTAGACATTGCTTAACTAGATTTCAGTAAGGCTTTTGACACTGTTGCACATAGAAGGCGTATCAATAAACTGCAATCTTTAAGTTTGGATTCCAATATTGTTGAATGGGTAAGGCAGTGGCTGAGTGACAGGCAACAGAGGGTTGTAGTCAATGGAGTATATTCAAAGCATGGGCTTGTCACAAGAGGGGTACCTCAGGGATCTGTACTTGGACCAGGATAACATGGGTGCTGACATAATTGCAGCTATATATGTGCAACATGAATATAATGCACAATCCAAAACTAAAAAATAATGTTAAAAAAGTATCCTTAGTTGCTTTGGAGGAGATGTTTGACACTGACACCACTGCTAAAGAATCAATGTGATTTTCTGGAGCAGTTCCGGGACCTATGAGATTTTTCCAACTGAACTTCCTACTGAAGTCCTAACCTTGTGGGCAGGTGTTAGTCCCAGCTCCTTATTGGTTTTTATTAGTGATATTGGAGAAGGTCTTGATGGTAAGGTATGTCTTTTTGCTGATGATACTAAGATATGTAACATGGTTGATGTTCCAGGAGGGATAAGCCAAATGACAAATGATTTAGGTAAACTAGAAAAATGGTCAGAGTTGTGGCAACTGACATTTAATGTGGATAAGTGCAAGAAAATGTATCTTGGATGTAAAAACCCAAGGGCAGAGTACAGAATATTTGATAGAGTCCTGAGGAAAGGGATTTAGGGGTGATTATTTCTGATGACTTAAAGGTAGGCCGACAATGTTATAGAGCAGCAGGAAATGCTAGCAGAATGCTTGGTTGTATAGGGAGAAGTATTAGCAGTAGAAAGAGGGAAGTGCTCATGCCATTGTACAGAACACTGGTGAGACCTCACTGGAGTATTGTACACAGTACTGGAGACCGTATCTTCAGAAGGATATTGATATTTTAGAAAGAGTTCAAAGAAAGGCTACTAAACTGGTTCATGGATTGCAGGATAAAACTTACCAGGAAAGGTTAAAGGATCTTAACATGTATAGCTTGGAGGGAAGACGAGACAGGGGGAATATGATAGAAACATTTAATTACATTAAGGGACTCAAGACAGTAAAGGAGGAGATTATATTTAAAAGAAAAAAAACTACCACAACAAGAGGACATAGCTTTAAATTAGAGGGGCAAAGGTTGAAAAATAATATCCATAAGTATTATTTTACTGAGAGGGTAGTGAATGCATGGAATAGCCTGCAAGCTGAAGTGGTAGAGGTTAACACAGTAAAGGAATTTAAACATGCGTGGGATAGGCATAAGGCTATCCTAACTTTAAGATAAGGCTAGGGACTAATGAAATTATTTAGAAAATTGGGCAGACTAGATGGGCTGAATGGTTCTTATCTGCCATCACATTCTATGTTTCTATGTTTCTACGTTTCACTCCGACTGGTCTACTGGTGTTTTCCGTCACCTTTCTATCATTGCCAGTATTACTTTTTTTCAGAAATTTGAGCTACCCTTTTGTGTGATTGGACCAGCCTTCACTCCCCATGTGCATCAATGAACCTTAAATGCCCATGACTCTGACGCAGGTTTACCTGTTGTCCTTCCTAGCACCACGTTTAGTAGGTACTAACCACAGCATACCAGGAATACACCTCAAGACTTTCCATTTTGGAGATTCTCTGGCCCAGTTGTCTCGACATCACTATTTGGTTCTTGTCAAAGTCACTCATATCTGTTCACTTGCCCATTTTTCCTTCTTCCAACACATGAAATTCAAGAACCGACTGTTCACTTGTTATTAATATATCCCAACTCAGGATAGGTACGATTAGAATGGTGTAATCAATGTTACTATACCTGCCAGTGGTTTAATGACTACTTTATACACTGTTACACATTTCACTTCAAATGAGAGACTCCAATGCCTAAGACAAAAAAAAAACATCCCCCAAAAAATCACTATTTAGTAAATAGACTCCAAAGAAGCTTACCAATGCAACTCAATGAGAAGTCTTTTCAAGGCAGGTGCTCTGGGCAAGTGCTGCCTCTTTAGTTCAGTTCCACTGAGCTAAACAAACCAGGAAGTAGCAGGACCTGGTTAATTTATAAAAGTGCCAATTTCTATTTAAAAGCTGCACTTTTTGTATAATGAAATAAAGAGGACATTGTTTTCACGCATAACTTCAAGCTGAAGTACTTTATGTGTTATGAGTGTTCCTTTAACCCTAGTATGTCACTAGTTAGTTAATGGTGGGAAAACAGGTTTAATAGATACTGAGCCATTCGACATTATATGCTGACACACATTTCCCTTCTAATGCTTTAACATCACCTATTGAAAAAACAGCTGACAAATTCTTCCCAAAATACCCTTTGTGTGAAAAGATTCTGCAATATCCAATGTTGACATCTGAAATTGCACTTAGCTATGACTTGTTACAAAATTGCTTTTATGACTCTTCAATTATAGACGTAAACTTGCGAGTACACTCTTGGGTGTATCCCACTTCAATCAATTAACTTTGCTTTTTTAAAGGTGATTTTTGTTTAGGTTTATACCGATTTATAATCTCAAAATATGAAACTGAAATACAACCAAAACAGTGCAGAGAACCCCATGACATTATAATCTTTCAAATATGCCCAATTGTTCCATTTTATACAATCTGCAGACCAATTTCTCAAGGGTACACTCTCAAACTCTGAAATACACTGTGAATCGTGCAGGCTTAGACGTAAACACTTATCAATATTTATAAGATGTTACAAGACAAACTCAAAGGACAATTACCTCATTGCACGACATCCTGGAATAGGGAACTCAACATTAACCTCACCTAGGGAATTGTTTCAAGGCATACACAAATCATCGGTTAGCAATTCTATACAGGGGCGTACCTACAAGAGAATATTCAGATGGCACTACTCCCCTGCTATGCTACAAAACCTCTTCCCACACACAACAGTTGCAGTCAACCAGGGGGAACAACCGCTCACATTTGGTGGACTTGCCCCGTCATACATACTTACTGGTGGAGAGTAGGGGAAATGATCAATGCCATCACAGGTATTAGCTTGACATACAGTCCCAAAACTTTACTGTTCCTATTATACTCCAATCCTACTCCCAAACCACAACGGTATTGATATCCCACCTACTGACAGCTGCCAATCTCCTCATTCCAGTTAAATGGAAAAATACTTGCGCCCCCCTCACTGAGTGAGTGGCTACAAAAGGTGATGGAGGAAATAGCGGCCTCCATAATTAATAAATATCTTACCTACTCCTCCACTTGGAAGCCTTGGCTGAAATACTTAAACACCAACCCTTCTTTTTGGAAAAAAACACCTTAGTACCTAGCCACCCTACATGACTAGCAATACACTACGCCCAGACGAAGTCTAATGAGATTTAATACGTTAACTGATGATCCAAAATCTAACTGAATTATGTGTAGAGAGACACAAAGAGATATCTTACAAAGATTTTTATTATAATGTAACTTACGTGGGGCGTCTTTACCTTCATTCATTTGTATTTCTTTATTATTCCACATACCTGAACAATGCACAATACACAATACAGATCACTGGTTACTAGGAATTAGGGGGAGCATACCTCCCCTCTTCCCCCACCACTCCCCTACCCCAGGTGTGTTCTGTCTGCCTTCTCCCTCAGAGCGGCAACACAGAGACCCTAGTTAGGGTGGTTGGACTGATAGGTCCACGGTTCTAATGTTTACAATAAATGATATGCAACTTTGGTGCTTTTCTGAAACACCATACACTAAACATGATTATACAATTTATGTTATACACGCATGAAATATTATATGTCCAGAGGTGGCCACAGACAGGTTCATAAACTAGCCTTGTCTGGCCTCCATGCATCAGAATCCAGATAGAATTAAATAGAGAGCTAATTTGCAACAGTATGTCATGTTGTATGTTAAATTACCACTATCACCGGTATAATGCTACAATTTGTAAAACTGTCTCACTGGATTTGATAACCTCTTGCCATGTACATACATCTTTCAATCATACCATGTCATACACTGTGAAATGTATTTAGATATGATTGACTCACAGATTATTGTATATTTCCAGATGTAACCACAAAATACATAAATACATAAACCACAAAAAAAAAAACAGTGCAGAGAAAAGGACTATATTGCCTGTATGAAAAAGAATTAGCCCAAATAGTCAATTAATTACACGGGGCATATTGGCAAAACCAGATAAGGGTACAGTTACCAGTGGATGCCATTTTTACACATTACATTATAACGACCATATTAAAACAAGGCACAGTCTTAGTCTATTGGTTGGCTAGCTCTGCCAATGGAAAAATAGTTTGAATTGTTAAAATGTGGGTATTTTTATAATCCAGGTGCTGATTTCAGAAATTTGGCGGCATTTAGTCTTGCTTGAATTTTGGACAAAATTCAAATTCATTTAGACAGAGCGTTATCTGCATAATCAGATGTTTGTAGCCTGGATGGCCAGCAGAGCACCAGGTGGTTTTAACCAGTTCAGTAAAATTAATAACCATTTATAATGTCA
This sequence comes from Pelobates cultripes, assembly GCA_933207985.1. Taxonomy (NCBI): domain Eukaryota; kingdom Metazoa; phylum Chordata; class Amphibia; order Anura; family Pelobatidae; genus Pelobates; species Pelobates cultripes. The sequence goes on along the minus strand of OW240920.1, from coordinate 2,135,002 downwards.
CATATTCTCCATAGCAAATAAAGGTTTAAAATTAGTAAAATTACAGAAATTAAATGCATAATTTCAAAAATATCACAGCAATTTAACAAGCGTTGCTATTTGAAATTACGAAAAACCTTCAAAATAAGATAAATTGTTTTGTTATTGTCCTCATTGGTGCTATTAACTTTGAACTGCGTGACCCGATGCATTGCATTGATCTGCTTGCAATGTGGCGTAGTTGTCACCCCGGCTGCTGGGTGGCGAGGGATTCATGGAGCTCATTAGTGATGTCGCGAACCCGAAATTTTCGGTTCGCGAACGGCGAACGCGAACTTCCGCAAATGTTCGCGAACCGGCGAACCGCCCGAAACGCCATTGACTTCAATGGGGAGGCGAATTTTAAAACACACAGGGACTCTTTCTGGCCACAATAGGGATGGAAAAGTTGTTTCAAGGGGACTAACACCTGGACTGTGGCATGCCGGAGGGGGATCCATGGCAAAACTCCCATGGAAAATTACACAGTTGATACAGAGTCTGGTTTTAATCCATAAAGGGCAGAAATCACCTAACATTCCTAAATCACAATCAATATGGATTGACACCTGACATATGACATGTTGACACCTTGACATATGGATTGACACCTGTCCTCAGAGCCCCTGATGCACACGGACACAGAGCAGAATAGAGACTGGTCCCCCTACATAGGGTCACTTGGCAGATATGGATTGACACCTGTCCTAAGGATCCCTGATACACACTGACACAGAGCAGAATAGGGACTGTTCCCCCTACATCGGGTCACTTGGCAGATATGGATTGACACCTTGTTACAAACTGCTATTTGTAACGGGCCCTTTAAATGGCAAATTGCCCTGCTTCCCTGGGTTGTGGAGAAGCCTATTTGCCAGCCTCCTCCCGCATGACCTATGGCCCCTGGGAGATTGTGAAAATGTATGCACTTTTATTTGGTGTGTATGGCCCTTTAAGACTGTCGGTGGGCATATTGGGGCTTATGGACTCTTTATGTGACTGGTGCTGGCCCTTTAAACACCTTTTTTGGGACATCAGGAAGATTGGGACACTGCCCCTTTAAGGCCGTGTCCCCAGACTTGTTGGGGACACGGCCCCTTTAAGACGGTGTCCCCTGTGTCCCCAGACCTGGTGCAAACCCTTTGTGCCTGCCTTGCTATTTCCCACTTGGTTCAGTAAATGGGAAATTATTTCAGCTGCAGAGACTAAGTCCCATTCGGCGATGGGACTTAGTCTTTTTTTCAGCCGTTTTTTTCAGCCTTATTTCAGCTGCAGAGACTAAGTCCCATTCGGCGATGGGACTTAGTCTTTTTTTCAGCCGTTTTTTTCAGCCTTATTTCAGCTGCAGAGACTAAGTCCCATTCGGCGATGGGACTTAGTCTTTTTTTCAGCCGTTTTTTTCAGCCTTATTTCAGCTGCAGAGACTAAGTCCCATTCGGCGATGGGACTTAGTCGTTTTTTCAGCCTGAAATAGACCGACCTCACAGCCCAAATCTATGGAACTGTTTTGGGCAGGAAAATGTGCTTGCGGTCGGTCATAAAGGGACCTCCAGCTAACTTTTTAACCCCTGGATGGATTTGGCTGATTTTGGTTATGTTTATGTTTTAAGTGTGTTGATTCCAAATATGTAATTGTTATGAAGATGGGATGTGTAGTTTTAAAGTTACAGTGTATGGCTAAAAACTGTATTTTTACTGCCTGTGTTTAATTATGTTAATCTCTTCCCAAACATCATTTCGTTCAAAGTGGAGAGAATGTTAAAAAAATATATTTTTGTTCGGAGTGTGAGAAATGCTATTCAGCCGCTTCTAATCTTAAGCATCATTTGAGGAGCCATACAGGAGAGAAACCTTATTTGTGGTGTGTTTAGTATTGTTCTGATCAGTTTAATACCTTCCGCGTCTCCTATCAGTGGACGTGTATATGGCAGCCATTTTAGGAACCGTACACCTGGGACCCGAGCAAGGTCACCTCGTTCAACAGGTTTGCAGCGTATCCTCCAGGAAGAAGAGCCTGAACCCTTACCGGCTGCACGTGTCTTACCTGTACATGGAAAGCTGCTGTGGTTCCTTGATGAGCCAGCTGCCCTGAGTTAACATGTCCCGTGGAGAAGCACTCTGTCCTGTAAAGCCTCACCAAAAAAAAAAAAGGAGGGGTGTGTTTAGTATTTGTTCTGATCAGTTTAATACCTTCCACGCCTCCTATCAGTGGTCGTGTACACGGCATTGATTTTTGTAACAGGGAGATGGAAGAAGAGGCTTGGTCGGTCCTCTTACTGCAAATTTGGGGCACTGCGCTGTCAAGCCAATGTGACACCAGATAGGAGTGGTGTGTTTAGTATTGTTCTGATCAGTTTAATACCTTCCGCGTCTCCTATCAGTGGTCGTGTACACGGCATTGATTTTTGTAACAGGGAGATGGAAGAAGAG
>OW240920.1:2102274-2120797 GCA_933207985.1 Pelobates cultripes | reverse complement strand
ATTGATATTACTTCCTGTTTCTTGTATTATTCTCTCACTGTCTACAGCCAGATTGTGAATCAAACTTAGCTCACTCAGTGCTTTTAGGGGCTAAGATTTGTACATTTACTGATAAGGAAATAATTCAGGCATGGGACGCATTAAAATAAGAGGCAGGTGTATGGTGCAGCATTCTGCAAAACAGAGATTTATTTAGAGAATGCTAACATATAGACCTTTTTTTGTAATTTTCAATTGACTTATGTAGAGTTTATTTTGAGTGACTGGTTCATTGTTATCTACCATGTGGCATGACAGTTTGGTGTTTGCATTATTATTATTATGATATTTATAGAGCGCCGTCAAATTCCGCAGCGCTTTACAATGGGTGGCAGAACAGACATGGAGTTGTAACCAGACAAGTTGGACACTCAGGAACAGAGGGGTTGAGGGCCCTGCTCAATGAGCTTACATGCTAGAGGGAGTGGGGTAAAATGACACAAAAAGGTAAGGATAGCATTAGACTAGTGACAGTTGCAGAAGAGGAATCAGTCAGGAGCTATTAACAGTTTAATTGATACGCTTTTATGAAGAAGTGGGTTTTTAACGATTTTTTGAAGGAGTGGAGACTGGGTGAGCATCTAACGGAGGAGGGAAGTGAGTTCCACAGGAACGGTGCAACCCTCGAGAAATCTTGAAGGCGGGCATCAGAGGTGGGAGTACAGGCAGAAGATAGACGTAAGTCTTCAGCAGATCGTAAGGGCCTAGTCGGGACATACTTGTGTATAAGGGAGGATAGATAGGTGGGAGCAGCATTATGTAGCGATTTGAAAGCAAGAACCAGAATTTTAAATTGAGCTCTATATTTTATAGGAAGCCAATGTAGGGACTGACAGAAGGGTGAGGCATGGGAGGTGCGGGCGGACAGGAAGATGAGCCTCGCCGCCGCATTCATTAGGGACTGTAACGGCACAAGTTGGGAGCATGTAAGACCACTGAGAAGCGGATTACAGTAGTCAAGGTGAGAAAGGACAGTGGAATGGACCAACACCTTAGTCGCATCCATCATGCTGTGTAATAGATCATATCCCTCCAATAGTAATATTTTATTTAAAAGAGAACAAAAAGTTGAATTATCTTAAACACAAAATAATGAACATATCTAATAAAAATATTTAATTTCTTTTTCAAACACTTTTTGAACCTCTCAGTATTGGAGTGGTTTCCTGTTTGCACTTTTTTTCCAACCTGATTTGTTTTTTCTATTTTTGAGGGAACAGTCTGGTCATCAGCTATTTGTTGAAGGTATTTCACTTTGGGCAAACCTCTGTCCTCGATGTGATTGGCAGGGGTTCTATCTCTGCACGAAGCTGACTGAGACTCGAGTTTTCAAGAAATGGATTGACTGTAAAGGGAAAGTAATAAATAAAAATATAAAGAAAGGCACATATTCTGCTTTTTATTAAACCTTTGGTGGCTCCAATCTCCAAAGAGATTAAAGGTTATTCACTAAAATCTGAACTGTTGCTAATTCAAAGTAACTTCAAAATAATCAAACTAAAAACATAGCTGACTTTGACATTCTTTTCCATTCTTTTGGTATAAAATGTGACACAAGTTAGACACGTTCACTTTGAGTAGGACAATTCATATTTTAACCCCCTGTTGGAAAGCATTTGACAAAAATAACCCAAATGACTTTTAGTTGCTGTTACATTTAAGTTGTTGTTACTGAAACTCTTATGTAAATGTAATGCACATATTGATAATTCAAATTTTAAAACCACCAATGGTACAAATGCTATCTCCAAGCAAACAATGCGCATCTCATAATTAATCAATGCCAGCCTCATTCTATTAACATGGATATACTATATATCCGTATATGTTTGTGTATATCTGTGTGTGTGTATGTGCTTATTCATACATACATATATTTTGTAGTTTGTCTCGTTCTGCATGCTAAAGCTAGTTGTTCCTTGCCCTACTCATTATTGTTGGTTTGTAACTTAAATGTTATTCAACTATCTGCTTATCTCTAGTTAAGACTTTCTCTGTTATTTCTGCTCCACCCCACTAGCCCCCCTTATTTTATTGATACCCACCCGAATGGTCTTGCTTGACCAATCCTTACCTCCTCTGTGCATCTCCATTCCATAGTTTTATTGCAGGCATTTTTTGACCCTATCCTCTCTCTTTCCAAAGTCTGAGTTTTAAAAGCTCCCTACTGCAAACCAGGACATAGCTCGGAGGCCCACCCACTCCTCTCCTCACCACCTCACCGCAAGTTACTTACTGCATTTATAGATAGAATCTCACACACAACTTTAAATGATTAGACATGGCAGTTGAAAACTTTGCCACTACTTAGCATACTCCTTTATTCCTTTAACCCCTAACATTCTCCTTACTTCTGCTCATTCTGCTTTCCTCAAAGTGCCTACTCATAGGAGCAATGCTCTATCTTCTCCTCTTCTCCTTTTCTCTCATCTCCCTCAGCATCAAAATATCTCCTTATACCCACTTCCCTCAACAACACAATTACATTAACATTAATCCCTCTCTGCTCCACTCCCCCCTTCTCTCATCTCAAGCAATGCACTCATTTCTCTATTTTCTCTCTCTCTCCTGCTTTAACTCAATCTCATTCTAGACCATGCTCATATAAAACCCATTCACACCTCCTGTCACTAGTTCTCCTCCTACCTCTAGCAGCTGGTGATGTCTCACCCAACCCAGGGCCCTTCACCTCATCTGCTCACACTAAGACAACCAGAAACCACACAAACCTCATCCACAGTTTATCCTCCTTTACCAACTGTGACAAACTCCCCTTTTCAAGTGAGTTTGCCATGAGTTCTTGGAGGGGCCTGCTTGTCAGCCTCCTACCCACAGACTATGGGCCCTGCAGGGAAATCTGTAAAAGACTACCGAACTTGACCGACTGTTAGCACTGATTTCCCTGGAACTGTTTTGGGCATGTGGCCATGCTTGCGGTCGGTCAAAACTATGACTTCCAGGAAATTCCCGAACCCCTGAACCGATCTGGGTGATTTTTGGATATGTTGTTCACCCGGTTCGGGGCTATCAGGGGATGTTATTTATGAGGTTTTGTGTGTTTTTAAGGTACTTTTTGGGGTTTCATATCATTTCAATTTTATTTTTTTTCTGTGCGAGATAATTAAGTTAGATTAGTACAGTTCCTGATTCAATTATCTCCCAAGCACAGAGGAGGGATTCTATTGTTTGTGTATGGGAGTGTCTCACTGTATGACTCTGTTTTATTGGTTGTTCACTTTGTGTCCCTGTGCCCAACAAGGTCCACCTGCGTGTCGCCCTTGTTGGGAAACTTGCTTTAAGCCATTAAGGACCAAACTTCTGGAATAAAAGGGAAACATGACATGTCACACATGTCATGTGTCCTTAAGGGGTTAAAGGCCAGTGTGCCTCCATTAAAACCTATTCCAGCTTACACTCCAAAACTGTGTGTCATCCTGTTATTGGAGGGAAAGAAGATTTACTCCTGTGTCTGCTGTTCCAGCTTGCAGGGGATTTAACGGGGAAAGTCCTTGAAAGGACTATAGCTAATTCCCCATTTGGCTTCAGGAAGGAAAGGTTCCAGGGCCCCAGTCAAGCCATGGCAACTGTGGGCAGAAGTGCTGCTGTTTGTCCCCTGTTTCAGCTAGGAAGCGGTCCCTGGCGGAGGTACCCAGGGAGCTCCGTTACACCAACATTGAGTGTGCACTCTGGAATGCCCATTCAATGTGTAGTAATATTAAATAAACAGCTATACATGACCTTGTTATCTCTAACTCACTCACAATACTGCCACTCACTGAGACCTGGATGTCCCCCTCTGATACCGCTACTCCCGCTTCTTTATGTTTCAGTGGACTACAATTCCCCCACACACCCAGACTCAACTGTAAAAGAGGCGGTGTGGGCATCCTTCTCTCCCCTCAATGTACCTTTCAACCTATCTTCCCTGTCTCTGCCCTTTCCTTTACTTCCTTGGAAGTTCACACTGTCAGCCTTTTCAAGCCCACTTTCTTTAAGAATTGCCATCATCTATTGCCACCCCCCACCCCCTGTCATCCTAGGCTATTCATTGAACACTTTTCTTCCTGGATACCCCACTTTCTCTCCTCTAGCACTCCCTCCCTCATATTTGAGGACTTTAACATCCCAATCAACAACCTCAACTGTCCTGATGCCTCCCATCTGCTCTCTGTAACCTCCTCCTTTGGCCTCACGAAGTTGTCTATTTCAGCAACTCCTACAGCAGGAAACACTCTTGACCTCATCTTCATCAATCTCTGTACCACCTCTAATCTCTCCACTGTTCCATTTCCTTTGTCTGACCACCATCTGCTAACATTTGACATCAGCATACCCCATACCCAAATTTCACCACCCTCAACCAATCTCGCAGAAACCTCAACTGCCTTGATGTCCAGCATTTCTCCACCAAACATCAAACTCTCCTTTTACCCATCTCAAATCTAACTTGCCCTAACTCTGCAACCTCACTCTACAACTCAACTCTCTCCTCTCAACTCGACTTCATGGCACCTCCTACAATTAAACATAGCAAGTGCCCCCAATTACAACTCTGGCACACCAAGCTGACCCGTTACCTCCAAAAATGTTCTAGAACTTCTGAACGGTGCTGGAGAAAGTCTCACTTTGCATCTGACTTCCTCCACTATAAATTTATGCTGTGCTCCTACAGCCTGGCTCTTTCCACTGCAAAAGTAAATTACTTTAACACCCTCATAAGTACACTGTCCCATCAACCCAAACACCTATTTCACAGTTTTGATGCTCTTCTTCACCCTTTTACTCCCCCTCCTTCTACCACCTTGTCCGCCACAAACTTTGCATCTCACTTCACTGAGATCTGTACAATCAGAGAAGAGATATCTAATCTCTCTACTTCCCCTACCAGTATATATCAACCAACACCACTCCATCCACCATTCTACACTCATTCGCAGGTTTCTGCTCTGCTCCGGTCCTCCCTCCCCACCACATGTTCCCTTGATCCTATTCCCTCGTATCTCATCCGTGCTTTGTCTCCCTCTCTTGCTCTTCCTCTCACTAAAATTTTCAATTTCTCCCTTTCCTCTGGCACATTTCCCTCACCCTTCAAACATGCAACTACAACCCTGATTCTGAAAAAGCCCAGCCTTGACCCCAGCTCCCCATCCAACTACCGCCCTATCTCGCTACTGCCATTTGCCTCCAAGATCCTCGAGAGAGCTGTGTCTCTCGAATCCAGCTCTCTGCTTGACCCCCTTCAGTCTGGATTCTGCGCTGGTCATTCTGTTGAAATGGCTGTGACAAAAGCATCCAATGATTTAATTGCTCCTAATTCTCCTTGATCTTTCTGCTGCATTTGACACTGTTGATCATCGACAGCTTCTTTGCATTCTCCGTAATTATATTCTACGGGATACTGCTCTCTCCTGGTGCTTCTCCTACCTCTCCCAGCGCTCTTCCAGTGTTTTTTTCTCTGACTCTGCCGCTTCCCCCACAAAAACTCTCTGTCGGTATCCCCCAAGGTTCTGTCCTTGGTCCCCTACTGTTCTCTATCTATACTGCCTCCCTTGGTAAACTCATCAGCTCCTTTGGCTTTCGTTATCATTTCTATGTGGATGCCACGCAAATCTACTTGTCCTCTCCTGAGCTCTCTCCGCCAATCTTGACTCATGTCTCTGACTGCCTCTCTTCGATTTCCAACTGGATGGCTGCTCACTTCCTTAAACTCAAGCTGTCCAAAACAGAACTCCTGGTCTTTCCTCCCTGAAGTGTTACTACTCCTGTGTCTCCCTCCCTCCAACTCAACGGCACTACCATCACCTCTACCTCAAAGGCTCACTGCCTGGGTGTTCTTTTTGACTCCAGCCTTTCCTTCACCCCTCATAATAAATTGCCAAATCCTGTTGCTTCCATCTTAAAAATGTGGATGCGGCTAAGGTGCTGGTCCATGCTCTTGTTTTCTCTCGCCTTGGCTACTGTAGTACCTTTCTCAGTGGTCTTACGTGTTCCCAGATTGCACCACTGCAATCTATAATGAATGCGGTGGCGAGGCTCATTTTCCTGTCCGCTCGCACCTCCCACCCCTCCCCGCTCTGTCAGTCCCTGCATTGGCTTCCAGTTAGATATAGGGCTAAATTTAAAATTCTGGTGCTTGCTTACAAGTCCCTACATAAAGCTGCTCCAACCTACCTATGCTCCCTAACACACAAGTATGTCCCATCGAGGCCCCTACGTTCTGCCAAAGACCTATTTCCTCTGTCCGTACTCCCACCTCTGACGCTTGTCTCCAACATTTCTCCAGGGCTGCACCTCTTCTGTGGAACTCCCTTCCCCTCTCCGTAAGACTTTCACCCTGTCTCCACTCATTCAAAAAATCATTGAAAACTCACTTCTTCAAGAAAGCATATCAATTAAACTGTTAGCAGGTTTTTATCCCCCAACGCCCCCATGACTCATCTCAAAACTAACCTACTATTTGTGTCACTACACTCCACTTACTCTAGCATGTAAGCTCATTGAGCAGGGCCCTCAAACCATCTGTTTCTGAATATAGGAACATAGGGTAATCATGAATATAGGTAAATAGGAACATAGGGTAATCATGAATATAGGAAGATATAAAAATAGGGTAATCATAAATACAGGAAAATAGGAACATAGGGTAATCATGAACGTAGGAAGAGAGGATCATAGGAGCATAGGGTAATCAAGAATATAGGAAGGTAGGAATAAAGGGTAATCATTTATATAGGAAGATAGGATTATAGGGTAATTACAAATATAGGAAGATACTAACATAGGGTAATAGTATATTTGACACATGGGCTTGTCACCAGTGGGGTACCTCAGGGATCTATACTTGGACCCATTCTCTGTAATAATTTTATTAGTGATAGTGATAAGTGATAAGTGCAAAAGTTAATTACTTCAATACACTCATAACCACACTCTCCCGCGAACCCAAATGACTATTTCACACATTTAACTCTCTTTTTCGCCCTGCTTTTCCTCCTCCACCTACTAACTTGACCGCCTCAGACTTTGCAACTCACTTCACTGACAAGATCTCTACAATCAGAGAAGAGATATCTCATCTTTCTTCTTCCCCTTACAATACTTCCCCTAACTTCACTCCCTCTGCTGTTCTATGTTCATTCGCACCCACTACATTGGAAGAGGTTTCTGCTCTGCTCCAGTCCTCCCGCCCCACCACCTGCTCCCTAGATCCAATTCTCTCGCATCACATCCGTACTCTGTCTTCTTCTCTTTCTCCACCTCTCACTAAAATTCTCAATCTCTCTCCTCTGTTATATTTCCATTGCCCTTCAAACATGCAACTGTAACCCCAATTCTAAAGAAGCCCAATCTTGACCCTAACTCCCCATCCAACTATCGTCCTATCTCGCTACTGCCTTTTGCATCCAAGATCCTTGAAAAAAATTGTGTATGCGAGATTAACAGACTTCCTCGAATCCAATTCTCTGCTAGATCTGTTTCAGTCTGGTTTCCGCGCTAAGTACTCTGTGGAAACGGTACTGACCAAAGTATCCAATGATCTACTCGCTGCAAAATCTCGTGGTCACTACTCTATCCTAATTCTCCTGGACCTGTCTGCGGCTTTTGACACTGTTGATCATCAACAGCTTCTTCTCATCCTCCGCAATATCGGTCTACAAGATACTGCTCTCTCCTGGTGCTCCTCCTACCTCTCCCAGGGCTCTTTCAGTGTTTCTTTCTCTGGCTCTGCTTCTTCTCCCCAACTCCTCTCTGTTGGTGTCCCCCAAGGTTCAGTCCTTGGTCCCCTACTGTTCTCCATCTATACTGCCTCCCTTGGTAAACTCATTAGCTCCTTTGGCTTCCAATATCATTTCTATGCAGATGACACGCAAATCTACCTGTCCTCTCCTGATCTCTCCCTGTCCCTCTTGACTAGTGTCTCTGACTGCCTCTCTGCTGTTTCTAATTGGATGGCTGCCCACTTCCTTAAACTAAATTTGACCAAAACTGAAATTCTGGTCTTTCCTCCCTCAAGTGTTGTTACTTCTGTGTCTGTCTCCCTCCAAGTCAACGGTGCTACCATCAGTTCCACCACGCAGGCTCGCTGCCTAGGTGTTCTCTTTGACTCTGACATCTCCTTCAAGCCTCATGTTCAATCTATCGCCAAATCCTGTCATTTCCATCTCAAAAACATTGCGCGCATCGGCCCCTACTTAACGCCAGATGCGACTAAGGTGTTGGTCCACTGTCCTTTCTCGCCTTGACTACTATAATCCGCTTCTCAGTGGTCTTACGTGCTCCCAACTAGCGCCATTACAGTCCATAATGAATGCGGTGGCGAGGCTCATCTTCCTGTCCGCCCGCATCTCCCATGCCTCACCCTTCTGTCAATGTCAATTAATGTAAGTCAACTCAATTACTAACTGCCCTTTACTTTTTCATAGAAACAACTACATCAAAACCAACCACAACCACATTACCTCCTACTACAAGTAAGTATTTTATGCTAATATACCAAATGTTTGGTGGTCCTTGACTACTGTAATCCACTTCTCAGTGGTCTTACGTGCTCCCAACTTGCAGTCCATAATGAATGCGGCGGCGAGGCTCATCTTCCTTTCTGCCTCACCCTTCTGTCAGTCCCTACATTGGCTTCCTATAAAATATAGAGCTCAATTTAAAATTCGGGTTCTTGCTTTCAAATCTCTACATAATGCTGCTCCCACCTATCTATCCTCCCTTATACACAAGTATGTGCTGCCTAGGCCCTTACGATCTGCTGAAGACTTACATCTATCTTCTGTCCGTACTCCCACCTCTGATGCACACCTTCAAGATTTCTCAAGGGCTGCACCGTTCCTGTGGAACTCGCTTCCCTCCTCCGTTAGATGCTCACCCAGTCTCCACTCCTTCAAAAAATCGTTAAAAACCCACTTCTTCATAAAAGCGTATCAATTAAACTGTTAATAGCTCCTGACTGATTCCTCTTTGCAACTGTCACTAGTCTAATACTATCCTTACCTTTTTGTGTCATTTTACCCCACTCCCTCTAGCATGTAAGCTCATTGAGCAGGGCCCTCAACCCCTCTGTTCCTGTGTGTCCAACTTGTCTGGTTACAACTACATGTCTGTTCGTCCACCCATTGTAAAGCGCTGCGTAGCGTACATGGCAAATTATTTAGGTAAACTAGAAAAATGGTCAGAGTTGTGGCAACTGACATTTAATATGTATAAGTACAAGATAATGCATCTTGGACGTAAAAACCCAAGGGCAGAGTACAGAATATTTGATAGAGTCCCAACCTCAACATCTGAGGAAAGGGAGCAGCAGGAAATGCTAGCAGAATGCTTGGTTGTATAGGGAGAGGTATTAGCAGTAGAAAGAGGGAAGTGCTCATGCCATTGTACAGAACCCTGGTGAGATATCACTTGGAGTAGTGTACCCAGTACTGTACAACATATCTCCAGAAGGATGTTGATACTTTGGAAATAGTTCAGAGAAAAACTAAACTGGTTCATGGATTTCAGGATAGAACTTACCAGGAAAGATTAAAGGATCTTAACACCTATAGCTTGGACGAGACAGGGGGGAGGGGGGGGATATGATAGAAACATTTAAATACATAAAGGGAAACAACACAGTAAAGGAGGATACTATCTTTAAAAGAAGAAAAACTACCACAACAAGAGGACATAGTCTTAAATTAGAGGGACAAAGGTTTAAAAATAATATCAGGAAGTATTACTTTACTGAGAGGGTAGTGGATGCATGGAATAACCTTTCAGCTGAAGTGGTAGAGGTTAACACAGTAAAGGAGTTTAAGCAAGCGTGGGATAGGCATATGGCTATCCTAACTATAAGATAAGGCCCGGGACTAATAAAAGTATTTAGAAAATTGAGCAGACTAGATGGGCCGAACGGTTCTTATCTGCCGTCACATTCTATGTTTCTATGTTAATATAGGAAGATAGGAACATAGGATAATAATGAGAATAGGAAGACAGGAACATAAGGTAATCATGAATATAGGAAGATAGGATCATAGGGTAACAATGAATGTAAGAACATAGGAACGTAGGGTAATAATGAATATAGGAAGATAGGAACATAGGATAATAATGAATATAGGAAGATAGTAATATAATTAATTACAAATATAGGAAGATAGGAACAAAGGGTAATCATAAATAAAGGAAAATAGGAACATACAGTAATCATGAATATAAGAATAAAGGAACATAGGGTAATCATGAACATGGGAATATAGAAACATAAGGTAATCACAAATATAGGGAAATAGGAACATATGGTAATCATGAATAAAGGAAGATAGGAACATTCGGTAAACATAAATAAAGTAAGATAGGAACATTCAATAATCATGAATATAAGAAGATAGGAACACAGGTTAATCATAAATACAGAAAGATAGGAACATAGGGTAATCATGAACATAGGAAGATCAGAACATAAGGTAATCACAAATATAGGAACAGAGGAACATAGGGTATTCATGAATAAAGGAAGATAGGAACATAGGGTAAACATAAATAAAGGAAGATAGGAACATAATTAATTACAAAAATAGGAAGATTGGAAAATAGGGTAATCATGAATATGGGTAGATATGAACATAGGGTAATCATAAATAATGGAATATAGGAACATACCATAATTATGAATAAAGGAAGATAGGAACATAGGGTAAACATAAATAAAGGAATATAGGAACATAGGATAATCATAAATACAGGAAGATAGGAACATAATTAATTACAAATATAGTAAGAACAGGACACAGGGTAATCATGAATCATGGTAGATATGAACATAGGGTACTCATAAATATAGGAAGATATGAACATAGGGTAATCATGGATATAGGAAGATATTGTGGTGGGACCGCTGCCTGTTCATGAATTGATATGTGTCATTCCCAGTGTCTCCACTGTGTTGTGTTATATTCCCGTGTTTTACCTGCTCCCCATTCGAGAGATCCCATACGAATGAGTTCCGTTCACTTCCCGAACAGGGACCACCACGAAACCTAATTTAACTTTCCCGCGCTGGGACTCCCAGGTACAGAGCCTGGTATACAGAGCCCTGGTCCTCGGAGGTGGGAAACCCTGGGGATGAGTGGCGGGAACTGGGGACAAAGGGACTGAAGTTCCTGTCACATGCAGGGACAAAGGGATTGGGGTTCTGGTTCTGTTATGTGACCCCTGGGAGGGGGAGGATCCTGAGAGGGGACATTGTCATTGTATTTTATCCACCCTTTGCATGGGGAGAGTATAAAGTTGAGTGTGGCCAATAAAGTTGGTGTTGTACCCCCAGGACTGTGTGTCGTCCGGTTACTGGGTGGGAAATGGGTCTCTCTATATTATAATTGGTTTCCTTTCAGGGACAAGATGTGGCTGAACAAGGACAACTGGTCAGGTTGTCAACAGGCCTGGCTACAGATAGGAACATAATTAATTACAAATATAGGAAGATAGATACATAGGGTAATAGTTAATATAGGATGATAGGAACATAATCATTGTTACAAACTGCCTTTTGTAACTGGTTCTTTATGTGACAAATTGCCCTGTTTACCTGGCTTATGGAGAAGCCTGATTGCCAGCCTCCTGCCTCATGACTATGGCCCCTGGGAAGTATTGCCATTTTAAAACACTATTTGGACTTATTGGTGTTTAAAAGACTGTTCTGGCCCTTTAAATGAAACTGGCTGCTTTGTCCCTCTTCAAACTCTCATCAGCCCGTGCTATGGCGATTTTATTCTGTTCGTGGGATCTGAGCCCTAGTCTGATATATTGAGTGCTCAGATCCAAGCTATCTGGGGATAGGTTGAATGTGGGGGTTCTGTTCAGTGTAATGGGAATTATCTATTTTTGTGTATTTTTGCTGCTGTTGTGAATGGAGATATTTTCTGTACCTGAAGATAATTGACTTACCACACCCAGTTAAGCCAATTATCTCGAGGATAGAGGAGAAGATAGACCGGCTGCACAGCTAACTCTGTGGAACTGGTTTAGGGCAGGAAAGCCATGCTTGCAGTCAGTCAAAAAGGACTTCCATCTAACTTTTGAACCACTGGACCAATTTGTATGATTTTTACATATGTTTGTATACTGTGTATGCTGGTTCAGAATATGTAAGTTTAATGTGAATGTGACGTATACTCTTAAAGTTATGAATATTGTGTAAAACTGTGTATTTTTACATTACATTAGCCCATTGTCTACAGTAATTCTATCACAGGCAGAGGGGAGGATTTTGCTGGAATGAATGGGAGTGTTTGATTGTATTGTAATGTTTTGATTGGTTGTTCCACAAGACCACATGGGTGGTAACCTTGTGGGAAAAGTTGCATATAAATGCCATTAAACCCTCAGGCTGCTGAGTTCCTGTTTTACCCTCAACATAGAGCCTCGTCTCATGTGTGGGGGGAAAGGCTGCATTTACACTGGGGATTGCTATACATTGGCTATAATCACTAAGCTCTTTTAAGAGCTTGTTCCTGCTTCGCTCTCTGAAGGAAGAGAGGTTCAGTCTGCAGTGCTTATGGTGTCTGGAGGAGTGCTTGGAGCCCTCGGGAAGCACTAGGAGCATCCATCAACGGAGCATCCATCAACGGAGGTACTCAGTTGGAGTACTAGGAGCTCCGTTACAATCATGAACATAGGAACATAAGGTAATCATGAAGAAAGGAATATAATGTATTCATTAATATATGAAAATAGGAACATAGGGTAATCACGTATACAGGAAGATAGGAACATAGGGTAAACATGAATATGGGAAGATAGGAACATAGCACTCACTGGTTCTCAGTGTATTGTAATGCATCATGATGAATAACATACATGAAAGATTTGTGTGCAATATATTTTTGTAACATGCTTGTATTTGTAAGTAAGTTGATGTGTATGCAACTTACTAGGAGGATTCCTGCCAACAAAATGGGCAGAAATGCAGCGATGACCAAGCCAATGATGATGATGACATGAACCGGAAGTTCTGGAGTCTCTGTTACTGTAAAGATCACATATTATATAATGAAACAGAATCAATAAGGGGAACTGTTAACAGTTAGTTCTAGTCTTACTACATTGTCTGCCTTTCTCTGTTATCAAACTCATCAGTTTTTCTTTTCCTCAGCTACAACAGTTATCCTGTGGCTGTATTTATCTCCTTTATGCAACGCCAGCCCATTAATCTGCTATCTTAACTTAATTTCCACCATTCATCTAAACTGCAAAATAATTTCACTAATTTTTCTAAGTGCTTTAATGCACAGTGTATTTATAGGCTGATAGGTTGTCACATACAGCCGATGTATATCCAACAACTTCAACCTATATCATGTCTCTTTTAGAATTGGAAATCAACAAAAGGCTGGAGATAACTAGTTGGCAGCATGGGGTTATACCATAAGCATAGTTTAAATTAGTTGGTTTTCCTAAATATTGCAATAAATACACATATTTATGGAATTAATATGTATTCATCACGTAATATTGAGGCAAAGACAGAAAAAAAATGTACTCACCAGTATTTGCTGATAGGGAGGGCATCATTCGTGGACTGGTGGTGCTCTGTAATGTTATAGTAGTACCTGAGTTGGCTGTGCTGGATGGTAAAATCGGGGTGCTATTTGAAATAGCATTTCTTGAAGTAATTGTTTTTTTTGTGCTAAGTTTTGTGCTTGCACCTGTTGTAGCAGTAATTGAGGTGGTTGAGTTTGGTGTTGATGGTTTAGGCATGGTAGAGGCAGTACTGATTGGTGTTTTAGATGCTGAAGTAGAGATTGAAGTGTTTTTTTCTTGTGGTGTACTTGCTGGTATTGGTGTTATGCTTGTAATTTGTGGTGTGGTTATTAAAGTGTTTGGTGATGTAGATGTTGTCATGGCAACTGTTGTCGATTTATTTGGTGTTGCGCTTGTAATTGTTGATGAGGTAATTGTTGTAGTTATCTTTGCTGTCAGACTAGTAGAGTTCACTGTGGTAACTGAAGTGCTGATGTTTGGTGGTTTAGATGCTGGAAGAGTAATTGAGGTGGTTATATTTGGTGTTGTACTTGGAGGTGTTGGTTTGGTAATTGAGGTGGTTATATTTGGTGTTGTACTTGTAGGTGTTGGTGTTGTAATCGAGGTGGTTATATTTGGTGTTGTACTTGTAGGTGTTGGTGTTGTGATTGAGGTGGTTATTATTGGCGTTGTACTTGTAGGTGTTGGTGTTGTAACTGAGGTGGTTATATTTGGCATTGTACTTGTAGGTGTTGGTTTGGTAATTGAGGTGGTTATATTTGGTGTTGTACTTGGAGGTGTTGGTGTTGTAATTGAGGTGGTTATATTTGGTGTTGTACTTGGAGGTGTTGGTGTTGTAATTGAGGTGGTTATATTTGGTGTTGTACTTGGAGGTGTTGGTGTTGTAATTGAGGTGGTTATATTTGTTGTTGTTCTTGTAGGTGTTGGTGTTGTAATCGAGGTGGTTATTATTGGCGTTGTACTTGTAGGTGTTGGTTTGGTAATTGAGGTGGTTATATTATTTGTTGTTCTTGTAGGTGTTGGTGTTGTAATCGAGGTGGTTATATTTGGCATTGTACTTGTAGGTGTTGGTGTTATTGAAGCAGTTGTATCTGGTGTTTTGGTTTGTAAAGTAGTTGTGCTAGGTGTACTTGTAATGAACTGTGTACTTGTGCTTAATATAATGGTTGGTGTAGCCTTTGTTGTGATAGTTAGAACATTTGTTGGGGTAAATGTAGTTCTTGCAGTTGTTGTTGAAGAGGTTGTGGAAGAAAAAGTAGTTGTAGCTGTAAAAACAGATATTTGGCATGATTACACCTAGAAACATATTATTGACATCCATGTGAGTCTAAATGTGTTAAACATTGAAACCTATCTCTCTTTTATTACAAAGAGTCATTAAAAATATATGCAGTTTGTTTAATTATACATCTGCACTGTTTTTGTGGAGGTAAATCCTAAAAAATAAATAAATGATCCCAAAATATAAAGGGGGGCATGGCCTAGCAAGCAACACGGATGGAAGCACTTCAAAACAAACTGGCCTAACAAAGCAATTAAACAGCGTGTTCCAGCAGTGAATCAACCCCAAACTTGGTTCCCAACTGTCAGGGTCTTCCCTCCTCCTACCTGTTGGCGAGCGGCATCTACTCTCCTCCGCTCGCGTCCTCCACGCCTCCCAGCAGCAGCATGTATAACGCTTGTGGCAAACCTAGCCACTTGGACATTATTTTTGTACTGTCGCTTTAAGGGTTGCCGGTATGGGGTTCCTTGTGTGTGTTAGAGCGTATACTGTAATACAATGTTAATGCTGTATCTCCTGCCTGGGCTATCTGCCGACCGCAGATAGCTAATTCCTTTCGTTTCACAAACGGCACCTTTGCGGGCCGTTCGGGAAACGAACGACATATCATTTTATAGCCCACACACTTAGAGGCGTGTGGCACCTATTAACCGATTGCAACAATGTTGCAATCGGTAATTAGAGGCTCTCCTGGGTGGCCGTCGTTCGACTACTGACCATGCGGCGGTCGGCCATCTTGGATCCTTTGTTCCCTCAGCGGTGTTAGGTCGTCGAGCGCATGGTACTAAAAACGGCTACTCGACGGCACGAACACCGCTGAGCCTCCAGGACGTTCGGGAGTTTCAGGCCGTTCAGTATTTTATTCCCTGGAAGGCAATCGGTTCTTTTAATATGTTTTGTAATGAATGTGTTTTTCGTGCGACGTTCGGTTATTTTAGCTGGGATCTGAGCGGTAATCTCACGAATGATGCGCCCAGACCCCAGCTATCTACCGAACGTCCATTCGTTTAAATCTGTCAAGTATTCGAAAAGTTATGTATTTTAATGTGAATTGTCGGTTCTGCTGCACGGAGGGATAATCCATTAATCAAGTTCCTGCCTACCCTCAGCATAGAGTCTCATCTCATGTGTGGGGGGAACAACTGTATCTGCTCTGGGGGTTGCTATATCATGATACTCTTGTTAAAACTACACTGCTATTTCAGCTATACTCTCTTGGAGGAGAGGTCTCCTTACTGGGAGCTGGATCCAGGGGTTTGGTCCAGGGTGAGAAGGGATGGCGAGACCCCAGCCAAGCTGTGGCGGCTAAGGGGCTACAGTGCTTATGGTGTCCGGTGCAGTGCTTATGGTACTCTATGACAGCTAGGAAGCAGCGATTGGTGGAGGCACTCAGTCCGGGTGCCAGGCGGTCCTTCATATCATATAATATAGCATATAATATAGCATAGTATAGTATAGTACAGTATAGCATTTTATCATACAGTATAGTATATTATAGTACTGTATAGCATAGTATCATATAGTACACCCTGTTCCAAATTATTATGCAAATTCTATTTAAATGTCACAAAGATTAAATATTTTGTTTTTCAGTTTAACTCATGGATGGCATTGAGTCTCAGGGCTCTTTTGATCACTGAAAACAATCTCGGACACCTGTGATAATTATATTGCCAGGTGAGCCCAATTTAAGGAGGAACTACTAAAGGAGGGTGTTCCACATTATTAAGAAGAGCACCATTTTCATGCAATATGGGGAAGAAAAAGGATCTCTCTGCTTCCGAAAAGAGTGAAATAGTTCAATGCCTTGGACGAGGTATGAAAACATTAGATACTTCAGGAAAACTTAAGCGTGATCATCGCACTATTGAGAGATTTGTAGCTGATTCAGAGCACAGACGGGTTTGTGCAGATAAAGGCACATTGAGGAAGATATCTGCCAGATCCATGCATCGGATCAAGAGAGCAGCTGCTAAAATACCATTACATAGCAGCAAACAGATATTTGAAGCTGCTGGTGCCTCTGGAGTCTCACGGACATCAAGGTGTAGAGTCTTCCAGAGTTTTGCAATTGTGCATAAACCTTCCATTCAGCCACCACTAACCAATGCTCACAAGCAGAAATGGCTGCATTGGGCAGAAAAATAGATGAAGACTAATTTTCAAACAAGCTATTTGTATATAGTGATGTCGCGAACCCGAAATTTTCGGTTCGCGAACGGCGAACGCGAACTTCCGCAAATGTTCGCGAACCGGCGAACCGCCCGAAATGCCATTGACTTCAATGGGGAGGCGAATTTTAAAACACACAGGGACTCTTTCTGGCCACAATAGGGATGGAAAAGTTGTTTCAAGGGGACTAACACCTGGACTGTGTGGCATGCCGGGAGGAATCCATGTAAAAACTCCCGGCGGAAAGTACGAAGTTGATACAGAGTCTGAGGTTTAATCCATAAAGGGGCAAAGGAAATCACCTAACATTCCTAGTCACCAATCAATGGATTGACACCTGACATATGACATATTGACACCTTGACATATGGATTGACACCTGTCTCAGAGCCCTGATGCACACGGACACAGGGCAGAATAGAGACTGGTCCCTCTACATAGGGTCACTTGGCAGATATGGATTGACACCTGTCCTAAGGATCCCTGATACACACTGACACAGAGCAGAATAGGGACTGTTCCCCCTACATCGGGTCACTTGGCAGATATGGATTGACACCTGTCCTAAGGTTCCTGATACACACTGACACAGAGCAGAATAGGGACTGGTCCCCCTACATCAACATTTGGCAGATATGGATTGACACCGTTACAACCATATTTTGTGACCTGGCTCCTTTTAAATGGCAAATTTGCCCTACGCCACCTCCTCCCAAGATGACTACATGGGCCCCCTGGGAGATTGTGAAAATGTATGCACTTTTTATTTGCGTGTATGGCCCTTAAGACTGTCGGTGGGCATATTGGGGCTTATGGACTTTTTGCAGGACTGGTGTACTAGCCCCTAAACACACCTTTTGGGACATCAGGAAGATTGGGACACTGCCCCTTTGGCTGCCGCATATCCCCAGACTTGCTGGGGACACGGCCCCTTTAAGACGGTGTCCCCTGTGTCCCCAGACCTGGTGCAAACCCTTTGTGCCTGCCTTGCTATTTCCCACTTGGTTCAGTAAATGGGAAATTATTTCAGCTGCAGAGACTAAGTCCCATTCGGCGATGGGACTTAGTCTTTTTTTCAGCCGCTTTTTTCAGCCTTATTTCAGCTGCAGAGACTAAGTCCCATTCGGCGATGGGACTTAGTCTTTTTTTCAGCCGTTTTTTTCAGCCTTATTTCAGCTGCAGAGACCAAGTCCCATTCGGCGATGGGACTTAGTCTTTTTTTCAGCCGTTTTTTTCAGCCTTATTTCAGCTGCAGAGACTAAGTCCCATTCGGCGATGGGACTTAGTCTTTTTTTCAGCCTTATTTCAGTTGCAGAGACTAAGTCCCATTCGGCGATGGGACTTAGTCTTTTTTTCAGCCGTTTTTTTCAGCCTTATTTCAGCTGCAGAGACTAAGTCCTATTCGGCGATGGGACTTAGTCTTTTTTTCAGCCGTTTTTTTCAGCCTTATTTCAGCTGCAGAGACTTAGTCCCATTCGGCGATGGGACTTAGTCTTTTTT
>OW240920.1:2082317-2102174 GCA_933207985.1 Pelobates cultripes | reverse complement strand
CTCTACTGACACCTGGTGACTATTTACAGTTATTGCAGCCTTACTAAATTCAGACATCAACGACACAGTGTAAATGAAAATGGCGATTGTGAATAATTTAAAAGTGAAAATAAGATACCATAAAAGGCAAGCAGAACTAAGTGTAAAACACTCTGTATAAAAATTGAAAAAGGAAAAAAGTGTGCTGTGCCTTTAAGGATAGTGATTTCTATATACATCTTTGTGTGTATTCATATACATAAAGTGCAAAGCAGATCAAAAATTGCAAAAACACGATACACTATAAAACGTATCTTCAAAAAAGTGTCCAAGTGTCCAAGTGATACAATATATAAAAAAAGGAAAACACTTACATAAATAGCTTGAGAAGGGGAACTGTATCTTCCCAAATATTGGGTGACTCTGATCAAAAAAAGTGTATATAGTGTAAATCTGTGGGTAATACACAGAAATATATAAGAAGATAAACCAATGGAGCAGTAAAAGTCTGCTCTCACTATGGTAGCCCAGATATATCAGAATGTAGGACCACAATTTCACAGGCAGGACGGCGGCTGGATACGATTCAAACCTTTATTGGTAGCAGCTCAATCCCTGTAGGGCCAGTCCTCAGACCCTCCTAACACGCTGGCTAGGGCACTGGAACGCTGCACAGATCTCCCAGAGGATGCGAGCTTCCTTCAGTTCGTCCTGACATTATGCGTCGTGCGTCTGACGTGATCTTACGCGTTTCGCCTGGGCAGCTTCTTCGGATCACGTTTTGGGTCTGGCATTTGTGTTAATTTATATCCATTCCATTCATACATAATTGCCAGCAGTTGTGTTGATTGGTATTACTTGAAAAGTCCTTAATTTTTAGCGAAAGCTTAAAGAGGCACATCGCCTAAATGTCTCTTTCTTGGATGTAAAACAGATATCTATATCGCTTACTGAAAAATAGTATTTATGTACACATACATTTATAAATTATGCAAATATCTTAAAAAAGCATAACACATTATTAAGACGAAGTTTAAAAACATTATTAATTTAGGTACATATTGTATTTAAAGGAACATAGCACATTATTAAAAAAAATAAAATAAATAACCAATAGAAAGAAAAGCAGGAGAAACAGTAAAATAAATCTGTATTTAATACATGTGTAAAGTATATTTATTAAATATATGATAAATAAATAAGGATTTTTATTTTTTCCTATATTGCTATCTTCTCATTTAATCTGTGAATAAATCATTGAATTTTTGTCCCCTAGCCATCAATCAATCATCTCTTTTTCTGGTGCTGCAGGTGACATAAAGAATTAAAACAACTAAAATATATTTGGCTATTACACGTTTCACTTATTTTGTAATTTGGGTGCATTCTGGCTCAGAATTCGGCAATTCGATCGATCACCCAATAGGTCCAAAATTGGGCTGATTTGCAGTTTAGTCCAAGATTAATCTCAAAGTTTATTAACTATATTTATTGTGTATATATTGTCTGTTTCACTCTATAACAACCATTCATTGACCCTCTGTATAAACCATTACTGTATATTTATATGGTATGTTTCACTCTGTATATACCTTTACTGTGTGTATATATATAGTATGTTTCACTCTGTATATACCTTTACTGTATATTTATATGGTATGTTTCACTCTGTATATACCTTTACTGTATATATATATAATATGTTTCACTCTGTATATACCTTTACTGTATATTTATATAATATGTTTCACTCTGTATATACCTTTACTGTATATTTATATAATATGTTTCACTCTGTATATACCATTACTGTATATATTTATATAGTATGTTTCACTCTGTATATACCATTACTGTATATATATATATAATATGTTTCACTCTGTATATACCTTTACTGTATATTTATATGGTATGTTTCACTCTGTATATACCTTTACTGTGTGTATATATATGGTATGTTTCACTCTGTATAAACCATTACTGTATTTATATATAATATGTTTCACTCTGTATATACCTTTACTGTATATTTATATGGTATGTTTCACTCTGTATATACCATTACTGTATATATTTATATAGTATGTTTCACTCTGTATATACCATTACTGTATATATATATATAATATGTTTCACTCTGTATATACCTTTACTGTATATTTATATGGTATGTTTCACTCTGTATATACCTTTACTGTATATATATATAATATGTTTCACTCTGTATATACCTTTACTGTATATTTATATAATATGTTTCACTCTGTATATACCTTTACTGTATATTTATATAATATGTTTCACTCTGTATATACCATTACTGTATATATTTATATAGTATGTTTCACTCTGTATATACCATTACTGTATATATATATATAATATGTTTCACTCTGTATATACCTTTACTGTATATTTATATGGTATGTTTCACTCTGTATATACCATTACTGTATATATTTATATAGTATGTTTCACTCTGTATATACCATTACTGTATATATATATATAATATGTTTCACTCTGTATATACCTTTACTGTATATTTATATGGTATGTTTCACTCTGTATATACCTTTACTGTGTGTATATATATGGTATGTTTCACTCTGTATAAACCATTACTGTATTTATATATAATATGTTTCACTCTGTATATACCTTTACTGTATATTTATATGGTATGTTTCACTCTGTATATACCATTACTGTATATATATATATAATATGTTTCACTCTGTATATACCTTTACTGTATATTTATATGGTATGTTTCACTCTGTATATACCTTTACTGTGTGTATATATATGGTATGTTTCACTCTGTATAAACCATTACTGTATATATATATAATATGTTTCACTCTGTATATACCTTTACTGTATATTTATATGGTATGTTTCACTCTGTATATACCATTACTGTATATATTTATATAGTATGTTTCACTCTGTATATACCATTACTGTATATATTTATATAGTATGTTTCACTCTGTATATACCTTTGCTGTGTATATATGGTATGTTTCACTCTGTATATACCTTTACTGTGTGTATATATATAGTATGTTTCACTCTGTATATACCTTTACTGTATATTTATATGGTATGTTTCACTCTGTATAAATCAATAATGTATTTTTATATAGTATGTTTCACTCTGTATAAACCATTACTGTATATATATATAATATGTTTCACTCTGTATATACCTTTACTGTATATTTATATAATATGTTTCACTCTGTATATACCTTTACTGTATATTTATATGGTATGTTTCACTCTGTATATACCATTACTGTATATATTTATATAGTATGTTTCACTCTGTATATACCATTACTGTATATATATATATATAATATGTTTCACTCTGTATATACCTTTACTGTATATTTATATGGTATGTTTCACTCTGTATATACCTTTACTGTGTGTATATATATGGTATGTTTCACTCTGTATAAACCATTACTGTATATATATATAATATGTTTCACTCTGTATATACCTTTACTGTATATTTATATGGTATGTTTCACTCTGTATATACCATTACTGTATATATTTATATAGTATGTTTCACTCTGTATATACCATTACTGTATATATTTATATAGTATGTTTCACTCTGTATATACCTTTGCTGTGTGTATATATATGGTATGTTTCACTCTGTATAAATCAATAATGTATTTTTATATAGTATGTTTCACTCTGTATAAACCATTACTCTGTATATATATGGTATGTTTCACTCTGTATATACCTTTACTGTGTGTGTGTGTGTGTGTATATATATATATATATATATTATACTCTGTATAAAACATTACTGTATATTTATATAGTATGTTTCACTCTTTATAAACCATTACTCTGTATATATATATATGGTATGCTTCACTCTGTATATACCTTTACTGTGTTTATAAGGTATGTTTTACTCTATACCTTTACTGTGTGTATATATATGGTATGTTTCACTCTGTGTAAACCATTACTGTGTATATATATATATATACATATATATATATATATATATATAGTATGTTTTACTCTGTATATACCTTTACTGTGTGTATATATATAGTATATTTCACTCTGTATATACCTTTATTGTGTATATATGGTATGTTTCACTCTGTAAATACCTTTACTGTGTATATATGGTATGTTTTACTCTATACCTTTACTGTGTATATATGGTATGTTTCACTCTGTATATACCTTTACTGTGTGTATATATATAGTATGTTTTACTCTATACCTTTACTGTATATGTATATGGTATGTTTCACTCTGTATATACCTTTACTGTGTATATATGGTATGTTTCACTCTGTATATACCTTTACTGTGTGTATATATATATAGTATGTTTCACTCTGTATATACCTTTACTGTGTGTATATATGGTATGTTTCACTCTGTACATATCTTTACTGTGTATATATGGTATGTTTTACTCTATACCTTTACTGTGTATATATGGTATGCTTCACTCTGTATATACCTTTACTGTGTGTGTATATATATATTATGTTTTACTCTGTAAATACCTTTACTGTGTATATATATATATATATGGTATGTTTCACTCTGTATATACCTTTACTGTGTGTATATATATATAGTATGTTTTACTCTGTAAATACATTTACTGTGTTTATATGGTATGTTTCACTCTGTATATACCTTTACTGTGTATATATGGTATGTTTCACTCTGTATATACCTTTACTGTGTATATATATATTATGTTTCACTCTGTATATACCTTTACTGTGTTTATATGGTATGTTTCACTCTGTAAATACCTTTACTGTGTATATATGGTATGTTTCACTCTGTATATACCTTTACTGTGTGTATATATATATAGTCTGTTTCACTCTGTATATACCTTTACTGTGTATATATAGTATGTTTCACTCTGTATATACCTTAACTGTGTTTATAAGGTATGTTTTACTCTATACCTTTACTGTGTATATATATATATTATGTTTCACTCTGTATATACCTTTACTGTGTTTATATGGTATGTTTCACTCTGTATATACCTTTACTGTGTATATATGGTATGTTTTACTCTGTATATACCTTTACTGTGTGTATATATATATAGTCTGTTTCACTCTGTATATACCTTTACTGTGTATATATAGTATGTTTCACTCTGTATATACCTTTACTGTGTGTATATATATATAGTCTGTTTCACTCTGTATATACCTTTACTGTGTATATATAGTATGTTTCACTCTGTATATACCTTTACTGTGTTTATAAGGTATGTTTTACTCTATACCTTTACTGTGTGTATATATATATGGTATGTTTCACTCTGTATATACCTTTACTGTGTGTGTGTATATATATATATAGTATATTTCACTCTGTATATACCTTTACTGTGTATATATGGTATGTTTCACTCTGTAAATACCTTTACTGTGTATATATGATATGTTTCACTCTGTAAATACCTTTACTGTGTATATATGGTATGTTTCACTCTGTAAATACCTTTACTGTGTATATATGGTATGTTTCACTCTGTATATACCTTTACTGTGTATATATGGTATGTTTTACTCTGTAAATACCTTTACTGTGTATATATGATATGTTTCACTCTGTAAATACCTTTACTGTGTATATATGGTATGTTTCACTCTGTAAATACCTTTACTGTGTATATATGGTATGTTTCACTCTGTATATACCTTTACTGTGTATATATGGTATGTTTTACTCTGTAAATACCTTTACTGTGTATATATGATATGTTTCACTCTGTAAATACCTTTACTGTGTATATATGGTATGTTTCACTCTGTAAATACCTTTACTGTGTATATATGGTATGTTTTCACTCTATACCTTTACTGTGTATATATGGTATGTTATACTCAATATATTCTGTTGCTTGTACATTGTACTCTGTCAGTGAGACTTTAACGTGGATTTCAAGTGAAGGCCCTGTCATTCCCAACTGAAAACATATCTGAAGTAGAGAATGTTTCTGGTTTTAACCTCAAATTTGAAAATCACTTTGAATTCACAATAAATTCTCACCTCTGAGTTTCTGTCTGTATTTTTCTAGATACTCTTTATCACTCTATAACAGTTATTGCCGTAGCTCTCTGTATTTGCCATGTATAGATTTTCATTCTATACTTTGTTTACTCTTTATTAATCCTCGTATTGATACTTCTGTTTCCATGTAAGGTATCACTCCATAGAAATCGGACTATTGTCATCCTGTTTATGATTTGTATGGATACTCACCCAGTATTACCCCATGGCAGTAACTATACAGATGTTCTGTTTGTGTACTAATTATATCTCTGTAGAAGTTATTCTAATCATATAATCACAGCTTGTGCTGTGTGTGGACAATGAGTGACTCTCCCAACATGACCGGGTTTTGTCAGGACCTGTAGGGGAACGAGATCCAGGTTGGGATAGAGCTATGTGAGGCAACCTGCAGAGCAGGTCTAGGCAATACGCAATTTGTGACACTTAGAAATTCATTGCATTATAAATGTCTGACTAATGATTCCAACTCACCGTGAACTTGATTCCAAACTCATGCCAAAGTTTACTCATTTATTTATCTTTATTTTAAATATGGTTTTAATGACTGTGAAATGCAAAGACTGTGGGATGTTTTTATCACTTCTTTTTAGTGATAAAAACACGATTAAAATGTTTCTTTAGTACTAAGTATAATACACAATTCATTCATTAATACATTCTATTCCCAGATCTTATTAAGTAATGTGTGATGTGTCAGAGCTCATTAATCAACACATATCTCGTACTGCCATGCCAATGGGAGAAATTCCATATCGTATCAGAGGCATCACGGGTATTTCTCAAAATGTAATATTCATAATTTCATCGATTTTCATTTTTACTGGACATTTTGTTTAGAAATTATTTATGGTCGTCTTTATTTAAAAATGATTGTTGAACTATTAATGCGGAAACACGAGTAAATCAGGTTCTGTAGTTTCTATGCAGTGATGTCATCAGTCACATCTCATTTGTAAATGACTACTTAAAATGTTCATTTAGTTTTAAAGGTATTATTAGGACATTCTAATGGAATGACTCCGACTGGATGACTTCATCCAGTTAGGAGTCATTCCATTTTAGGAGAGAAAAGTAACTGGTGACACTAGAACAAGATTTAAAGGGACACTAAAGGAATCAAACACCTTTAGCTTATAGAGCATGCCCTGCAGTCTCACTGCTCAATTCTGTGCCATTTAGGAGTTGCAGTACTAGCCAAACTTCCTCTGACTGTGACTCACACATCCTGCATGAAAAATTGATTCATTTTTCATTCACATGTTGACTTGCTTTAGATATTTGTGTCTCCTGTTCTGTTAATTAAACTATAATCACACACAGGAATATCCTGCAGTCTCTGGAGATAAGGCATTCTAAATTAAACAGAATGTGCAGTAAATGACATTTAAACATTATATGTTTCCTCACAGATAGTGTTGATTTCTACTAGTAATATTATAGTTCAAAATTATTTTTTTTAAATGAACCCTTAACAGCCCTTAACATAATTTCCAAACCACACATATTAAGCTCACGGGTCTGTAGTTTGCAGGTTGAGCTTTTGACCTCTCTTTAAACATAGCCACCTCACCTTCTTTATTTTAATTCCCTGTTACAATTCCTGGAATAAAATAATATTACAAGAATAAAAACAGCAGTATGGATATATCTACACTATACTGCCTAAATACGTGTTGGTGAATACCATCTGGCCCTGGGGCTTTATTTGCTTTAATTTCATTTAATTGCAGTAGCACTTTATTCTGTGTTAACCAATCACCTGCCCTTGTAACAGGGATTTGCAAATCTACAGATTATTCTTCCTTATTTAGTGAAGAAAAATAATGATTTAGGATTTCTTGCTGCTCCTGATTGACCTAGATTAACACATCCATCTCAGATTCCAAATGACCAACAATTTCACTTTTAGCCTTTTTGGCTTGAATACGCTTTAAATACTTTTTGAGGTTGGTTTCCTCTTTTTGGCTATTGTCTTTCGATTTTTTAATTTAGCCCATGTAAATGCACTTTTGCAAGTCCTTTCGACATGCTTATAGTTGTTATAGGGTACTATTGATCCATCTGATTTAAATGGCCCCTTTCTTATTGTTTCTTAGTTGACTGACTCACTTACTAAGCCACATAGGAGTGTGCCGCTCATCAACCCACCTCAGGCATTGCAGTCTGCGGTTAACCGCAGGTTAAGTGCCTCTCCCGGACGGGCTCCGTTCCTACCACGAACAGACGGGACAACCAGACTGGTAGCGGGGATTCGCATGATTCTGTTCCCGGCTTTCGCTCCATGAATACAGCATCGAGGTCCCGCTGGCCATTGACGGACCCAAAAACATGGCCGCCATCGAGGGCTTAGAATCCAACTACCGAACAGGACTTTATATAGCAGAAACCTCCTGCTCTGTTCGCGGGATCTGGGCGTAATTCGCACACTTAATGCATCCAGAGCTGAGCTACCGAATGATACTTGGAAAGGACTATATTTGCTTTATAATGCCTAAGTTACATATTTTTATATTGTTTTCTGGAACATAATAAAGCATGGTCGGGCGCTTGGAGATAATTAGATTGTATAACTGTTAGCCTCATTATCTCCAAGCTGGGTGGGTACTAGTTTGAATAATACATTGTACTGTGATTTGCCAAATACTTGTACTGTACCTGTATCCCATCAGGTCCATGGGGGGCTGTCCCTGGAACTGGGGACTTGCATAAATTGCCATGCTTGTGTACCAGTAAAGCCAGTTCATTTTACCCTCAACTCGCAGCCTCGACTGATGTTGTAGGGATCAGGGAATACTAGCACTACTACAGCTAGTGGGATATTCTACACTTTAAGATTCTACCGAATGGAACCTCGTTCGACTCTCTGACTTCGGGAACCAGGACATCCAAGCGATCCAACCTCCTGCTAGCCCGGAGGCAATCGTAACACTTTTTAATTTGCTTATTTTACAAATGTTTCCCAGCAGGATGTATTATGAAATGTTCATTTGTAGAATTTATCTAATGATCTTCCATTTATCATCTGTGTTTTTGCCAGTGGATAAGTCCTGACTGTCAATTTGTTGTCAAATCCTATGAAAATTAGCCTTTTTAAAGTTAACAATTTTTGCATAGCCTATATAATTGTTTTATATATATGTTATGGTTACTATTTAACATCCCTAATCTGAATGTTAGAAAAAAGGTCGACATTATTAGCGATTACAAGATTCAGACAAGCATCTAGTCTAACTCCTGCTTCTACTAATTGAGCCATGAGAGTATTGTTTAACAGGTTCATAACCTAAACTGTACTACTAATCTCTCTGTCTCAGTCAATACCTGGATAATTAAAATCTCCAATTAACATACTGCCCAGACGTGCAGCCTAATTAATTTGAGATAGCAGTTTCTTTTCCAAACCAATATTAATCTTTGGGGGGTCTGTAGCCTATTCCTGTTATTAACGAATATCCCTGATCTCATCCTCAGCAAATTTAAACCCATAAGGTATCCACATCCTAACCTGTACCATTTATTTACTTATAAAATATTTTACCAGGAAAGATACATTGAGATTTCTCTCGTTTTCAAGTATGTCCTGGGTTATAATCACATAACATACTTATACTGGTAGCACTTCCTCCTTCTGACGCAAATTTCTGAGAATCGTGTTGCTATAACAACTTGTGTGTTTCAAACTACAGATAAGGGGTAGAGGTAGAGGTTTAGACACCCCATGTGTTCCCTATTAAGGTTTAATAAGCATGTAGGGGTTTAGAAAAATACCCCTCTATGTCTCATTAGAGATATTTTAGCAAGAAGCTCAAGGAAGCAAGGTGAATAGTCAGTGTAAGACCTACCTAAGCGGTTTGCCTTTACATGGCAGGTGGGCATTTCCCTCTACTGGGCATTGGAGTAACTAACCTCCATTTGTTTATATACACATAGGGATATGGGAAAGAGCGCAGGTAACTTTTTTCTTTGCTTTTTACTGTATGTATTGGGGCTGATGAGTACCATGGTCATTGCTGCCACCCAGGAGTGATGGGAGTTTAAGCGCAGGACTTGTTTTTATGTATTTGTATTCACTTTTTGTATCACACAGCCTTGTTACAATGCTGCCACATATCCCATGTGTTCCCTATTAAGGGTTAATATGTATATAGGGGTGTATATAAAAAAATACCCCCCGCTGTCTCATTAGAGATAGCTTTGCCAGAAGCTCAAGGAAGCAAGGTGAAAGGTTAGTGTAGGATCCACCTGAGAGGTTTGCCTTAACGTGGCAGGTGGGCTAAAGTCTCTCATGGCCATTGGAGTAACTAAATAACCTCCATTTGTTTAAATATACATAGCGATTTGGGAGAGAACGCAGGTAACTCTATATCTTTGTTTTTTACAGATTATTTAGTTCACCTTTCTTTTCAAATTGGTTTTATTAATAACATTTTTATAAAACATAACAATACAATTTTAAAACAAGAAAGTAATGAAGATAATACATCAATGAAAAATTAAAAAGAAAAAATAAAGTTAAAAATAGGCAAAAAAAAGGGGGAAGGGATCCATCAGTTTTTTGTTGATAATTAAAATAGGTCTGTAGTGTTTACAATATACATTAGAGATGCCTGATCTCCTAAAGAATGGATTTCAGGCAGGGTCCATAGCTGAGGTCCAATTAGGAGACCGACTTACGAGTGACGAATGCAGACAAGCACAGCAGATGCTGTCTTCAAAGAGGGACACGTTCTCTAATTTGCCCGGATTCACCCCACTGTGGAGAACGTGTCCCTCTTTTTCTACCCATAGGGTAGAAACTGCCAACCAACAACCTCTGCGGCAAACCCCGTACAGAATACTAGAGGTGGTTCAGTAGAATATGAGACAGGAGATCCATGAGATGCTCCAACTGGGGGTAATCTAACCATTTAAAAGTCTTTGGGCTTCCCCTGTAGTCCTAGCCCCAAAACGCAATGGAACCACCCGGTTCTGCATGGACTACAGGAGACTCAACGACAAGAGAGTCTCGGATGTGTACCCTGTGCCTTGTATAGACAAGCTCTTAGACAGGATGGCTCATGGTCAGTACCTCAACACTATAGATTTATGTAAGGGGTGCTGGCTGATTCTGTTAGTGGCAGATGCTACTGCGAAGTCACCATTCATCACTCCGTTTGGACAATACCAATTTAAGGTAATGCCATTCGAAATGAAGACTGTCCTGGCCACTTTCCAAAGGATGGTGGACAGGCTGTAAGATGGCCTCCAGGATTATGCTTGCACATACCTGGATGAAATTTCCCTATACAGTGATACTTAAGAGGAGCATCTGGTATATGAAGGAGCTATATTGGATAAGATCAGAGAGGCAGGGTTAACGTTAAAGTCCAGCAGAAGTGTGGGAAGCAGAAACCCAAGCCAGCCCAGATTGGGACGGTAGCAAATTGGCCCTTTCCCCACAAAAAGACCCAAGTTATGACCCTTTTTTAGGGACTGACGGCTATTATAGAATTTTTTTTCCTCACTGAGATTACCTGCAAAAATTTACTGTGTCAAGTAAACTGGACTCCAGAGTACAAGCAAGCATTTCAGGAACTTATGAGAACTCTGGTGTATGCACCCGTCCTGGCAGCTCCTAATCCAAATAAATGTTTTCTCATCTACACAGAAGCCTCCCTGTTTGGATTGGGAGCAGTTCAGAGACAATGGCTGAGTACACCCAGTAGCTTACCTTAGCTGAAAGCTACTACCCATGGAGGTGAGCTACGCCACCATAGAAAAGGAGTGTCTGGCAGTGGTGTGGGCCCTTAAACTTCAGCCCTGCATTTATGTACAGCAATTTACACTTCTCATGGATCAAAACCCATTGGTATGGCTTAACTGGGTCGCTGGAGACAATGCCAGGCTATTACAGTGGAACCTGTCATTACAGCCTTATGACTTCACATTCATTATTGATCCGGTACGCAAAACAGAAACACTGATGGGTTGTCATGACAAAAAGAACTGGAGAAGTGATCTGTGACTACTCCCTTGGACATCCCCAAGCTGAACCGTGAGGATCAGGCTATGTATGCTGGCTTGTGGTTAAGGGAAGCTGTGTGGCGGAACCTACCAACAATTTTGTTTGTTTTTTCCCATTTCCGTTCGGGAGATATTGTATACGAACCTCCTCCATTTGTCTCCTGACCGAGGACCACCCCTGTACCTCATTAGAACGTTCACACCAGCAACTTAAGTGCAAAACCGCAAGGGAAGTAATAAATTAATGCTTCCACCGGGTGGCCGCCATTTCGTATAACCAAATGCACATGGTCGACAAAATAATGGTGGCCATTTTGTCTCCTGAATGTGGGCAGCGACACTTGGTTGTTAAGTGCCTGGAACTCTTTTCAGCTAGGCACTCGCACAAACTGTGTTAAAGATTAGACTGCTGCCCGTTCTACTTCCCGACCAACTATGTGAACGACGTTCGGGAGATGTAAACTACCGGTAGCATTCTTACTCTGAAATTAAGAGAATCCCTTGCATGTTGTTCGAACAGGAACCCCCAAACAGTGTCCAGCCAAGACACCTTTTTCCTTGGAACTGTTTTGGGCTAGTGCCTCGTGTCCGGCCGGTCAAAACTTTACCTCAATGGCATTCCCGTTTCACCCAACCGATATAAGTGATATTTGGATGTTATACACTGAGGATATAAACTTTGTGGGGTTGCTGGGGTTGCATGGTGGGGGCACATTTGAGGTACTTTTAGGAATAGAGGCTGTGAAGACTCATTGGAGAGGGGGCGATATAGACAGCCTCTTCAGTAAAAGTGAGATGAAGTGGATTTTTAATATGGAATCATTGTCCCCATATGGTTTGAATATTGACTTTGAGATTAATTCATGTATATAGTTTTATGTAATTTATCAGTACTTTTGACCTGTTAAGAATTTTATAGGATTTTTATTATTCTATTTTACTAGTTTTTATTTATTTTTTATTTTTTATTTTTTTAATTATTTTTTTTATATTATTATTTTTTATTTTATTATCTTTTATATTCCTTATATCCATTTATTTGCCTCTAATGTTACTTTTAAAGTTTATTGAAAGATTTTAAATATGTTTTTTATGTGTATTTCTAGATAATGTTGTTCCCTCTCTTTTTAGTAGGTTGGGAGTGCCCCCTTTCTGGATTTGTTTTTATTGGGTCAATCTTGAGTGTTTATTAATGATGGTATTTCCTTTTTTTGGTAAATATATAGAGCATATATTTAAAAATATGCAAGAGACTGGCACTGTGTTTCAAAACGGACTTTCTAAAATGGTGCCGGTAACACTTCTGGTTTCGGCACCCGGAAAACGTCATGACGCAGGGAGGCATCTTGACGATGAATGATGACGTAAGTGAAAACGTCATGACGCAATGAAGCCGGCAGACGCAGAGTGATGACGTAAGCGGAAGTTAGATGGAACGCCGAAAAAGGGCGCTGAATTTTGAAAATATAAGGAAGAAGATTGGAGATGAAGAAACCAGACCACTTGAGAAAGGCTGTTAGTGCCGAAACGCGTCATGGTATATTACAAGGACATTTTACCTGTATTTATTACAAGTTATTTTATATGTAGTTTTTTAATAATAAAATTAGATTGTATTGGATCCTGCCTTTTGGAGTGATTTTAAAGAGTACTTCCAGTGCGGATTCATTGGGATCGTTACAGGACGTCCAGAGTTGAAAAGTTCTCATCTCCATACAAGCCCTAAGTCTGAGTCAGCTTTTTAAGTGACTCAGAAATATGTGAGTTTAACCAGTCACATGAAAAACATTTGCACATATTTTAAACAGTATTACCCTATGTTTCTGTGTTTTATGTTTTATTATTTTAGATATTCCAACTAAACAAGTTCTGGTAAAATATTATATTTGCATGTATTGAGTGCTCTCACCATACTTTTATCTTTTGCACATTTGAGGTACTGTATATTTTGTATATATTTTTTGTACCTGAGAGATCATTGAATCATAGGTATTTCTCACGCAATTATCTCAGGCACAAAGGATTCTGGGTATGAAACCCCTGTATTATTGTATTGGAGACCCCATGTAGGGGTCTGTGCATAAAAGCCGTGTGTGGTTGGAAATAAATCAGTTGAATACCAGAACTATGTTTTGTATGGTTACAGGGAAAATGGATGTCTGCTGGTTTTTATGGTTCCAGTCTGGCTGATAGAAGGAATTAGTGGAGGTAACCAGTCGGGTTACCCATGGTCCGCTACAATACACACGCCTGTTCGATCGTGCACTTCCAAATGTAAATAAGCTTATCCTGAGAGAGTTTCTTAATAATTGTCATCATTAAAATCTAACTTAATAAATTAGTTCTCATTCTCTCCTAATTGCATGCAAAGTACATTTAATAAACAATTGGAATACAATTAAACTAGCCTGAGATATTAACTTGTGAAAGTGTGACAGTTGCATCATACTGACTGTAATAAAAACCACCGGAGGCTCGTCCATAGGTGCATCTGGAGCAGCACCCCACCAGCTTTTCATGCAGAAAAAAAACTAAAGAATTTTTTTTTTCTGTTTGATTTCTAAAATTTCTAAAACAAAAATGTGTTCTGTCTCTTTAAATATTAGTACTGCACTTACCCTTTTTCCTTTTACCCTTATTCTCCTGAGCCAGTGGTCCCCAAACCAGTCCTCGTGGCCCACCAACAAACAAGGATTGATGTATTTCCCTGTTTATTACAATGGAGACATTGACAAAACCTGGACTGGTCTTGAGGGCTCCCCAGCTTCCTTCATGTTATGTATGTCAACTTCTGTCACTAGCTCCCTCCGTGTTATGTATGTCACTAGCTCCCTCCATGTTTTGTATGTCACCTTCTGTCCCCAGCTCCCTCCATGTTATGTATGCCACATTCTGTCCCCAGCTCCCTCCATGTTATGTATGTCACTGTGACGGAACGCTGGCACTCCGACTGAGTACCTCCGCCAATCGATGCTCCTAGTGCTCGCTGAGGACTCCAAGCACTCCAACCGACACCATCAGCACTGCAGACCCCACTTCCAGCGATGCAACTGCGCCGGGGTCTCTGCTGTTTCCACCCACCCTGGACCCAAGGCCAGGATCCAGCTTCCAGTGGGTGAACCTCTCTTTCCCCAGAGAGCAGGAACAGGAACAAATCAAGCTATTGCAAGAGCTTCCTCTGGGGAGTAAGTGATTATAGCAATCCCCAGAGCAGGGCCGGACTGGGAGAAAAATTCGGCCCGGGCATTTTTTTAACACAGCGGCCCACTAAAAAGGGGGCAGGGCAGAGGAGGTGTGTTTTGTCATCACCAATGACAAACACGCCCTTCTCTCAAAGTGAGCATGTTGGTTCAATGCTCTTCCAGGGCAGACCATGCGCAGAGCTCTGCTGAAGAGCTCTAGCATGAGAAAAAAGTCCTGTATTTGTTCTGCACAGTGCAAACAAAATTAATAACATGCTTGCACTGTGTTTCCTTGCAACTTGTCTCTGGTGTCTTTATAAATGGATACCAGGAGACAAAAGCCAGGAAAGAGTATTGTGCATGTGTTTGGAGCCTGCTTGTGGTATTGCGTGTGTGTAGAGTGAGCTGGCCGTGGTGTGGTATTGTGTAATAAGGTCGGTTTTAGTCGTGTTGTGTTTGTGGTGTAATGTGATGCATATGTGGCTCAGGGACCCCCTCCAGCCCGGCTCTGGAAAGGGGTTAAAACTTACCTTTTCCAGCGCCGGGCGGGGAGCTCTCCTCCTCCGATCCGCCCCGTCGGCTGAATGCGCACGCGCGGCAAGAGCTGCGCGCGCATTCAGCCGGTCGCATAGGAAAGCATTTATAATGCTTTCCTATGGACGCTTGCAGCTCTCACTGTGATTTTCACAGTGAAAAGCACAGGAGCGCCTCTAGCGGCTGTCAATGAGACAGCTGCTAGAGGCTTTGGGGGAAGGCTTAACCCATTGATAAACATAGCAGTTTCTCTAAAACTGCTATGTTTATAAAACAATGGGTTAACCCTAGAAGGACCTGGCACCAAGACCACTTCATTAAGCTGAAGTGGTCTGGGTGGCTAGAGTGGTCCTTTAAGAGTGTAGTGTGTGTGTGTGTGTGTACATATATATATATATATATATATATTTGGAAGTATTGTGTATGTGTGTGGTGCAGTGTGTTGGGGGGGGTTCTGTGTGTATGTGAGGGGTGCAGTGATGTGTGTGTGTGAGGGTGCGGTGTGGGAGTGATGCGGTGTGAGAGTGCCGTGTGAGCCTAGTGCCCTGTGTGAGATGGGTGTGAGAGTGCTGAGGGGTGAGAGAGTGCTGTGTGTGTGTGAGAGTGCTGTGTGAGTCTCAGCGGTGTGTGTGTGAGAGTGCTCTGTGAGAGTGCTCTGTGAGAGTGTCCGGTTAGAACACTGACACTGTGTGTGAGAACAAAGAGGCTACTACTGATCAATTACCCGTTCGCAACAATGTTGCAACGGGTAATTGAGGACACACTTCACACAGGGGAGGTCTGGTTGTTCGGTAGTTTCATTCGAATAAACTAAGGGAATGAAACTACCGAACAATCAGAGAAATACAATTCTGTTTAATACATAGAAAATACAGCAGATACACGGATGCAGGTTTATACAGTATATTTGTAGGGTCGTCTGGTGCCATCCGCTACAGTGGCCACCCAGTAACTCCACAGTATGTCCCCAGATGGTTCTTAAAGGGCCAGCAGCAGCACAACACAAATCCATTATGCCCAGATCATGTCTTTAAAGGGCAATATATCCCAGGGCCATAGTCACAGGGCAAGAGGCGGGCAAGCAGTCCTCTCCAGGCACAAGTGGCGAAGGGCACTTCGTCACAGTCACCTTCTGTCACAACTCCCTCCATGTTATGTATGTCACCTTCTGTCACTAGCTCCCTCCATGTTATGTATGTCACCTTCTGTCCCCAGCACCCTCAATGTTCTGTATGTCACCTTCTGTCACTAGCTCCCTCCATGTTATGTATGTCACCTTCTGTCACTAGCTCCCTCCATGTTATGCATGTCACCTTCTGTCACTAGCTCCCTCCATGTTATGTGTCATCTTCTGTCCCCAGCTCCCTCCATGTTATGCATGTCACCGTCTGTCCCCAGCTCCCTCCATGTTATGTATGTCACCGTCTGTCCCCAGCTCTCTCCATGTTATGTATGTCACCTTCTGTCACAAGCTCCCTCCATGTTATGTATGTCACCTTCTGTCCCCAGCTCCCTCCATGTTATGGATGTCATCTTTTGTCCTCAGCCTGTTTCCTGGACAAACTACTTTGACGGCATCTTGTGGCCAAACTCTGTATTACACTTTTAATTAGAGTTTAAGCTCAAAATAGGCAATGTATTTTACTCATTATTAGGAATATGTCTATATGGTATCTCCCACATGTTTGGAGGAAGAATAACCATATTTGCATATTATTTTTTTCAAACAGAATACGGCTCCTTTCGGGTGGGCTGTGTATACAAAAAGTCCTAAAGTGAATAAAAAACAGCAGCTCTATACACTTTATTATTATTAGTATTATTATTGCCATTTATATAGCGCCAACATATTCCATAGTGCTTTACAATATTATGAGAGGGGAGATTTAACTATAAATAGGACAATTCCAAAAAACTTACAGGAACGATAGGTTGAAGGGGACCCTGCTCAAAAGAGCTTACAGTCTACAGGAGGTGGGGTGTAAAACACATGATCAGGAAATAGCAATCAAATAAGGTGGGAGTGAAGCAGAGTTGGAGGAGAGAATAAAGTGCTGCCCTTTAGGAGAGATATGTGAGATAGAGGTTACTCTGAGAGGCCATAACCTTTCCTAAAGAGATGAGTTAGGAAGGCAGGCTATTCCATAGGAAGGAAGCTGCCCGTGAGAAGTCCTGCTAGCGTGAGTTGGCTGTAGTTGGATGTGCGAGCAGCGGTCAGGAGGTGGTCACAGGCAGAGCGGAGAGACCGAGAAGGGCCATACCTATGGATCTGTGAAGAGTTGTAAGAAGGGCTAGAGTTGTTCAGTGTGGAATTCCGGCTCAACCGCACCAAAAACTTGAAATCTGTAAAGTGGTATAAGTAAAACCTACACCTTCAATGGGGTGCTTTCTGTAAAATAAATGTGTGTATGGGGTAACTTTACGTTATCTTGTTAAAATCTTAAACTTGTGGTACATATAAAAAATAACAATTAGACACAATATAGTGCAGATGGTATTTAAAATGAACAAAATAAATTCTTGAGAAGTAGGTTCAATCACATTTAAAGGAACCCATATATTTATACAATGGCTCCATAACTTGACTTTTATTATTTTAGAAAAACACAATATGTGCTGGCACTCAATTACGTAAGGTGCAGGTATTCGAGGTTTAACCCCACAGCAACCTCCTAATCTCAATCATAAACAAATATGAATACTGCACTCAAAAAATTGCAATGAAACTTATTGCTAATCCTGCATTCAATTTCAAAATATTTATTGTAATGGTTTTAGATAAATTCATAAAGATAATAGTATTTCTTCATGGTAACACTCATATCATCCTATATACATAAACTATTTACATATATATATACACACAGGATCCTCCCTCATCCATGATAAAGTTCATAATCTATATATCTATATACAGTAGGTAATGATCCAAAAAATAGAAAAAAATAAATGAAAAAATAGAAAAAATCCAACCGAAAAAAGAAAAAAAAGAAAAATATATAATTATAAAAACGTAATACAGTCCTGATCGATAGCAGTCCAAAATATAGTGCACTAGATGGTTCACCGTTTATGGGTGGATCTCACCAATGTAGAAGTTGCTTTTTGATATACACAGTAGGAGGATACTGAAGTCTGCAGATGATAATGTGATAGAAGAGGACAAAAACGATTCCTGTTTAGTGAAGAAACGATCATATCATCAACTCTCTGTATGATCTGGTCAGTATAGCAGGTCGCTGGGCAATCCTTTAAGTGGCCTGCGCGCTCGGGACGTTCATGTCCCTTCGATGGCCCCTGTTCTCTCCGACCTTTTATTATTTTAGGGCAGCACCTTATCTCTCGTCCTCTTTAAACTGCTCTCAAAGAAAAATAAAAGGAAGAATGTAAACCAATGTGTAGACTGTCAATAAAAGCAGGTAGAAAAACGTGGAATAGGTTGAATATCCACTTCATTTCACTTGGTCCTAGACATTTGGTAAAATCTCCTCCACGCCAGATCCTTGTAGCTTTCTGGATGCCCATGAACTTGAGGCCACTAGGGTCACTGTTATGTTTAAATTTGAAGTGCTGTGATACGATGTGTCCTTCGTAATCCCTTTTAATAACACCAATATGTTTTTCCACGTGTATGTGCAAATTGTGTCTAGTGCGGCCTACATTTTATTCCACAAAATATATTACATATATATCACTGAGTGATAAGTGATCAATTCTTTTACAGACAATTCTTCATCTTTATTAGAGTTTTTGAATGTGGTGATGTGTCTCTCTTTATTATTTGAACTCCTAAATGCTAGGCATACTCCACATCAGAGGAAACCCTTTTTAAATGTTACATTTCGGCAAGGTTGGCAAAAAGGGGCATTGAACAGTTCCAGAACTATGCACCTGAGGAAGGCTTTTAAGGGTGCAGATTGGTGTGTCTCCTAGACCAGGAGGCTCTTAGACTTGACTTAAACCTTCTTGCTAAACTTCCAATAATTTCAGTTTCCGTCTTAGACTATTTACTATTAAGCTTTCCTACAGCCCCCGCTTAATG
>OW240920.1:2066182-2076205 GCA_933207985.1 Pelobates cultripes | reverse complement strand
AACTAAGTGCATTTACATTAGATAGAAAAAAAAAATCCAAAAAAAGCATACCCTTATCCCTAACCTAGCTATGTTTTTCCCTATCTTATGAACAGCAGCTACACTTTCCCTCCTCTTACTAAGCATGCAGCTTGAGAATGAATCTAAAATGGATGCTGTCCAGTAGGTGGGAGGGTCTGCTAGGGAGGCTGTGCTGCTAATTGGCTGGAATGTGTCTGCTGACTGTGAGGTACAGGGTCAAAGTTTACTCAATGATGACGAATAGGGGGCGGGTCGAACCGCGCATATGTTCGCACGCCGTGGCGAACGCGAACATGCTATGTTCGCCAGGAACCGTTCGCCAGCGAACCGTTCGGTACATCACTAATCCTAACCTGTACCATTTATTTACTTATAAAATATTTTACCAGGAAAGATACATTGAGATTTCTCTCGTTTTCAAGTATGTCCTGTGTTATAATCACATACCATACTTATACTGGTAGTACTTCCTCCTTCTGACGCAAATTTCTGAGAATCGTGTTGCTATAACAACTTGTGTGTTTCAAACTACAGATAAGGGGTAGAGGTAGAGGTTTAGACACCCCATGTGTTCCCTGTTAAGGGTTAATAAGCATGTAGGGGTTTAGAAAAATACCCCTCTCTGTCTCATTAGAGATATTTTAGCAAGAAGCTCAAGGAAGCAAGGTGAATAGTCAGTGTAAGACCTACCTAAGCGATTTGCCTTTACATGGCAGGTGGGCATTTCCCTCTACTGGGCATTGGAGTAACTAACCTCCATTTGTTTATATACACATAGGGATATGGGAAAGAGCGCAGGTAACTTTTTTCTTTGCTTTTTACTGTATGTATTGGGGCTGATGAGTGCCATGGTCATTGCTGCCACCCAGGAGTGATGGGAGTTTAAGCGCAGGACTTGTTTTTATGTATTTGTATTCACTTTTTGTATCACACAGCCTTGTTACAATGCTGCCGCATATCCCATGTGTTCCCTATTAAGGGTTAATATGTATATAGGGGTGTATATAAAAAAATACCCCCCC
The DNA here is from genome assembly GCA_933207985.1 of Pelobates cultripes. NCBI lineage: Eukaryota > Metazoa > Chordata > Amphibia > Anura > Pelobatidae > Pelobates > Pelobates cultripes. The sequence goes on along the minus strand of OW240920.1, from coordinate 2,075,162 downwards.
GCTGTCTCATTAGAGATATCTTTGCCAGAAGCTCAAGGAAGCAAGGTGAAAGGTTAGTGTAGGATCCACCTGAGAGGTTTGCCTTAACGTGGCAGGTGGGCTAAAGTCTCTCATGGCCATTGGAGTAACTAAATAACCTCCATTTGTTTAAATATACATAGCGATTTGGGAGAGAACGCAGGTAACTCTAGTTCTTTGTTTTTTACAGATTATTTAGTTCACCTTTCTTTTCAAATTGGTTTTATTAATAACATTTTTATAAAACATAACAATACAATTTTAAAACAAGAAAGTAATGAAGATAATACATCAATGAAAAATTAAAAAGAAAAAATAAAGTTAAAAATAGGCAAAAAAAAGGGGGAAGGGATCCATCAGTTTTTTGTTGATAATTAAAATAGGTCTGTAGTGTTTACAATATACATTAGAGATGCCTGATCTCCTAAAGAATGGATTTCAGGCAGGGTCCATAGCTGAGGTCCAATTAGGAGACCGACTTACGAGTGACGAATGCAGACAAGCACAGCAGATGCTGTCTTCAAAGAGGGACACGTTCTCTAATTTGCCCGGATTCACCCCACTGTGGAAGGAGTCCCACCCCGGGCAAGTTGGAGAACGTGTCCCTCTTTTTCTACCCATAGGGTAGAAACTGCCAACCAACAACCTCTGCGGCAAACCCCGTACAGAATACTAGAGGTGGTTCAGTAGAATATGAGACAGGAGATCCATGAGATGCTCCAATTGGGGGTAATCTAACCATTTAAAAGTCCTTGGGCTTCCCCTGTAGTCCTAGCCCCAAAACGCAATGGAACCACCCGGTTCTGCATGGACTACAGGAGACTCAACGACAAGAGAGTCTCGGATGTGTACCCTGTGCCTTGTATAGACAAGCTCTTAGACAGGATGGCTCATGGTCAGTACCTCAACACTATAGATTTATGTAAGGGGTGCTGGCTGATTCTGTTAGTGGCAGATGCTACTGCGAAGTCACCATTCATCACTCCGTTTGGACAATACCAGTTTAAGGTAATGCCATTCGAAATGAAGACTGTCCTGGCCACTTTCCAAAGGATGGTGGACAGGCTGTAAGATGGCCTCCAGGATTATGCTTGCACATACCTGGATGAAATTTCCCTATACAGTGATACTTAAGAGGAGCATCTGGTATATGAAGGAGCTATATTGGATAAGATCAGAGAGGCAGGGTTAACGTTAAAGTCCAGCAGAAGTGTGGGAAGCAGAAACCCAAGCCAGCCCAGATTGGGACGGTAGCAAATTGGCCCTTCCCCCACAAAAAGACCCAAGTGATGACCCTTTTTTAGGGACTGACGGCTATTATAGAATTTTTTTTCCTCACTGAGATTACCTGCAAAAATTTACTGTGTCAAGTAAACTGGACTCCAGAGTACAAGCAAGCATTTCAGAAACTTATGAGAACTCTGGTGTATGCACCCGTCCTGGCAGCTCCTAATACAAATAAATGTTTTCTCATCTACACAGAAGCCTCCCTGTTTGGATTGGGAGCAGTTCGGAGACAATGGCTGAGTACACCCAGTAGCTTACCTTAGCTGAAAGCTACTACCCATGGAGGTGAGCTACACCACCATAGAAAAGGAGTGTCTGGCAGTGGTGTGGGCCCTTAAACTTCAGCCCTGCATTTATGTACAGCAATTTACACTTCTCATGGATCAAAACCCATTGGTATGGCTTAACTGGGTCGCTGGAGACAATGCCAGGCTATTACAGTGGAACCTGTCATTACAGCCTTATGACTTCACATTCATTATTGATCCGGTACGCAAAACAGAAACACTGATGGGTTGTCATGACAAAAAGAACTGGAGAAGTGATCTGTGACTACTCCCTTGGACATCCCCAAGCTGAACCGTGAGGATCAGGCTATGTATGCTGGCTTGTGGTTAAGGGAAGCTGTGTGTCGGAACCTACCAACAATTTTGTTTGTTTTTTCCCATTTCCGTTCGGGAGATATTGTATACGAACCTCCTCCATTTGTCTCCTGACCGAGGACCACCCCTGTACCTCATTAGAACGTTCACACCAGCAACTTAAGTGCAAAACCGCAAGGGAAGTAATAAATTAATGCTTCCACCCGGTGGCCGCCATTTCGTATAACCAAATGCACATGGTCGACAAAATAATGGTGGCCATTTTGTCTCCTGAATGTGGGCAGCGACACTTGGTTGTTGAGTGCCTGGAACTCTTTTCAGCTAGGCACTCGCACAAACTGTGTTAAAGATTAGACTGCTGCCCGTTCTACTTCCCGACCAACTATGTGAACGACATTCGGGAGATGTAAACTACCGGTAGCATTCTTACTCTGAAATTAAGAGAATCCCTTGCATGTTGTTCGAACAGGAACCCCCAAACAGTGTCCAGCCAAGACACGTTTTTCCTTGGAACTGTTTTGGGCTAGTGCCTCGTGTCCGGCCGGTCAAAACTTTACCTCAATGGCATTCCCGTTTCACCCAACCGATATAAGTGATATTTGGATGTTATACACTGAGGATATAAACTTTGTGGGGTTGCTGGGGTTGCATGGTGGGGGCACATTTGAGGTACTTTTAAGAATAGAGGCTGTGAAGACTCATTGGAGAGGGGGCGATATAGACAGCCTCCTCAGTAAAAGTGAGATGAAGTGGATTTTTAATATGGAATCATTGTCCCCATATGGTTTGAATATTGACTTTGAGATTAATTCATGTATATAGTTTTATGTAATTTATCAGTACTTTTGACCTGTTAAGAATTTTATAGGATTTTTATTATTCTATTTTACTAGTTTTTATTTATTTTTTATTTTTTATTTTTTTAATAATTTTTTTTATATTATTATTTTTTATTTTATTATCTTTTATATTCCTTATATCCATTTATTTGCCTCTAATGTTACTTTTAAAGTTTATTGAAAGATTTTAAATATGTTTTTTATGTGTATTTCTAGATAATGTTGTTCCCTCTCTTTTTAGTAGGTTGGGAGTGCCCCCTTTCTGGATTTGTTTTTATTGGGTCAATCTTGAGTGTTTATTAATGATGGTATTTCCTTTTTTTGGTAAATATATAGAGCATATATTTAAAAATATGCAAGAGACTGGCACTGTGTTTCAAAACGGACTTTCTAAAATGGTGCCGGTAACACTTCTGGTTTCGGCACCCGGAAAACGTCATGACGCAGGGAGGCATCTTGACGATGAATGATGACGTAAGTGAAAACGTCATGACGCAATGAAGCCGGCAGACGCAGAGTGATGACGTAAGCGGAAGTTAGATGGAACGCCGAAAAAGGGCGCTGAATTTTGAAAATATAAGGAAGAAGATTGGAGATGAAGAAACCAGACCACTTGAGAAAGGCTGTTAGTGCCGAAACGCGTCGTGGTATATTACAAGGACATTTTACCTGTATTTATTACAAGTTATTTTATATGTAGTTTTTTAATAATAAAATTAGATTGTATTGGATCCTGCCTTTTGGAGTGATTTTAAAGAGTACTTCCAGTGCGGATTCATTGGGATCGTTACAGGACGTCCAGAGTTGAAAAGTTCTCATCTCCATACAAGCCCTAAGTCTGAGTCAGATTTTTAAGTGACTCAGAAATATGTGAGTTTAACCAGTCACATGAAAAACATTTGCACATATTTTAAACAGTATTACCCTATGTTTCTGTGTTTTATGTTTTATTATTTTAGATATTCCAACTAAACAAGTTCTGGTAAAATATTATATTTGCATGTATTGAGTGCTCTCACCATACTTTTATCTTTTGCACATTTGAGGTACTGTATATTTTGTATATATTTTTTGTACCTGAGAGATCATTGAATCATAGGTATTTCTCACGCAATTATCTCAGGCACAAAGGATTCTGGGTATGAAACCCCTGTATTATTGTATTGGAGACCCCATGTAGGGGTCTGTGCATAAAAGCCGTGTGTGGTTGGAAATAAATCAGTTGAATACCAGAACTATGTTTTGTATGGTTACAGGGAAAATGGATGTCTGCTGGTTTTTATGGTTCCAGTCTGGCTGATAGAAGGAATTAGTGAAGGTAACCAGTCGGGTTACCCATGGTCCGCTACAATACACACGCCTGTTCGATCGTGCACTTCCAAATGTAAATAAGCTTATCCTGAGAGAGTTTCTTAATAATTGTCATCATTAAAATCTAACTTAATAAATTAGTTCTCATTCTCTCCTAATTGCATGCAAAGTACATTTAATAAACAATTGGAATACAATTAAACTAGCCTGAGATATTAACTTGTGAAAGTGTGACAGTTGCATCATACTGACTGTAATAAAAACCACCGGAGGCTCGTCCATAGGTGCATCTGGAGCAGCACCCCACCAGCTTTTCATGCAGAAAAAAAACTAAAGAATTTTTTTTTTCTGTTTGATTTCTAAAATTTCTAAAACAAAAATGTGTTCTGTCTCTTTAAATATTAGTACTGCACTTACCCTTTTTCCTTTTACCCTTATTCTCCTGAGCCAGTGGTCCCCAAACCAGTCCTCGTGGCCCACCAACAATCAAGGATTGATGTATTTCCCTGTTTATTACAATGGAGACATTGACAAAACCTGGACTGGTCTTAAGGGCTCCCCAGCTTCCTTCATGTTATGTATGCCATCTTCTGTCACTAGCTCCCTCCATGTTATGTATGTCAACTTCTGTCACTAGCTCCCTCCGTGTTATGTATGTCACTAGCTCCCTCCATGTTTTGTATGTCACCTTCTGTCCCCAGCTCCCTCCATGTTATGTATGCCACATTCTGTCCCCAGCTCCCTCCATGTTATGTATGTCACTGTGACGGAACGCTGGCACTCCGACTGAGTACCTCCGCCAATCGATGCTCCTAGTGCTCGCTGAGGACTCCAAGCACTCCAACCGACACCATCAGCACTGCAGACCCCACTTCCAGCGATGCAACTGCGCCGGGGTCTCTGCTGTTTCCACCCACCCTGGACCCAAGGCCAGGATCCAGCTTCCAGTGGGTGAACCTCTCTTTCCCCAGAGAGCAGGAACAGGAACAAATCAAGCTATTGCAAGAGCTTCCTCTGGGAGTAAGTGATTATAGCAATCCCCAGAGTGTAGGTATCCCTTCCCCCAAACATGAGCAAAGGCTTAATGCTGGAACAAGACTGATTTACTGGCACACAGAACTCACAATTTATGCAACACAAAACTCCTCCTCTGGGCCAGGCTAGATAATTGAGTTTCTACAATACACAAAGCTCAATTATCTGCTGGCCAGAAATAATACAGTTTCATAAAACACACAGGGACCCCAAAACATGCAATAACCTCATATATCCTTGGAACCGGGGGATCTGGGTGAACCACATATCCAAAATTCACCCAGATCCGTTCAGTACTTTGGAAAATACAGTTTAATGCAGATTCTGCAGAACATATACAGGCTAAATGAAAAACAATCACTGTATAATGTGTCCTCTGCTGTATAGTCCAAAACCACTGCACGATGTCTCTGTGCACCAAATACTGGCGAGATGGCACCGTGTTAAAAAGTCCAAACAGTGTCTGTGAGTTAAAATGGCCGCCATCCATTGTTCTCACCATGTGCTTCTGATACAGGAAATGGTGGCTGTAGCGGAGATGTAATATTACCCAGATTATCTCCGCTTATAATCCAAGTGGGATTCAGGAACAAGTAAATAGTCAATCCCCAGGCAAGGCTTCCAGCAGGTAAAATACAGCAATATCCCAACAGCAATCCCAATAACTGGACGACACACAGTTTCAGGAGCATAACTGACAAGCCTTTAATCACAGTCTCCTTATAAAGCATGCTCCCATGCAAGGGAGGGATTACAGTAATTATTACAGTAGCCAATCCTGTCCTGGTCCTGTCCACACATCTCCTCCCCTCAGCCAGCATCATAATCCCCTTATCCAGCACACCAATTCCCCCCATTTCTGGTTGTACCCCTAAACGTAGGGGTACCTCTTTAAATCATACATCCCCTGGTAGCCCTGATCTGGGTGAACAACATATCCAAAAATCACCCAGATCAGACCAGGGGTTCGGGAAAAGTATGGAGGGAATAAAATGACCGACCGCACGAACTGAGATAGCCGAATTCGGTTCCATGTGAATGGGCCCTGCGGTCGGTCCTGGCATAAGGGAATAAAATACACGAAAACCTCTAGCTATAGAGGCTAGGGAGGGTTCGCCTGAATCCCCTCGTTCGGTATTCTCTATCTACCGAACGTGGGGCCATTCGGTAGTTTGGAACCGAACGGACCAGGGCTGTGGAGGTCTCAGCGGTGTTCGCCTACTCGAGTGTCCGATTTTAGTTCCAGACACTCGACGGCTAAACACCGCTGTTCGGGAGTTTTAAAATGGCCACGTGTTCGTTTGTCGAATGGCGGCCACCCCCGAGAACAAAGGACGGCTACTTACTGTTCAATTACCCGTTCGCAACAATGTTGCAACGGGTAATTGAGGACACACTTCACACAGGGGAGGTCTGGTTGTTCGGTAGTTTCATTCGAATAAACTAAGGGAATGAAACTACCGAACAATCAGAGAAATACAATTCTGTTTAATACATAGAAAATACAGCAGATACACGGATGCAGGTTTATACAGTATATTTGTAGGGTCGTCTGGTGCCATCCGCTACAGTGGCCACCCAGTAACTCCACAGTATGTCCCCAGATGGTTCTTAAAGGGCCAGCAGCAGCACAACACAAATCCATTATGCCCAGATCATGTCTTTAAAGGGCAATATATCCCAGGGCCATAGTCACAGGGCAAGAGGCGGGCAAGCAGTCCTCTCCAGGCACAAGTGGCGAAGGGCACTTCGTCACAGTCACCTTCTGTCACAACTCCCTCCATGTTATGTATGTCACCTTCTGTCACTAGCTCCCTCCATGTTATGTATGTCACCTTCTGTCCCCAGCACCCTCAATGTTCTGTATGTCACCTTCTGTCACTAGCTCCCTCCATGTTATGTATGTCACCTTCTGTCACTAGCTCCCTCCATGTTATGCATGTCACCTTCTGTCACTAGCTCCCTCCATGTTATGTGTCATCTTCTGTCCCCAGCTCCCTCCATGTTATGCATGTCACCGTCTGTCCCCAGCTCCCTCCATGTTATGTATGTCACCGTCTGTCCCCAGCTCTCTCCATGTTATGTATGTCACCTTCTGTCACAAGCTCCCTCCATGTTATGTATGTCACCTTCTGTCCCCAGCTCCCTCCATGTTATGGATGTCATCTTTTGTCCTCAGCCTGTTTCCTGGACAAACTACTTTGACGGCATCTTGTGGCCAAACTCTGTATTACACTTTTAATTAGAGTTTAAGCTCAAAATAGGCAATGTATTTTACTCATTATTAGGAATATGTCTATATGGTATCTCCCACATGTTTGGAGGAAGAATAACCATATTTGCATATTATTTTTTTCAAACAGAATACGGCTCCTTTCGGGTGGGCTGTGTATACAAAAAGTCCTAAAGTGAATAAAAAACAGCAGCTCTATACACTTTATTATTATTAGTATTATTATTGCCATTTATATAGCGCCAACATATTCCATAGTGCTTTACAATATTATGAGAGGGGAGATTTAACTATAAATAGGACAATTCCAAAAAACTTACAGGAACGATAGGTTGAAGGGGACCCTGCTCAAAAGAGCTTACAGTCTACAGGAGGTGGGGTGTAAAACACATGATCAGGAAATAGCAATCAAATAAGGTGGGAGTGAAGCAGAGTTGGAGGAGAGAATAAAGTGCTGCCCTTTAGGAGAGATATGTGAGATAGAGGTTACTCTGAGAGGCCATAACCTTTCCTAAAGAGATGAGTTAGGAAGGCAGGCTATTCCATAGGAAGGAAGCTGCCCGTGAGAAGTCCTGCTAGCGTGAGTTGGCTGTAGTTGGATGTGCGAGCAGCGGTCAGGAGGTGGTCACAGGCAGAGCGGAGAGACCGAGAAGGGCCATACCTATGGATCTGTGAAGAGTTGTAAGAAGGGCTAGAGTTGTTCAGTGTGGAATTCCGGCTCAACCGCACCAAAAACTTGAAATCTGTAAAGTGGTATAAGTAAAACCTACACCTTCAATGGGGTGCTTTCTGTAAAATAAATGTGTGTATGGGGTAACTTTACGTTATCTTGTTAAAATCTTAAACTTGTGGTACATATAAAAAATAACAATTAGACACAATATAGTGCAGATGGTATTTAAAATGAACAAAATAAATTCTTGAGAAGTAGGTTCAATCACATTTAAAGGAACCCATATATTTATACAATGGCTCCATAACTTGACTTTTATTATTTTAGAAAAACACAATATGTGCTGGCACTCAATTACGTAAGGTGCAGGTATTCGAGGTTTAACCCCACAGCAACCTCCTAATCTCAATCATAAACAAATATGAATACTGCACTCAAAAAATTGCAATGAAACTTATTGCTAATCCTGCATTCAATTTCAAAATATTTATTGTAATGGTTTTAGATAAATTCATAAAGATAATAGTATTTCTTCATGGTAACACTCATATCATCCTATATACATAAACTATTTACATATATATATACACACAGGATCCTCCCTCATCCATGATAAAGTTCATAATCTATATATCTATATACAGTAGGTAATGATCCAAAAAATAGAAAAAAATAAATGAAAAAATAGAAAAAATCCAACCGAAAAAAGAAAAAAAAGAAAAATATATAATTATAAAAACGTAATACAGTCCTGATCGATAGCAGTCCAAAATATAGTGCACTAGATGGTTCACCGTTTATGGGTGGATCTCACCAATGTAGAAGTTGCTTTTTGATATACACAGTAGGAGGATACTGAAGTCTGCAGATGATAATGTGATAGAAGAGGACAAAAACGATTCCTGTTTAGTGAAGAAACGATCATATCATCAACTCTCTGTATGATCTGGTCAGTATAGCAGGTCGCTGGGCAATCCTTTAA
>OW240920.1:2040778-2066082 GCA_933207985.1 Pelobates cultripes | reverse complement strand
GTGGGGGGGGGACAGTGTGTGAGCAGTGTGTGTGTGTGAAGGTTGTAGTATGTGAGTGAGGGCGGCAGTGTATGTCAGGGATGCAGTGTATGTGTGGGACAGTATGTGTGTGTAACAGTTCCAGTGTGTGTGTGAGTATTGCAGTGTATGTGTGAGTGTGGGCAATGTGTGTGTATGGGGCGGCAGTGTATGGGGGCAGTGTGTGTGTATGGGGAGCAGTGTGTGTATGGTGGGCAGTGTGTGTGTATGGGGAAGCAATATTTGTGTATGGGGGAGCAGTATGTGTGTATGGGGGCAGTATGTGTGTATGGGAGGGAAGTATGTGTGTATGGGGGCAGTATGTGTGTATGGGGGCAGTATGGGGGCTATGTGTGTGTGTGTTAAGGGTAGGGGGGGGCTTTTTTTTAATAATATATATCTTTATTTAATTTAAAAAAAAAATATCCTATGTCCCCCCTCCCTTCTTACCTTTACTGGGGAGGAGGGGGGACATATTTTCATCCCTGGTGGTCCCAGTGGGATTCCTTGGTGGTCCCAGTGGTGAGAGTGAACTCTAGCCCGCGCTCCCGGGCTAGAGTTCACTCTCGCGAGATTTGGAGCGTTGCCGCGGTAACCACGGCAACGCTCCAAATCTCGCGAGAGGAGGACCCGGAGGAGCTGCAGACTGAGCTCCCGGGTCCTTCCTCTCCCTCCCTCCGCCGCCGGCTGCCAGCATGGTGCCTGCGGCCCGGGGAGGGAGATCTCTGATCTCCCTCCGGTCTGCAGGCACATTGCAGGGCTAGCACCTGCATGTCCTGGCAGGGGAGGGAGACCGGCGGATTTCTCGGGGGGGGCAATTGCCCTGTTGCCCCCCCCCTGGATCCGCCAGTGACTCCCTCTAACATGTAAACTCACTGAGCAGGGCCCTCACTCCCTCTGTTACTGTGTCACTATACCCCACTCCCTCTAACATGTAAACTCACTGAGCAGGCCCCTCAACTCTCTGTTACTGTGTCACTCATACCCTGCACTCCCCCAACATGTAAACCTCACTGAGCACCCCTCAACCTCCAAGCAGCCACTGTGTCACTATACCCCACTCCCTCTAACATGTAAACTCACTGAGCAGGCCCTCAATCCTCTGTTACTGTGTCACTATACCCCACTCCCTCTAACATGTAAACTCACTGAGCAGGGCCCTCAATCCCTCTGTTACTGTGTCACTATACCCCACTCCCTCCAGCATGTAAACTCACTGAGCAGGCCCTCAATCCCTCCGTTACTGTGTCACTATTCCCCACTCCCTCTAACATGTAAACTCACTGAGCAGGCCCTCAATCCCTCTGTTACTGTGTCACTATACCCCACTCCCTCTAACATGTAAACTCACTGAGCAAGGCCCTCAATCCCTCTGTTCCTGTGTCACTATACCCCACTCCCTCTAACATGTAACCTCACTGAGCAGGCCCTCAATCCCTCTGTTACTGTGTCACTATACCCCACTCCCTCTAACATGTAAACTCAATGAGCAGGGCCCTCAATCACTCTGTTACTGTGTCACTATACCCCACTCCCTCTAACATGTGTAAACTCACTTACAGGGCCTCAACTCCTCTGTTACCTGTGTCACTATACTCCCACTCCCCCAACATGTGCAAACTCACTGAGCAGGCCTCAATCCCTCTGTTACCGTGTGTCACTATACCCCACCCCCAACATGTAAACTCACTGAGCAGGGCCCTCAATCCCTGTTACCGTGTCACTCATACCCCACCTCTAACATGTAAGCCTCACTGAGCAGGCCCTCAATCCCCCAAGCCACTGTGTCACTCATACCCTGCACCCTCTAACATGTAAACCTCACCGAGCTGGCCCTAATCCCTCTGTTACCGTGTGTCACTATATACCCCACTCCTCTTAACATGTAAACTCACTGAGCAGGCCCTCAATCCCTCTTTTACTGTGTCACTATACCCCACTCCCTCTAACATGTAAACTCACTGAGCAGGCCCTCAATCCCTCTGTTACTGTGTCACTATACCCCACTCCCTCTAACATGTAAACTCACCGAGCAGGCCCTCAATCCCTCTGTTACTGTGTCACTATACCCCACTCCCTCTAACATGTAAACTCACTGAGCTGGCCCTCAATCCCTCTGTTACTGTGTCACTATACCCCACTCCCTCTAACATGTAAACTCACTGAGCAGGCCCTCAATCCCTCTGTTACTGTGTCACTATACCCCACTCCCTCTAACATGTAAGCTCACTGAGCAGGCCCCCGCTCCCTCTAACATGTAAACTCACTGAGCAGGGCCCTCAATCCCTCTGTTACTGTGTCACTATACCCCACTCCCTCTAACATGCAAGCTCACTGAGCAGGGCCCTCAATCCCCTCTAACATGTAACCTCACTGAGCAGGCCCTCAATCCCTCTGTTACTGTGTCACTATACCCCACTCCCTCTAACATGTAAACTCACTGAGCAGGGCCCTCAATCCCTCTGTTACTGTGTCACTATACCCCACTCCCTCTAACATGTAAACTCACTGAGCAGGCCCTCAATCCCTCTGTTACTGTGTCACTATACCCCACTCCCTCTAACATGTAAACTCACTGAGCAAGGCCCTCAATCCCTCTGTTACTGTGTCACTATACCCCACTCCCTCTAACATGTAAACTCGCTGAGCAGGCCCTCAATCCCTCTGTTACTATCACTATACCCCACTCCCTCTAACATGTAACCTCACTGAGCATGACCCTCAATCCCTCTGTTACTGTGTCACTATACCCCACTCCCTCTAACATGTAAACTCACTGAGCAGGCCCTCAATCCCTCTGTTACTGTGTCACTATACCCCACTCCCTCTAACATGTAAACTCACTGAGCAGGGCCCTCAATCCCTCTGTTACTGTGTCACTATACCCCACTCCCTCTAACATGTAAGCTCACTGAGCAGGCCCTCAATCCCTCTGTTACTGTGTCACTATACCCCACTCCCTCTAACATGTAACCTCACTGAGCAGGCCTCAATCCCTCTGTTACTGTGTCACTATACCCCACTCCCTCTAACATGTAAACTCACTGAGCAGGCCCTCAATCCCTCTGTTACTGTGTCACTATACCCCACTCCCTCTAACATGTAAACTCACTGAGCAGGCCCTCAATCCCTCTGTTACTGTCACTATACCCCACTCCCTCTAACATGTAAACTCACTGAGCAGCCCCTCAATCCCTCTGTTACTGTCACTATACCCCACTCCCTCTAACATGTAAACTCACTGAGCAGGCCCTCAATCCCTCTGTTACTGTGTCACTATACCCCACTCCCTCTAACATGTAAACTCACTGAGCAGGCCCTCAATCCCTCTGTTACTGTGTCACTATACCCCACTCCCTCTAACATGTAAACTCACTGAGCAGGCCCTCAATCCCTCTGTTACTGTGTCACTATACCCCACTCCCTCTAGCATGTAAGCTCACTGAGCAGGACCCTCAATCCCTCTGTTACTGTGTGTACAACTTGTCGGGCTAGAAATATGTGTTTGTTAGTCCACCCATTGTACATTGCTATGGAATTTGTTGGCACTTTAGAAATAATAATAATAATGATGATAATAATAATAACAGAGCTTGAATAACCTGTATGAGTCCACAATATAAAGAATTTAAATAAAAACCAAATAAAACCCCAAAAACTGATTTTGAAATAGAACTGCCATAAAGAGAGACAATGAGATATAATAATTGATGAATTAACAAACACACAGATTAATGGTAAAGTAAGAATGGTCTGGTATGCCTATTGCAACACCCAGAAATGAGGGAGTCTGACTTATAGTGGAATGTCTCAAACTGGATGTGGGCAGAAGTTTCACCAAATACTCTGCCTGAAACTGAAGTGGTTTGGTATGCTCCTAAGATTAGGTGCGATGGGGTCCAGGAGTCAGTCCACTTAAAAAGGCTTCTCTATGTCCAGATAATTAGGAGAAATACACAGCAATGGTATATATGGGGTGTATGACTTTAAATCTGCTAGAGGCAGAGTCAAATTGTTACACACCAAAATACTCTACTTGTAACTCAAAGATTTTCTACAGTTTCCATCTTTGAGTTACAAGTAGAGTATTTTGGTGTGTAACAATTTGACTCTGCCTCTAGCAGATTTAAAGTCATACACCCCATATATACCATTGCTGTGTATTTCTCCTAATTATCTGGACATAGAGAAGCCTTTTTAAGTGGACTGACTCCTGGACCCCATCGCACCTAATCTTAGGAGCATACCAAACCACACAGATTAATGGAAATAAAGTGACAGAGTGAATTAGTCAAACATTGCTCTTCCTTTTTTTTCCCAATCCTTTCATTATTGCACAATTAATCATCTCTTGGGAAATCTCGAATAGAGGTGAGAAGAACAATAATTCCTGTACGATGCCAGCCAACGCCCAAATGAAACCAACATGACTTTTGATCTGTCATTTACTGAATAAAAGAATATAAAATTGATCAGAATGGTGATGTGTATTTAAATTAGTCTGGGATCTCCCTCTTCCCTCAGACATTATAAGTACCTTCAAAATTCCCAATGGATTCAGAGGAAACACTTAGTCTGGTTGTGATCGCAAAACATAAGATCATAATGATCTCCAATTTTTTATCCAGAGTACACGTGCTTCTGCTGCTCTTCTCCTTACTCTCATCAGGTGAGTGGATGTTAGTGGATGGGGGGGTTAGTGGATGGGGGCGTTATGCATGAATATATTGCAAAGGGCTAAAGGTCAAATGAATATATTTCCTTAATGGTTCCTAATGGTTTCTTTAAATGTCTAATCAGACTCGTCTTCTGGAGAAGACATTATTCCAACATGTTCTAAGGGAATCTGACTTCTATTGCTTTATAAAAGTTTTTAAAAAAAAAGTTATTTATTTATTTACTTATTTTTGTATTTCTTATTTATTTTTGTATTCCTTTATTTATTTCCTGTGGCTCTAATTGGAGTTACCCATTAAGCTAGCTACTGGGAAGCCACGTTGGCATCACCTTCAGCATCTGCCTAAAGAAATGTTTTCAGAGATTCAGGAACAAAATGCAAATAATCTACGTTAATGTATACTATGAATTATTTTATGTAATCTGGGATGATCAGACATGAATAACATTATCCACAGATTAAAGCATAACTTTCTCATGTTAAGCATAAAGACAGTGAGAGAAACAGATAGAGAGAGAGAGACAGAGAGACAGAGAGAGAACAACTGAGGGAGGGGAACAAAAAGACAGGGACAGAGACAGAAACAGAGAGCGTGAGGGACAAATAGAGACAGAGAACAGAGAGAGTGTAGCCCCGTGAAGCGAGCACAGTTTAGTGAAGGGAGCTTGGATGCGGAATAGGTAGATATATACTAGGATTGTTGGGTTGGGTATATATCTATATATATATAGGCAGCCATTATAGCACCAGTTAATTTTAATTACTTACCAGTCTGGCTTTGTCCCTCCCTCCGTCCCTGGTTAGTCTGTGTCTATCATCTTTGGGCCCCTGTGGTCAAAGTGGCGGGGCTGGGAAAGTGAAGGTAAAGGGGGATAGGGTCTTTTAATTAAGAAAATGAGCAGGGCTAGTTAGGGCAGTTGGTTAAACATGGAGGTATGCTGAGAAACCCAAAGGGGTAGGAGTATTTGTGTATGTTAAGAAAATGTTTTTGCATTTTATTTGTTGTTTTTGTTCGGTTATATTGGTAATGGTATTGTTTATGTACGTGGGTTATTGGCTGGGGTGGGGTCCATGGCTTGTCGGTATGTAAGTTATATTAAATATATATAATGGCCATTGGAGTAACTAAATGACCTCCATTTGTCTAAATATACATAGGGATTAAGAAAAGCGTGCAGGTAACTTTTTTCTTTGGTTTTTGCTACATATTATATATATATATATTTATTAAAGCTGTGGACAAATGTTCCCATTTATATATTTGTAGTGTCAGTGTATTATATGGGGGGTTGTGTTGGTAAGTTTTTTATATCAATCTGCACCTACATTCTAATGCAGTCATTCAAAACCACAACTCACAAACACAATAAGAAATTAGAGAGATGGAACCAGAATTATTAGTGGTTATGGTGCTTAGAGTACCAGATTAATATAACACAATATTTCAGGTTAAATCGAATAATGATAGTATTTGCAGTTCTAACTTTACCAATGTACCTTTAACTCTTACAGTATTTGCAGCTCCGACCACCATGCCACCTGTGACTACAGCATCACTGGCAACTGCTGCTGAATCAACCACAGCAACGTCAACTACCACTACACATGGCACTAGCATAGCTACGTCCAGTGACATGATAACTCTAAGCAGCACAGTTACCTCTGGTACCACTGCCAACACCACTCTGCCAAGCACCAGTGCGGCAACTAGCACCACACAAGAATCTATCACCACACAATCATCGAGTATCACACCATCTTCTAGCACCACACAATCATCGAGTATCACATCATCATCTAGCACCACACAATCATCGAGTATCACATCATCATCTAGCACCACACAATCATTAAGCAACACACCATCTTCTAGCACCACACAATCATTGAGTAGCACACCATCATCAAGCACCACACAAACTCCATTGAGTGACATGATAACTTTGAGCAGCACAGTTGCCTCTGGTACCACTGCCAACACCGCTCAACCAAGCACCACACAAGAATCTAGCAGCTCAGAATCATCTAGAACCACACCATCAACGAGTAGCACAAAATCATCTAGAACCACACGAGAATCTAGCAGCACAGACTCATTGAGTAGCACAGAATTATCTAGCAGTACAACTCCACCTAGCCCCACACAAGAGTCTAGCAGCTCAGATTCATCTAGCACTGCACAAGAATCTAGAACCACACAAGAATCTAGAACCACACAAGAATCTAGCAGTAGAGCTCCATCTAGCACCACACACGGATCCAGCAGCACAGCTTTATCTATTACATCGCATGCATCTTCGAGTACACCAATTAGTGCATCTTCATTGACTAAAGAAGTTGGAACAAATACATCAACGAAGAACCCTGAAACAACCTCAAAGTCTACAACACCCACAGCTAAAAGTATGTATTTTATTATCAGCCACTTGCACACAATACCTTCAAAAAAAGACACCCCCATGTATATTCATTGACTATATTCTATCACAGAATCCACTTACTGTCCTTGTATCTGGTCCTGCTCTTCTGCGAGGGACTAACATATTCCCCTTACAAACTGGTTTGTAAAAGATTTAAAAGTGATAGTGGAAGATGGGAACATTAGCTGAGTTTAAGGACTATTTTTAGCTAGGTTTGTCATAAAATGACCCTGGCCAATCCCAACATCCTTAAAAGTGGAAACAAGGTGGGGTTCTGCCTGCATTTTACTCACTAAGGGAGGATGTTGACGTTGCAAAAGGCCATTTCTCATTTTACTCAAAGTAGAAATATTATCTCGTTACACCAGGTGAGGCTGTTTTAGCCGAACATTTGTAATTCTCTTGTCAAATCTTCTAAATCCATAGTGAATACATGTGATATAAGACGTAAAATGCTCTGCACATGTACTCACGGTAAATATCACATTAGACAGCGTTATTCACTAAAGTGATAATTCAAAGTGAATAAAACACAACATTGACTTGAGTAATTTTTCTAAACTGCCTATTTTGAACTACATTTTTAAATTCCCGTCAAATTCCCAGAAATTCTCACATTAGTGAGGCTGAACTTGTCTGATGTGGGCTATGTATGAACAGTATTTCTCTTTGAAATGTTGCACATACAGGAAGTAACCTGTTAGCTGCTGGAGGGTTAACCTCCAGCATTATCCTTAGCCAGCCCATAAAGGTTCGAGCTGACTAATGTCAATACTGTAATAAATGCACACTGTGCAGCACTGACCAAGGAAACACCTCTAGTGATCATCCGAGGAGTGTCCACTAGAGGTATTCCAAGGCTGTAATGTAAACACTGCATTTTCTCTAAAAGGCTGTGTTTACTGCAAATAGGAACTAAAGAAACTGACTATACTCACCAGAACACATACATTAGGCTGCATATCGTACATTAAGCTGTAGTTGTTCTGGTGACTATAGTTCCCCTTTAAAACAAAAAAAACACGGGATGCTTAGCAAACAAGCTATGAAAAAACTGCAGTTTTGTATACAGACTGCTCGAGTAGTACAGTTTCATGGAGCTACACAAGCTCAGGTGGAGGACTTGCAGCCAGAGATTCCCTTTCAGTTATGGGCAATTAGAAGTAAACATTCCGAGTAAAAGTAATTAAATAACACCAATCGGCTCCACCATACTACTAGTCTTGTATTATGTTCTATCATTGTTACCATATCTTGCTCTGTGTTTCTAATCTTTGCAGGTGACGGAGTACCAAGCTATGCTATTGCTCTTCTGGTCTTGGTGGCTGTGATCTTAGCCATTTTGTTGACATTTCCTTGCGTATTTGTAAGTAAACACACATTTCCTAAATAAGGATATTTGAAGAATCCTTAGGATAGCTCAGTGGATAGAATGCTAATTTCAATTCAGAGTCCTGATCCAGTCTGGTTAGGGTTATGACAAGGTTTAGCATTTCTTTAATTGGACAGCATTGGGCCGTACATTTCCTGGTCTGTCCAAGATTGATTGGAATTACTGTCCAGCAAATCAGTTGCTGTTGTTAACTCATCTTCTCTCCCAGTAATGGTATAATGCCGGGGAGACAGAAACATACTCCTTTCTTATCATATCGTGGTCAGGAGACGGTCAAAATAAAATGGCTGAAGTTGCCTCTTTGGAGTATATTTTCCCACTATTTTCAGAAACGTACATGCTTTGGTGCTGGCCTGAAATTAGGGTTCTCCACACTACAATGTGTCAGAAAAAAAAGGGCGGGCAGCCTTCGGCACTCCAGATGTTGTAGAATGCATCTGTCATGAGGCTTTGCCACATTATGGCTATACACGCATTATGGGTGATGTAGTTCACAACATTGGGAGTGCCAAAGGCTGCCTACCCCTGAGTTAGGGCAAAGATTGAGAATTCCTTATGGAAAATTTACAGGATATGAAAACATGATCTTCCAATTTAAACAATGAGCAGATCGTATGTATTGTATTGATGCATGTTGGTATTTCTTTAACCAATGCTGGCACCAGCACAGGCTCACTTTAAAAATCCTAAACTTTTCTATTGGGTTTGAATAAATACATTAGAGCTTGAAAGCAATTCTTTGGCAACTTTCCAAAAGCGGAGTAATCACCATGGAAACCATTGAAAGTTTCACCACTTTTAGAGCGCTGATGCCAATTTTGAAATAACCTACCTATAAAGGGGGGAGGGTATTCATATAATGAAAATAATAATAATAATAATAATAATAATAATAATAATAATAATAATATAATGCTTTTATCTCTTTGTAAATCATATTTTTCTTTTTTCTTTTGTTTAGTATTATTTGAGATGAACAACAAGATGCTGAAGTCAATTCTATTCAAATCACACTCACACAAGGCGTGACTTATATATTATTTGCTGTATGAGAAATAATAGGAAATGTTTCAAATGTTCATTCAAAACAGTGCTGGCATTTGTTTTGTGAAATAATATATTCTACTGAGTCTTTCAATACATTCTTTTTCTATTTTATCTTCTTGGCTGCTCTTCTTATAAGCAATCGAAGGCAATATTGAAATGTTAAAGGGAAACTCCAGTGCCAGGAGAACAATCCTGGAGTGTCCCTTTAATTAGGTTTCCGAGTATAAATTATTCTCCTATTTTCTCAATGTGGTGCGCGTAATATTAGCACTGAGTACTAAATAGTGACAACATAGGGGACAGTACATTACATTATGGTAATGATATAAATAAGGGCATAACGTGAAAACTCGATAGAATTCAACAATACGTTGTAGATGTCATTTTACTTTGGGAAAAAAACTATACAAACTGTAAAAAAATCTTTCAAACTTTTTAGATATAATGTGAATCATTAGGAATTCACAAGGATTTTTAAAAGAATGTTTTAGGTCCAATTGAACAGTCTAACTCGTACATCTTGGCCCTAAATGATCATTTCCTTTATATTTTATTAATTTATTCTATTCTGCAAGAGAACTTGTTAAAAAATAATGTTTGTCTAAATAAAAACCTTCCTAAAAATGATTTTGTTTCAGAACGTTCTCATGTAGTTGAATGTTTACCAATTTTATTATGTTGCCTTCCCACTATTTGGGGAGCTGTTTTTTGTTCGATCTTCTTGATAACAAATGGACAATATTTTATTATTAAATTATAAACAGGAAACCAATTGTTAGCACAATCAAATTGGAAATCTTGTAATTATATTTATATTTGTAATTAAAGAGACGATGATGCTTAAAGCAACAAACAAAACAAACAATTTAATAGAAATACCCCACAGATAACAGACATGTCATTAGTTTTCCTTTGAGGGTATCTGCAGATACAGGTTTTCTCTGGCTGTCCAATCACAGACATCTTTCACTGAAATAATCACTTTTCACACATAAAGCAAATCACAAAAAAAACTAATTGCTTTAGGTTCTGGAGGGCTCCTTTAAGTACAACTAAACTCCCATATAATGTTATTATTAGAACTGAACTTACGCATTGCCAAATAGTTTCATTAGCAAAATTCATCCTTAAAGGAACACTTTAGTTTGCTGGAGTGCCTTACGTGTCTGAAGTTTGTCTTTTTTTTAAACAGTTTATAAAATCCTGACTTCAGTAGAAATGAACACTTGTATAAACCTTAACAGAAACACATCCTCAGCTATCAATTAGACCAGGGGTACCACAAAGTAGATCCCCAGATGTTGTAGAACTACAATTCCCATGATGCTTTGTATGCCTTTAGAATGACACAGCATCATGAAAGCTGTAGCTTTAAGACATCTGGGGATCTACCTTTTGGACACCCCTAGATTACACAGGAGGTTTTCATTATCTTCAGTTATTCCCACAAAAATAGTGAAGAAAGAAATCCAATGGAGTGCTCCTTAAATAGGCACATGGGTGGAAAGGCAACAATTGCTGGGCGAATGGCTATTAGCATACATGTGGACTCCATCACAACGCCGTAGCACACATCCACGCACCACTGTAGCATCGATCTCTGCATGGGATGCATTGTTCCAGGCTCAGAAGAGCACAGCCATAAATTGAGTCCTATAGAGGCACTGCCTGTGGTCTCTCCGTGGCTCTCTTTAAAGCAGTGGGAGCAGCGGAGTTACCAGGCTATCTCAATTTATATCAAGCAGCTCAGTGAAATATACCATTTGTAAACTTGCAGCAGACTTACGGCCTGCCCTCCAAATTCACATTTTTATACTTGCAAATTAAAAGTGCATACAAAACACGGGAGACAACGGGACTCAATAACTTAATAGTCACAAGCTGGGACAAACCCTTAAAACCTAAACTCCTATCTCTTTGCTACACATCGCATTTTGACAGCCCTGGCATAACTCAACCTACATTTATAGCTCAATGGGAAAAGGAGACTGGAGATAGGATTTTGATGGACACATGGAATAGGAGGCTGAACGCCCTCAAAGGCATCATTAATTGTTTCTCCCACCTAGAGGCCCATAGAAAACTGATATACCGTCGGTATTTAACCCCAGGTAGGCACAGTCACATATATGTAAATGTGCCGGGAACTTGTTGGAGGTTTGGAAGGGACAAGGGCACCATGCTCCACATCTGGTGGCAGTGTAACAAAATCAGGCCACCATGGGAGATGGTGCATAATTTAACTAAAGAACTAGGAACTGAGCCACCCTTAACTTACGGGGCGTTTCTCTGGCTGGAGCTCCCTACCCAATTCACCTATTACAATAGAGCATTGCTGTCCCATGTTGCGTTAGCAGCCAGAGCTTATAGCCTTAAATTGGAAATCAGTGGTGTGCCCAACTAAGCAAATGCTGATTGATAAGATACAACTCAATTTTACACAACTAATAAAGTTTACAAAAATCTGGGAGAGTTGGCAAATTCGATACCCACCTTAGGAATGGATGAATTCACAGGGCGGGTCTGGTGCTGGGACCTCGAGGATCCGGGCAGGGTGAAAAACCCACCTACTAACCCAAGACCAACTGACCTAATGACTTACTATAGTACCACACTGTCACAGTATCACTGTCAATGGAATGGCTAGGAATATACTTTATTTCAATGTTATTTTCTTTTCTTTCTTTTTCTTGTTAAGATAATTTGTTTTCCTTTCTTTTACGGGATGCAACTCATTGGCTCTGCAATCAGGGAATAAATGCAATTTATAAAGCTAACTTGTAACAAAAATAGGGGTGCTGCCTCTGATGTAAGCAGTTCCAGACTTATGACTGAATATTCAGTGTGAATCTCGATGTATGACGATCCCTTTGATATAATCCTGTGTACCCTTCTTGCTTCTGTACCCTATTATACTTTGATTACTATAAAAAGCAATAAACATCAATTAACAAAAAAAAAATAGGCACATGGGATAAAAACTCAAAATCATCCAAGTTTTACATAGTCTCTATTTAGTTCTAAAACTGATTACAATTTTTGTTCTATTAACCCCTTAAGGACTGGACTGTTTTTGCGATGTTGTACATTTGCGACCAGGAATATTTTTACACTTTTGTGGTGTTTGTGTTTGGCTGGAATTTTCCGCTCTCTCATTTACTGTTCCCATACAAATTATATATTGTTTTTTTCAGGACAAAAGGGGCTTTCTATACATACCATTATTTATATAATCTCATGTATTTTAATTTAAAAAAAATACAAAAATCTGATGAACAATTTAAAAAAATACATGTTTTTTGACTTTTACTTGAAAAATCTTTTACTCATCTACAAAAGCGAATGAAAAAAACTGCTAAATAGATTCAACATTTTGTCCTGAGTTAAAAAATACCTAGTGTTTACGTGCTTTTTTGCTTTTTTTTTGCATGTTATAGGGCTATAGGTACAAGCAGGGCCGGACTGGGAGAAAAATTCGGCCCGGGCATTTTTTTAACACAGCGGCCCACTAAAAAGGGGGCAGGGCAGAGGAGGTGTGTTTTGTCATCACCAATGACAAACACGCCCTTCTCTCAAAGTGAGCATGTTGGTTCAATGCTCTTCCAGGGCAGACCATGCGCAGAGCTCTGCTGAAGAGCTCTAGCATGAGAAAAAAGTCCTGTATTTGTTCTGCACAAATTAATAACATGCTTGCACTGTGTTTCCTTGCAACTTGTCTCTGGTGTCTATAAATGGATACCAGGAGACAAAAGGCCAGGAAAGAGTATTGTGCATGTGTTTGGAGCCTGCTTGTGGTATTGCGTGTGTGTAGAGTGAGCTGGTCGTGGTGTGGTATTGTGTAATAAGGTCGGTTTTAGTCGTGTTGTGTTTGTGGTGTAATGTGATGCATATGTGGCTATGGGCTGTAGAGAATGTGTGTATTGGGGATATAGCAAGTGTGTGCATACAGGCTATAGTGTGTGTGTGTGTGTTTAGGGGTGTAGTATGTGTTTGCTTACAAGGAATCTAGTGTGTGTATAGGGGATCCAGAGTGTGTATGTTAAAGGACCACTATAGTGCCAGGAAAACATACTCGTTTTCCTGGCACTATAGTGCCCTGAGGGTGCCCCCACCCTCAGGGACCCCCTCCCGCCCGGCTCTGGAAAGGGGAAAGGGGTTAAAACTTACCTTTTTTCCAGCGCCGGGCGGGGAGCTCTCCTCCTCCGATCCGATCGGCTGAATGCGCACGTGCGGCAAGAGCTGCGCGCGCATTCAGCCGGTCGCATAGGAAAGCATTTATAATGCTTTCCTATGGACGCTTGCGTGCTCTCACTGTGATTTTCACAGTGAAAAGCACGCAAGCGCCTCTAGCGGCTGTCAATGAGACAGCTGCTAGAGGCTTTGGGGGAAGGCTTAACCCATTGATAAACATAGCAGTTTCTCTGAAACTGCTATGTTTATAAAACAATGGGTTAACCCTAGAAGGACCTGGCACCAAGACCACTTCATTAAGCTGAAGTGGTCTGGGTGGCTAGAGTGGTCCTTTAAGAGTGTAGTGTGTGCGTGTATACATATATATATATATATATATTTGGAAGTATTGTGTATGTTTGTGGTGCAGTGTGTTGGGGGGGTTCTGTGTGTATGTGAGGGGTGCAGTATGTGTGTGTGAGAGTGCGGTGTGTGATGGGTGTGAGAGTGCCGTGTGTGAGTGATGGGTGTCAGAGTGCCGTGTGTGAGTGAAGGGTGTGAGAATGCTGTGTGTGAGTGATGGATGGGAGAATGCCGTGTGTGAGTGATGGGTGTGAGAATGCTGTGTGTGAGTGATGGATGTGAGTGTGCTGTGTGAGATGGGTATGTGAGATGGGTATGTGAGATGGGTGTGAGAGTGCTGTGTGTGTGTGAGTGCTCTGTGAGAGTGATGGGTGTGAGAGTGCTGTGAGAGAATGCTGTGTGTGATGGGTGTGAGAGTGCTGTGTGTGATGGGTGTGAGAGTGCTGTGAGTGTTGTGTGTGTGAGTGCTCTGTGAGAGTGCTGTGAGTGTGATGGGTGTGAGAGAGTGCTGTGTGTGTTAAAGTGCTGTGTGTGATGGGTGTGAGAGTGCTGTGTGAGAGAGAGTGCTGTGTGTGTGTGAGAGTGCTGTGTGTGATGGGTGTGAGAGTGCTGTGTGAGAGAGAGTGCTGTGTGAGAGAGAGTGCTGTGTGAGAGAGAGTGCTGTGTGTGTGAGTGCTGTGTGTGATGGGTGTGAGAGAGAGTGCTGTGTGTGATGGGTGTGAGAGTGCTGTATAAATGTTATTGTGTGTATGTAGGGGGGGTAAATAAAAAAAAAGGTATTATTCCCCCCCCTCCCTTCTTACCTTTAGCCTGGGAGGGGGGGACCGGCACGCTGGGACTGGAGGCGGGGAGGCAGTGTTCCCTGGTGGTCCTCGTGGGTGAGTGAACTCCTCGCGAGATCCGGTCGTTGCCATGGCAACGCGCCGGATCTCGCGAGAGGATCCCGGCGGAGCCGCAAATTAGAGCTCCGCCGGGTCCTCTCTCCAGCCTGGCTGGTTGGCTCCCTCCCTCCCTCTCTCCCCGCCGGCGGCCGCATGTGGGCCGGTCAGGGAGATCCTTGATCTCCCCACCGGCCCGTCGTGGAAAACAGCGGGGCCGGCGCTAGGAGAGTGCCGGCCCTGCATAGACCGGCAGGGGAGATCCTGGGACCTCCCCTGCCGGCCTCGGCCCCACGGACACCGCGGCCCACCGGGCATTTGCCCGGTGTGCCCGATGGCCAGTCCGGGCCTGGGTACAAGTAGGATATTGTGGTTTCAAAACATACATTTTTAAAATTTATCAATAGTGACATTGTAACACTATTATCTGTCATAAATCTCTGAATAACACCCCACATGTACATATTTTTTAAAGTAGACAACCCAGGGTATTCAATATGGGGTATGTCCAGTCTTTTTTAGTAGCCACTTAGTTGAAAACACTGGCCAAAGTAAGCATTCATATTTGTTTTGTGTGTGAAAAAAGTAAAAAAACTAAATTGAACGTTAATTTTGGCCAGTGTTTGTGACCAAGTGGTTACTAAAAAAGACTGGACATACCCCATTTGCAATACCTTGGGTTGTCTTCTTTTGCAAATGGTATGCCATCATGGGGGTAATTCTCATTCCTGGGCTACCATACGCTCTCAAAGGCAACGTAACCAACCTAGCCATTTTCAATGTAAAAATATTTGACCCATATATTTGACCTTGTAACTTTCAAAAATGCTATAAAACCTGTACATGGGGGGTACTGTTTTACTCGGGAGACATCGCTGAACACAAATATTAGTGTTTGAAAACTGGAAAACGTATCACAACAATTATATCATCAGTAAAAGTGCTGTTTGTGTGTGAAAAATGCAAAAAAGTAACTTTCACTGACAATATCATCACTGTGATATGTTTTACTGTTTTGAATCACTAATATTTGTGTTCAGCAAAGTCTCCCGAGTAAAACAGTACCCCCCATGTACAGGTTTTAGGGTGTCGTAGAACGTTACAGAGTAAAATACAGTGCTAGCAAATTCAATTCTCTGGAATTTCGGCCTGGGTTGGCAGGCAGGTCCCTTAAAGTGCAATCAATAAAATTACTGAATTATGTAAAACTATTACATAAATACGCACGTAGAATTTAAATATATATGCATATTTATATATTTGAAGTCTAAGTGTATATTTATATAATTATTTATGTAATTTTGTATATGGACGTATGTATATTTCTTATTATTTTTATTTATTTTTATATACATAGATATATATACAAATTCATTCTAAGTGTATTTTGATATAAATATATATATATTAATTTTAAAATACAGTTAGAATAAAATTTCATATAGCTATATAATTTTTTTTAAATGTTTTATTATTATTTTAAAATTTTTTTATTTAATTTAAATTACTTATGATTTATATTTTATAATAATATATATACAATATATATAGTTATTATATATATTATATATATACGTGTGTAATTTAATTATAAGTGTATTTTTATATTAATATAAGTACATATTAATATAAAAATACACTTAGTATGACATTATATATATGATATATAGACATATATTATATAGATATAATATATGTCTATATATCATATATACACATATATAATTATTATTATTTTTTAATTAACACTAACTTTATTTTTTTTTATGATTTTACACTATCAGGGAGACTGCCTGTCAGCACAGACAGTCCCCCTGCAGGCAGACACATGGACACCTATTGTGACCATGTGATCGCTGTGTTAAGCGATCACATGGCCACAGGGGTCCTAATTCAGTGTGGGGAGACTGTCTGGGCTGCAGGCAGTCTCCCCACAACCGGAGCCACGCTGATCGCCGCCGGGGGAACGACGGCGATCAGGTAAGTAGCTCTGACCGTTAGGACGGTTCAGGACCGTCATCGGTCGGCAACGCAAAAATGCAGATGACGGTCCTGAACCGTCCTCGGTCCTTAAGGGGTTATTTTTATTTTTTAAGCAAATATGCCTCACAGTAGTGAAAGAAAATGGATAGCGAAAAAAACGCTTAGATGGAATAACATACTCAGTCAGATTAGTTTTTAGATTTGTACAGTTGGTTTCAAATTGTCATTTTTCAGAATTTTGTTCTATCAGTCTTTAACCACAAAATAAACAAAAGAGAAAATTGCATGAACCATTCCGATAGTTTTTTGATCTGGAGCTCTGTCTGTGGTGCCAAAAAAACATGATTGATTGGAAGAAAGATGATTGATGGTTAGGGGACAGCCAATGAATGTTGAATTTATCCATGGATCAGGTGAGAAGTGACCAATAGGGGGAAGAAAGGAGGAGCAGTAAAAAAAAAAAAAAATCTATGTTATTATATTTATTTATATTAAATATGCAATATACAACTTTAGATATTTACTGCTTCCCCCCTCTATTGGTTACTCACTTGATGTTTAAACAAAGTGGTGGCAAAATGCACCCATCAGTAGTGATGTCCCGAACGGTTCGCGAACGGTTCACCAAGAATGGTTTGCCACGGACTCATCATTGAGGAAACTTTGACCCTGTACCTCACAGTCAGCAGACACATTCCAGCCAATCAGCAGCAGACCCTCCCTCCCAGACCCTCCCATCTCCTGGACAGCATCCATTTTGAAGCTGCATTCTTAGTGAGCTGTCCAGGAGGTGGGAGGGTCTGGGAGGGAGGGTCTGCTGCTGATTGGCTGGAATGTGTCTGCTGACTGTGAGTTACAGGGTCAAAGTTTACTCAATGATGAGTCCGCAGCGAACCATTCGTGGCGAACCGTTCGCGAACCGTTCGGCAAACAGTTCGGGACATCACTAGCCATCAGACTACTGCAACATATATATAACATTTACATTTTGCCGTACGCTAATGTTTGCATAATTTTTTTCATTTCTTTGTAACATTTTTCGCAAAATGCCTGAAGAAAATTAGTCCAAATCAAATCAACATTAAAACAAATTTCGGACCACCCAAACTAAATTTATGCAGATGTATTACATTTATTCAAGTCTATTTGTTCCATCTATGAAATGGGAGGTGGAATTCCATTTACTATTTTTATTTTTTCATGAACAATTGGCTGTGATTTCTATTTTCTTTCTTTGTGAGGAGAGAGTTTTATTTTGTATTTTAAAACTGTTTCACATATTTATGGTTTCATTATTAATGGTTGAGCACTTTGATAGTCAGAAAATGAGGATTTTGAAACAAGAGTTATATATGGTTAGTAGTAAAATACTATATTTTACAGGTAAAGGTCGAGGAAGGTAACCCATTGCATGGTTTGTGTTAATGAACCATAACAACATATAATTTGCCAACAATGGCACTCAAAATCTATAGCACACAAGAAAGGAAATATACACAATAATTCCTTAACCCTTCAGTAGTGATAGCATGTGGAAGAAGGCAGATAAAGAGCAAAGGAGGTTACTTTCCCTGAAAAAAAGACGGAAACCTGATTAATGGGTAATGCCACCTTGAACTACCAATCTGTCTTGGTCTCAGGAGATAAATATGTGATGGGACCACTGCATATCTGTGAATTGCTAGGAGCAGTGCCCTGTGTTTTCTCCTGTATTATGTTGTATTTGTGTGTTTTACCTGCACCCCGAACAGGGACCACCAAGAGACCCCATTTAGAATGTTGTCTTAAAACGTTCACGCCTCGTAATGAGGTGTTAAAAAAAAAACCGCAAGGGAAGCCTAGGCAAGTGATCCTGGGTGGTGTGCCATTCATTAGACGAACGCCATCTAGGGGCAGCATTCGTGGATTGCTTCCCACCCTATTCGGTTTACGAACGGGGACTTCACCAGTACCCTTGGAGTGTTCACACCAATCAATCAGAACGTTGGCAACTTGCAACATAAGTTTGAAACTGCAAGGGAAGTAATTAGTGATTGCTTCTTTGGGTTGCCGCCACCGAGGGCAGGGTCAGCACATGCCGAGGCTTCCCTTGCGGTTTGTGGTTCTCACACCTCGTTATGAGGGGGAGCATTCGTTTCCCGAATGGATATGCATTCTGTGACGAACTGAACCTCATCACGGGTTCTTGAAGGGGCATACTTGCCAGCCTCTTACCCTTTGACTATGGCCCCTGTGTTAAAACCTCTGAAGCCAGAGAAATGCCACTTTGGGATGGCTGAGGTACAGTATCTGGGCCACCGAGTAGGATGTGGGAAACAGCGACCGGAGCCGGCTAAGATAGAGGCGGTCGCAAACTGGCCCACCCCACACACTAAGACCCAAGTGCTAGCCTGCTCCCTCTCCAATGGGTTAAGTCTGTTCCCGATCTGTACTTGGTTCACTACTTCTGACGGGGAGTTGGGGGTCAATAAGTCGTGTATGGGGAGACTATCTGCGTCCTCAAACGCAGGACTACATATGGCTGACACCTCCTCTGGCCTCTGTAGGTATTCTTTCCGCATATTCACGTGAAATATCTTTCGTAGGGTCTCATCGTGACAGCTGGCAATCACATAGGTAGTTTTCTCCACTATCTGGTAAGGACCCTGCCAGGCTGCTTGCAGCTTGTCTGCTTTAACTGGTTTTAGTACCATAACCTTCTGTCCTATACAGAAGCTCCTCCGCCGTGCCCCCGGTCGTACCAGACTTTCTGTCGCCCCTGGGCCGCCTGGAGGTTGGCCCGGACTGACTTAGCCAACTGCTCCATACGGTCCCTCAGCTCCAGCACGTATGGCACGATGGGGACCCCAGCGTTCTCTGTCTCTCCCTCCCAGTGCTCACGGATAAGGTTCATGGGGCCCCGTACCTTACGACCGTACAGCAGCTCAAAGGGAGAGAATCCACTGGTTTCCTGGGGCACCTCCCAGTAAGCAAACAGGAGATGCGTCAGGAAACGTTCCCAGTCTCTGTACTCCTGAGTGAAGGTTTTTACAACATGAGTCGAGGCTGCAAGTTGAGGGTCAAAACTAACTGATTTTACTGGCACACAAACATGGCAATTTATGCAATTCCTCAGGTCCAAGGACAGTCCCCTGTGGACCTGATGGAATACAAACAGGTAACCAGTCACAGTACAGTGTATCGTTTGAATTAGTATCCGCCCAGCTTGGAGATAATGAGGCCAACGGTTATACAATCTAATTATCTCCAGGCGCACAAAAGACCACGTTTTATTATGCTTCATAAAACTGTATAAAAATACATAACTTCAACATTAATAGGGGAAAACGGTTCATTCTACCATTCATTCAATAGCTAGCGTTCGGGTACATTAAACATACGAATGGCGCTCCAATCCCACGAAAAGAATGATCTATTTCTGCCGTATAAAGTCTGTTCGGTATTTTGGATCGTGAGTCCCTGATGGCGGCCATGTTTTTAGACGGTTTAACGCGCAGCGGGACCTCGCCTCCAATTTATGGAACTGAACTCGGGTATACCGAATGGACAGAGGATGTCGCCGCCATTTGTGCGTCAGCCTTGGAAGATTACATCAATCTTCCCTTGCCTGACCTCCTGGAGGATGGAGCCCAGGCAGGGTCCATAGAGGAGGTCCGTTTAGGGGACCCATTAACTGAGAGAGAAGGAAGACAGGCACAGCAGAAGCTGTCTGCCAAGATTGCAATGTTCTCCAATCTGCCAGGGTATACCCTCTTGGCCAACCAAAGAGTGGGGAACCTCGAGCTAAAACCTCTGCGATCGACCCCATACTGGGTACCGAAGGCTGTGTGGGGAAGCATGCTGCAGGAGATCCAGGAGATGCTCCGGATAGGGGTCATCGAACCATTCACGAACCCTTAGGTAATAACGTCTGCACCTCCCAGGACTCACTGTAGATTGCAAGTGTCCCTCCCAGGACTCACTGTAGATCGCAATGTCATCCAAGTACGCACAGGCAAAATCCCGGAAGCCATGAAGGAGTCTATCCAGTATGTGCTGGAAGGTAGCTGGGGCATTTTTCATCCTGAATTGCATGACCCTAAATTGGTACAAGCCAAACGGGGTAAGAAAGACCGACTTGGGGATAGCTTCCTCGGCAAGGGGAATCTGCCAATAGCCTTTACATAGGTCTATGGTTGTCAGATAACGTCCCCTGGCTATGCGATCTAATAGTTTGTCTAACCTGGGCATTGGGTAGGAATCTGTGGTGGCCCGGTCATTCAGTCACCTGTAATCCATGCAAAACCGTGTTTTTCCATCCTTCATGGGTACAAGGACTACAGACGAGGGCCATGGGCTGTCAGAAGGCTCGATAACCCCCATGTGGGACATGTACTGTATCCCCTTCTGCATTCCTTTTTGGACTGCTTCAGGAATACGGTAGGGGGCTGCCTAAGTGGTGCCTTACCAGGGGTCTTTACTTTGTGGACCGCTAATGTGATTTACCCTGGTTCTTGTGAGAATGTCAGTTGTTTTTTGGCTAGCAACTGCTGGTTTGCTCTGTTTCTACAGGCTGTCTACAGTGGGGGCACATATTGCAGCTATATCCTCCTGCCTTTCCTGATACTCCTTCAACATATTTATATGAAAGTACCTTTGTATCCTTTTATCGGCATGCTGCCTGTGTGGCAAACTTAGCCATTTACAGAATTTCTTTATATATATCTGCCTATTACTACAATGGCTATATTTATTGGTGGAAAACCCCACCACTGTTAAGATATCTGTATTTAAAAGCTTTCGTCTGGTTTATCTTCTGAATTTATGTGCTTACAGCACATGAATGCCGCTAGCATTCAATTTCCAGTTTCATGAACAGTGGTTTCCTACACTGTTCGTGAAACGAACTAAGGACCGAACAGGAGACCACCCCAGTAGGTTGTGTGTCGCTCATTATTGAGGTTGTAACATTGTATCCAGCCGTTAATGGGCTTCCTGTGTATGGCCGCCGTTCGTGTACCGAACACGTGGCGGCAGCCATCTTTGCTTTGTTAGAGTTCAGCAGTGTTTGGTCGTCGAGTGCCTGGAACTGAAATCGGCCACTTGATTTCAAAACACTGCTGGACTTCCATAGTGTTCGGGAAACTCGCTCCTTCAGGGAAATAAAGCTATTTGTGAGTTTTCGCTTCCAAACCCCAGTTCATGGAAATGTACATTATGAGCGGCGTTCGGTTAATTCTGCAGGGATTAGAGTGGTACTTCGGTATATTGTACCTGCCGGTCCCTGCATTCGGTTGTGAGGTCAGTCATACAAATCGGTGGGAAATTGTGAGAATTATAGATTTTAATGTAAAATATTGCATGTTACTGTAACCACTGGTAATCTAATTATCTGTACTTGCTGATGTCATTTTAGTGCCTGTACAGCAGGGGCTGCTGGGAAACAACCTTGCATGGTCAGTTTCCCACACAGTCCACCTGATTAAAACCCCTGCTGGAAACCCTGTACAGTAAAAACCACATAAATTGGGGATTTTTCATTAAAGCTTTCAGTTGACCTTCAAATTATGTGTCGTCAAGTTCTTGGGAGAAAAGGATTGTAACTATGCTATCTGCATTTTATTTACATTTTACCTGCTTCACCCTGTCTACCAGACTGATGGATAATACTACTACTCAGCCACAGCCTGCAATTTGTTTTGCCTGACCAGTTCTTGTAGAAGAACCTTCTGTCCCACCCAGAACTTATGCTGACAGGCACCCTGATCATACCAGACTTTTTGTTGACCCTGAGCCGCCTGGAGGTTTTCCTTTTTCTTTTCCAGCCAACTGCTCCATGCGGTCTCGGAACCCCATTACATATGGCACAATGGGGGTTCCCTCATGTTCCATTTTCCCCTCCCAGTGTTCCCTAATAAGATCAAGGGGACCTCATACCCTTCTCCCATAAAGCAAATCAAAAGGGGAAAACCCTGTGGATTCCTGCTGCACCTCTCGGTATGCGAATAGCAGGAATCTCTCCTAGTCTCTGCAAGGTTCGGTAAAGATTCTCAACATCTGTTTATTGTTATTTTATTATTTATGTAGTGTCATCAGATGCCGTAGTGCTGTACAATGGGAGAGAGTACCATTAAAGCTCTCACATAGACCATTAGTCTGGGGGTGGTAGGGTAAGCTTAATATGGTCTTGATGCAAGAGACTTTTAACAGCTGCTTGTCTAGGTCAGCGGTGAATTGGGTTCCCAGATCTGAGAGGAATTCCTTAGGGAACCCTTGCCTGGCAACAGTTTAGGCATGGATTTTCGTGAGGGCAACCGTCACGGGGTAGGCATAGTCCACCATGGTATGAATGTACTTTTTACTGAATGAACTGGGTCTGGCTAGCGGCTTCTATCCGGCTAAAGGGCTCCTCGATAATGGGCATGGATAGCAGTTGAGCCTTGGGGTAATACCCCCTCCTCCCTATCCATTGACAAGCATTGTATTATCAGGGTATCAGGGTAGCTCCGGTATCTCGTAATCCCTTGGCAGCCTGTCCATTCACCACTACTATTTGCCGATGTTGTTGGTTGTCCAGAGTGGCTTACTGAATGGGGTAAGCCTCATTTAGTACCTTCCAGTATTCATCTGGTTGGGGTTCAGCCTCCAGACAGTGAGCGTCTGGGGCTAAGGTACGGGGAGTGTGACAGAACCATCTGTCTGCTTGGATTTTACTGCGTTCGTCTGTTTGTCCCCCGTTCGTATGAATGGCTGGTTTCTATAGCCCAGCCATTCGAATGACTCTTTTTCCCGAACAAACCTGCCGAACGAACGGCCACCCAAGTGAGGAGTGTGCTGCTGGTTAACGAAGTGATCCCAATTAGAACATGTGGTTAACCGCAGACACTTCTCTATTAAACTGAATTCAGGGTGGTCGTCGTTCGTATGTCGACCACGAGGCAGCTGCCATTTTAAATCACGCGAACGCCCAGAGGTGTTTGGCTCTATTTCTATGGAACTGAAAACGGACACTTTTTCTGCCGAACACCGCTGAAACAACAGAACGCCTGGCTGCCTCCACGAAAGCATGCGAACACCGGCCGTTCGGGAGATTGAGACCATACGAAAAGACTTAACCCAGATAGCCTTCCCATGGAGTCATTCGTATACCGAAAGACTGTAAGAACTTTGACTCCATGGCGATTGAACTATGTGTGTGGGATCTGAGCGCTATTCGCTAATAATATGCACTCAGATCCAGGCTATCTGGGGACATGTAATACGAAGGGGAAATGTTCGGTTTTTATGTAGTTATATATTTTTATGTCTTTTATTATTTTATGTCTAAGATGGCGACTGGCTTTGTCCTGGAGTTAATTGAGTTACTTTGTAATTAACTCCAGGGCAGAGGGGAGGGAATCATAATGCACTGTGGGTAAAATCTGTGACTGTGTGTCTGAAATGTCCCTCTGTCTGTCTGTAGTTTAAGTCTCTCATTTGGTCCCCTAGGGGAGTGTCCACCAGGTGGGAGACCTGCATAAATACGGGCAGGTAGCCCACAGTAAAGCCAGATTCTGTTTGACCCTCAATGCAGAGCTTCTGTCTCGTTATTGGGGGGATTTCTTCTTCACGTTTAGAGACTGCTGGATGGAACGAAAGCCGCTTGGGGAATATTGCTGTTCGACGGTTACCAGCAGTTCGTGTATTATCGTTCGGGAGTATGGAGCCGTTCACGGATTTCGATCGGGAGATTGCCGCTTCCCCTGCATTTGGTTCGTGTGTTATAGATTAAGCGAACGGGGACTGTACTGCAGCCGGGGAAGGTCTACTAAACGGCGGTTTGGCTTAAAGACACTGGAGGTGTCTTAACAGGGAGGTATACTGTATCCAGTCAGGGAGCGGGTCTTACTGTGGGTTGTTTAGTTGTTCGGGTGTAACCACGGGTGGTTCCCTTATTTACCACTATAATGTCTTAAAGCATAGAACTTAGCAGGGCTAACCATAAAGATAACCATAAAGATATTATAGCCATAATTTTATATACCGTATTTTTCGCTCCATAAGACGCACCTCACCATAAGACGCACCTAGTTTTTAGAGGAGGAAACCCAGAAAAAAAAATATTCTGAACAAACTGTTCCATAGTGTTTCTTACCATGGGACAGTTTGTTCAGAATATTTTTTTTTCTCCCCTGTCCCATAATGATCTTTAACCCCCCTTTCCTCTGTCCCATAGTGATTGTTAACCCCTCCTACCCTGTCCCATAGTGTTCTTTAACCCCTCCTCCCCTTGTCCATTAGTGTTCTGATCCCATAGTGTCCCCCCCTCCCATTGTCCCATAGTGCACTTTCCCTCCCATAGTGTCCCCCCCTGCCCTTGTCCCATAGTGTCTCCC
>OW240920.1:2027304-2040678 GCA_933207985.1 Pelobates cultripes | reverse complement strand
CAGTATATTATGTACTGAAAGATTCGTAGCATAGCCTTGAAGTTTGTTTATGCATTATTGTTATTGTAATTCGTCTGGGACAAAATGGAGAAAACATAATATTGACTGAAGGTAAGTAAGAAGTTATTGCTTAAAGAAACATGTATGAAAAACAAAAGGTTCCTTTTTTAACAACTTGTCAGTTTGCAATATCTCTTAAAGACAAAGTACAATATTTGCATTTTAAAACTTGTAATATTTGCATTTGCCCATAACACGGGAAACCATGTATTCATCAGCTAAGTGAGCTGCCTCAGGTAGAGTAAGGGGTTTCTGGTCACGTATTCATTCTCTAATGTCAGGTGAAAGGGTACCGAAGAAATGCTCCAGAAGAAACAATTGTAGTATGTCCTCTCCTGACATGACTTGGCAACCGGCTACCCAGTGGGTTGCTGTTCTGTGGAGGCAGCAGGCCCACTCAGTGTAAGAGTCATTCCCTTGCTTCTTGGACTCTCGGAATTACCGGCGGTACGCCTCTGGAGTGACAGCGTACCTGGCGAGCAATGCCTTTTTGACAGCAGTGTATGCTAGATTTCGTCATCAGGGATAGCCCTGAATGCCTCTGCAGCTCTCCCTGATAATTTCCCAGCCAAGATGGTAACTCATTCGTCTGTGGGTACCTTGTGTAAAATGCATTGCCTTTCAAATTCCGAAGGTACGTGTCTATTTCTCCTTCTTCCTCTTGAAAATTTTTAAAAGCAGCAAACGGTTCCTTTTTCCATTTCATAGTGAGTGCAGGTGTGCCTTCTAGTCGCTGAAGCTCCACCAAATGTAGCTGATACTGACGCTTCTCCCTGGCTTCAGAATCTGCAGTGGCCATCACTTGAGTAATAACGTTTGCAGGAGGGTTTGGCTCCTATAAAGTCAACCGTAACCAAACGGAGCGGACTGTGAAGTCATCCTCCTCATTCGGGACAGCCTGTTTGTGTGTAGCATCGGTTCGGACCATTTCCAGCAATTAGACGATTT
The DNA here is from genome assembly GCA_933207985.1 of Pelobates cultripes. Lineage (NCBI taxonomy): Eukaryota > Metazoa > Chordata > Amphibia > Anura > Pelobatidae > Pelobates > Pelobates cultripes. The sequence continues at coordinate 2,039,670 of OW240920.1, read as the reverse complement.
ATTCCTTCTTAGTTCGGCCACGGTTCTCCAACAGATCCTTCAAAGTGGATCAGTTCAGTTGTCCGTACTGACTCTCCATCCGCCTATTCCGTAGTTAGATCCAATTGTAGCATCTCCTCTAGGGAAAATAATTATCCCACCTCTGCCACCAGATGTGACAGACACCCCAATGGGAAGTGGTGTTTCACCACCAGAGATATTATTTTCCCCCCAGTGAGAGTAGAGCTGCAATAATCCTGGGAGCAATAATCCTAACAAGCAGTGATAAAGCTGTTCCCTACAAGCATGAGATGAGGCTCTGTTTTGAGGGTAATACTGGAACTGTTTTAATAGGACCAAACACGGCCTTTTATGTGAATCTGCATACAAGGTGTTTACTGTAACATATTCCAGGGGGTTTCCCCACTGGACCTGAGAGAAGACTAACTGTAAAACACACAAATAATTACATTAACTCTCAGTTCCAGGACATGTGCAATAATAACAGCCCCAAAACATATATTGAATAACTGAGTACCCCCTCAAGTCCTATATCCCCGGATAGCCAAGATCTGAGTGCCCAACATATCTTGAAATTGCTCAGATCCCATGAATGCAGCCGAAACATCACCGGGGTAAATTTTAGACCGATCGTGCACGAAGTGCCTGCCCAAACAAATTTAACTAAATCAGGCTGAGCGGACGGTCTCCTTCGGGGTATGAAATATAATAAAATATCAAACATAACCATTAATGAATATGCCAAGTTTGTGTCTCTTGTTTGCGAGTTTTAGTCCCACTGAACGCCTTTCAATTCCCACACCTTTTGCCAAACTTTGATGGAGGTTGCAACAGTGTTCGCGCCATCGAGTGTCTGATTTTAGTTCCATACACTCGACGACATAACATCGCTGTCTGTGTTCGCGGCTTAAGATGGCCACCACCACGTGTTCATACATACAAATTGTGACCACCCAGTCGACTGCTTAGAACATTGGTGTGCTTGCGGTTACTCAGATATGCAGCACACTCTGCATATGGGTGGTCTGTCATTCTGTGATTTATTTGTTATTTAAATAGAGCAATGTTAACATAAAAGGTGAATGCCATCTAGCGTACAATCAGGCGAATGGGACAAAGAGCTGTATAATCCAAGGACAGGGTGATCTGTCACAGGGGACATTCGTAGATTACTTTCCACTCTGTTCGGTTCCCAAATATATGGCGGGACCACTGCATATCTGTGAATTGCTACGAGCTGTTCCCTGTAATTTCCCCTGTATCATGCTGTATTTGTGTGTTTTACCTGCTCCCCGTTCAGGAGAACTCAATGCGAACAGGTTCCGTTCACCTCCCGAATGGGGACCACCAAGAGACCCCATTTAGAATGTTGTCTTAGAACATTCACACCTATGAGGTGTGAAAACCACAAACCGCAAGGGAAGCCTCAGCGCGCGCTGACCCTTGGTGGCGGGACGTTCGTTAGACAAACGCCATCTAGCAATTCGTGGATTGCTTTCCACCCCGTTCAGTTCCCAAACGAGGACCACCCCAGTGCCCTTGGAGGTTTCACACCAACCAATCAGAATGTTGGCAACTTGCAACATAAGTGTGAAACTGCAACAGAAATGATTGCTTCCCTGGGTGGCCACCATTCGTGTCCCTTGCCTGGTTTCATCCAGGGACCCCACGAACGGAGGCAGTCACCATTGGGGGGATCCCTGAGATTGGTGGGGACACTCTTTTGGGGACAATGGTGGTTTGGCGGGCGCTCTGTGACTGGGAGTCCAGGAGGCGGAAAGCTTTCACTCACTGAGATTCCCAGGTACAGATGCTCATGGGATGAACACAGAAAGTGGGAAACCCTATATTTGAGTGGCGGGAACAGGGGAAAAAGGGACAAGGGTTCAGGTTCCGTCTTATGACCCCTGGGAGGGGTGGGACCCTGGGAGGGACATTGCCTTTTACTTATGATCCAGCCCTTGCATGGGGAAAGTATAAAGCCAAGTGCTGCCAATAAAGTGTTGTTGGACCCCTGTGACTGTGTGTCGTCCAGTTACTGGGAAAGATGGGTCTCTTAATTCATTTATAGCGGGGGTAAACAGTCATGTTACTTAGGGCCCGCTACAGAATAAAAGTGCTCAGTGTATTTCTAGATGTAACAAACTTGAACCAATCAGGCCAGGATGGCATAGCTGCAATATTTAAGTTACCTTTACTAAATAAGTGAACTGAAGATTCTAGCTCACTTGGCACCTGTAACATGCACTTCATAACAATTGCCAGTATGTGGCAGTATTCAACCACTATAAGCATCATCATCTGTATGTATCTACAGTAAGATGTAAATAAGACAATCTTTCTGAGTAGTCAGTTTTTTTTTAGCACTATTTATCATTTCTATGTATCTCTGATAAAAAATGCTGAGGGTCATTGACATAATATATTACATAGTTTTTCACTTTGATTTAACCTTAAAACCACTTTCAAAATGACTGCTTTTGAATAACCTACCTGAGAGTTAGCAACAAAAGTGAGCACACCCATAAGTGGAAATGTCCAAATTGGGCCGAAAGTGTCAATATTTTGTGTGGCCACCATTATTGTCCAACACTGTCTTAACCCTCATGGGCACGGAGTTCACCAGAGCTTCACAGGTTGCTACTGGAGTCCTCTTCCACTTCTTCATGATGACATCACGGGACTGGAGGATGTTAGAGACCTTGCACTCCCTCACCTTCCATTTGATGATGCCCCGTAGATGCTCAATAGTGTTTAGGTCTTGGCCAGTCCATCACCTTTATCTTTAGCTTCTTTAGCAAGGCAGTGGTTATCTTGGAGGTGTGTTTTGGGTTGTTATCATGTTGAAATACTGCCCTGCGGCTCAGTCTCGGAAAGGGAGGGGAATCATGCTCTGCTTCAGTATGACATGTTAGCATTCATGGTTCAGTGCTGGCAGCACTCATGCAGGCCTCATGACACTCACAACACCATGCTTGACTGTAGGAAAGACACACGCTAGACACCATTTGAACCAATTAAGTTTATCTTGGTCTCATTGGAACAAAGGACATGGTTCCAGTAATCCATGTCCTTAGTCTGCTTGTCTTCAGCAAACAGTTTGTGGGCTTTCTTGTGTATTGTGACGAAGTGCCCTTCGCCGCTTGGTCCTGGAGAGGCCTACTTGCCAGCCTCCTCCCCTGTGACTATGACTCTTTCATGTATCTGGCTTTAAAGCCCCTAGTCTACCTTCAGACAGACTATTTATGTAGGCTGCTTTAATTATCTTATGTTTTAGTCACCCTGTACCCATTATAGGTGCAGGGTGTGTGTAATGTAATTGTTTATAGTGTGTGTGTGTACTGTGTAATGTATTGCCTGCTCTCTTGTATTGCTGAGGTTTGCTTGCTACCAACTAGGTGGGTTTGGCTATGGAGCTTGTCTAGTGCCCTCTGTTGGTAGCAACAGCAATATGCACTACCTGAATTGCAAGACTGGTTCATTTGCATATTTGGGTAGATTTGCATATTGCTAATTCTGCAGGCAGGTGAGATATTTACTGTTAAATATTGTCTCCCCCCACCCCTTTAAAAATGTGCCATTGTGTTGTGATAAGTCACTGTGTGTTGCTTGATATGGTTTGACTGCTTGTGATTTTATTGCAGTTTCACAACAATGTTATTGTGGTGACCCTATTGGCTGGTCCCAAGGGAAATAAAGGTTTTGACAGTTCTTCTTGATCTCTCTAAACGTAGCCTTGTCTCGTTATTGGAGGGAGCTGTTATAATCACACTGGGGATTGCTATGCTTTGCATGCTCCCCTGAGCTTGAATCACTTAGCTCTTTTAAGAGCTTGTTCCTGACACGCTCTCCTTGGAGGAGGGGTCTTCACCACACTAGTCCTGGATGCTGGAGGTTCGTACAGGGTGGAAGGAAGAGTTTCTTTCCCACACAGTCCTGGAGAACAGAAGCTGATCCAGGGTGGAAGGAAGACGGCGAGACTCCAGTCAAGATACGGCGGTTGCGGAGTCTGCGGTGGTTGTGGTGTCTGCTGCAGTGCTTGGAGTCCTCAGGAAGCGCTAGGAGCATCCGTCAATGGAGGGTACTCAGTCGGAGTACAAGGAGCTCCGTTACATTGGTGGCAGCGGTGGGATGGCGTCCTAGTGCGAGGAGAAGCAGCTCGGAGACACTTCTATCGTATGAGAGGTTATTGAGGGCAACGCTAGCCACTGTGCAGCGTCCCTAACTACAGCAGCATGGAGCAGGGATGGATAGAGCCCTGCGAAGAGCACCTCAACATGATACGTCGCTACGAGGACGACGCTTACATTGAGGAGGTAAAGAGGCGGTTGGTCTGCTATGGCCCAGACCTTTCGAATGAGGTGGTCCACCAAGTAATGCGCCAGTTGAGTGCTGAGAACAGTGCGGCAATGGCCTTTGAGCGACAACTGTGGAGGTTGAGGATATGGACACCTAGTCTCCAGCGGCAGTGCAAGTTACAGGGAGCCGAAGGTGTCGTCCTTCCTCCCCAGCGGCAGTGCAAGTTACAGGGAGCCGAAGGTGTCGTCCTTCCTCCCCAGCAGCAGTGTGTCCTACAGGGAGCAGAGACAGTTGGTCTCTCTCTCCAGCAGCAGGACAATGTTATGGGAGTGGAGACAGGCGGTCTCCCTCTCCAGCGGCAGCCTGTGTTTCAGGGAGAGGAGCACAGCACCCTATCTCCCCAGCGGCAGCTTACCCTACCAAGGGGAGACACCAATCTCCCAGATGGCGCAGAGGGGACCGTGGTCTCTGTGCCCGACCTACAGGGATGCTGGACAGCCTGTCCAGATCCCCAACTACCCTCACAGGGACAACAGGAGGAGGGGGTAAGTACGAATTCCCCTCCCCAGCTAACTCCTAACTTGGCCCCAGGGTTAACAGGGGAGATGTTAACCCCACTGACCCCCACGTTCCCCTGGCTGCTGAGCCGGACTATGTCCCAAGCCCCCCAGCTGAAGAGCTGGCATCAGGGCAGACCGCCGCTGGCCTCTGCCCTACCGATCCCCTTGTCACAGGACTGGCCTGCAACCCCCTCCACCCAGCAGAAGCGCTGGCATCAGGGCAGAGCGCCGCTGGCCTCTGCCCCTCAAGTCCCCACAGCGTGTTGCCCCATCACCCCAGAGGAATACCCAGGTGCAGTCACTGTTTGCTGTGGGTGGGCTGCTCTAATAACTGTTTGTTGTGGGTGGGCTACTCTGGCACTTGCTTATGGTCGGTGGGTGACTCGACTAACTTAGGCACTGACCGACAGAAAGTCAGGTGCCTGGTTAGTCTTCCCCCCGAAGGGGAGATATGTGACGAAGTGCCCTTCGCCGCTTGGTCCTGGAGAGGCCTACTTTCCAGCCTCCTCCCCTGTGACTATGACTCTTTCATGTATCTGGCTTCAAAGCACCTAGTCTACCTTCAGACAGACTATTTATGTAGGCTGCTTTATTTATCTTATGTTTTAGTCATCCTGTACCCATTATAGGTGCAGGGTGTGTGTAATGTAATTGTTTATAGTGTGTGTGTGTGTACTGTATAATGTATTGCCTGCTCTCTTGTATTGCTGAGGTTTGCTACCAACTAGGTGGGTTTGGCTATGGAGCTTGTCTAGTGCCCTCTGTTGGTAGCAACAGCAATATGCACTACCTGAATTGCAAGACTGGTTCATTTGCATATTCGGGTAGATTTGCATATTGCTAATTCTGCAGGCAGGTGAGATATTTACTGTTAAATATTGTCTCCCCCACCCCTTTAAAAATGTGCCATTGTGTTGTGATAAGTCACTGTGTGTTGCTTGATATGGTTTGACTGTTTGTGATTTTATTGAGGTTTCACAACAATGTTATTGTGGTGACCCTATTGGCTGGTCCCAAGGGAAATAAAGGTTTTGACAGTTCTTCTTGATCCCTCTAAATGTAGCCTTGTCTCGTTATTGGAGGGAGCTGTTATAATCACACTGGGGATTGCTATGCTTTGCATGCTCCCCTGAGCTTGAATCACTTAGCTCTTTTAAGAGCTTGTTCCTGACAGGCTCTCCTGGGAGGAGGGGTCTTCACCACACTAGTTCTGGATGCTGGAGGTTCGTACAGGGTGGAAGGAAGAGTTCTTTCCCACACAGTCCTGGAGAACAGAAACTGATCCAGGGTGGAAGGAAGACGGCGAGACTCCAGTCAAGATACGGCGGTTGCGGAGTCTGCGGTGGTTGTGGTGTCTGCTGCAGTGCTTGGAGTCCTCAGGAAGCGCTAGGAGCATCCGTCAATGGAGGGTACTCAGTCGGAGTACAAGGAGCTCCGTTACATGTATCATCTTTAGAAGAGGCTTCCTTCTGGGATGACAGCCATGCAGACCAATTTGATGTAGTGTACGGCGTATGGTCTGAGCAGTGACAGGCTGACCCCACACCCCTTCAACCTCTGCAGCAATGCTGACAGCATATGTCTATTTCCCAAAGACAACCTGTGGATATGATGCTGAGCATGTATACTCAAGTTCTTTGGTCGACCATGGCGAGGCCTGAGTGTAACCTGTCCTGTGAAACCGCTGTATGGTCTTGCCCACCGTGCTGCAGCTCAGTTTCAGGGTCTTGGCAATCTTATAGCCTAGGCCATCTTTATGTAGAGCAACAATTCTCAGAGAGTTCTTTGCCATGAGGTAACATATTGAACTTCCAGTGACCAGTATGAGAGAGTGTGAGAGCGATAACACCAAATTTAACACACCTGCTCCCCATTCACACATGAGACCTTGTAACACTAACAGGGAAAATGGCTAATTGGGCCCAATTTGGACATTTCCACTTTTGTTGCCAACAGTTTAGACATGAATGGCTGTTTATTGAGTTATTTTGAGGTGACAGCAAATTTACACTGTTATACAGGCTGTACACTTACTACTTTACATTGTAGCAGAGTGTCATTTCTTCAGTGTTGTCACATGAAAAGATATAATAATAAAATATTTACAAAAATGGAAATTTTCGTCATTAAAGGGGGTCGAGGATTTAGTGGGTTTGTTATTGTTTTTAGCACATCCGCATATAGACTTATTTTTCTGTCTGGTTGGTAGGGAAACCTTTGATATTTTCGTTATCTCTTATAAAAATAGCTCATGGTTTGATCGAAGTTATGTAAATGATTGGAGACAGAGGACAGCATGGTCTTGTTCCATTTCCCAAGGAGAACCAGTCCGAGCAATGTTTGGCCCACTATCTTAATCTTTGTTGCTGGGACTCGGAAATCTTAAGAAAAATTATTATTTTTTTAACATAATTTGATATTTCCTCTGCTGAACTTGTATTAGGTATATTACATAATTGAATATAAAATTTATTAAAGGCTTGACTTTTTTTTTCTGGGGCTAGGAAAATATTATATACTGAATAGTATATAAAAGAATTTATTAAACATAAAAGGTTAAAAACTCTTACTTTGGTGGTGGGTATGCCAGCAAATAACCCACAACTTGTAAGCATGTATAAAACAAAATGCCACCAGCATGCAGTTACTTCTGAGTATCGTCAGTTTCCGATTATGTGACACTCTTGGGTCCACCTCTCAACGACATCCTCCATGACACATTTCATCCACTTTTTTGTGCTTCTTCCGACCTCATTGTTAGTTATTTGCCAGCATACCCACCACCAAAGAGTTTCTAACCTTTTATGTTTAATAAATTCTTTTAGATACTATTCAGTTAGGGGTCCTTGTCTCACTGTTCTTCTTATACTGCAAAAATAATTATATCCACATCTGACCGAATGAAGACATGTTTCAAGTCATAAAGCTGTGGAGCACTTTAAACCCAGAGCTATGGGTGATGATAGGGTGATGATAGGGTCCATGTGAGTTCTTTCCCAGATTTATGAAGAATTTACACTAAATCTAATCATTATTCCCATATACCTCTACTAAAAACAAAGAAAGAAAAATAAATCATAAAAAGAAACTTTACACAAAATCATCCATTGGATCAAATATTCTTTGAGCCATAATTGACCAGTGTGACAGGAATAATGCCCCCTATCCCCGATAAACTGCACCCAATCGGGACTTCTTATTGAGGTTATAAATCCTATTTCTTGAACTGAGTAAAATCAAGAGAGTTATAACAATTCAATAGATTAATTCAATACATTTTAGAGGAATATATTCCTTAATATTCGCCTTTTAGCTCTTATCTTTAGAAGAGAGCAAGGCAGAGAGAGATAGAGAGAGAGATGGAGAGAGAGAGAGATGGAGAGAGAGAGAGAGATGTAGAGCAAGGGAGAGAGAGATGGAGAGAGAGAGAGAGATGGAGAGATGGAGAGAGAGATAGAGAGAGAGAGAGAGATGGAGAGAGAGAGAGATGGAAAGAGAGAGAGATAGAGAGAGAGAGAGAGATGTAGGGAGAGATAGAGAGAGATGGAGAGAGAGAGAGATGGAGAGAGAGAGAGAGAGATGTAGAGCAAGGGAGAGAGAGATTGTGACGAGACCAATCTCGCCACATTGCATTGGAGAAGCCTGGTTGCTCGCCTGCTGCCTTTGGACTATGGCCCCCTTTTAAAAGACTTTATTTTTGCCTGCAGAAAAGCTGTATTCGTGCTTTTCTTCTGCCTGGGGTTCAGTAGATTTGTTTGAATGTGTTATACCCCAGATAGGAATCCCATGGAGCCCATTCGTATGAAACTGACTGTAAAGACTTTGGCTCCATGGTGATTAAACTGTATTTGTGTGGTCCGAGCGCCATTCACTTAATAATGTGCGCTCAGACCTGAGCTATCTGGGGATATGTGAAATGTCTGTGTTTTATGTATAAATGTGACTTTATGTATTTTAAAGTGCTTTGTGTCTTTTTGCAACCATGTGCTTAATGGAGTCTTGTGTCTGTCCTGGGAGATAATTCAATTACTTATCTCCAGGATAGAAGACTCTGAAACTGGTTTGGGCCAGAAAGCCATGCTTCATTTAGTCACAAAGGACTTTTTACTAACTGTTGAACCCCTTGTCTGATTTGTGCCATTTTTGAATATGTTGTTCCCCTGAATGGATTGATTGAGAATATGTAATTTTATGTGAATGTGATGTATGGTTTTGGAGTTATGAAAGTTGGGTAGAAAGTATGTTTTAACTGTTTGTATAATTGAGTTTCCTCTCAGGATAAGGGGAGGGAATATGTGGGATGTAACTGTGATATGATTGGTTGTTTTATCCCTCCCTGTGGGTGGTCCTGTATTTGAAACACTGTAATAAAAACCAGGCTGGGTGTGCCAGCACCTCAGACCACTGCTTGATCCTCAACACAGAGCCTTGTCTCGTTCTTGGGGGGATTCACTGTATGCTGTTAGAGACTGATTGCCAGGAGTGTAAGCTGCTTGGGAGCTTTTCCTGTTCGTCTGCTAGCAGCTATTTGGGAGGTTCCAGTTCGGGAGTTGGAGTGCTATTTTGTATCCAGTTTGGGAGTTTGATGTTCTGCAGTAGCTGTGCCTGCATCTCTGGAAAGGGGGCCGATCGCCTAAACGTTTTTTTCCCCTTGTGTGCAAAACGGTCCGTTACAATTGGTGGCAGCGGCGGGATCGTTCCTACAGCCAGAAGGACAGCTACAGGAGACACCATTCCGTGGATTTTACAATTTGAGGGCAACGCATGTCTGAGTACAGCGACCCTGACAGCACCAGGATGGAACCAGCAGTGGAGTACAGATACTCTATGAGAGAGTATGACCGTATGATGTGGTTGCGGCTGAACTTCTTTGGACCCAATCCAGCTGAGAAACACGTGCAGTCCATGAGGAACCTAGTGTTCATGAATCTGCAACACCGGGCAGAAAGAGAAGGTCAGCTGGCACGTTGGGAAGAACTCCAGCGACAGGTACTGCAGGGAATTGGGAGCCCAGTCTCCATTCCCCAGCGGCAGTGTGATATGCAGGGAATTGGGAGCCCAGTCTCCATTCCCCAGCGGCAGTGTGATATGCAGGGAATTGGGAGCCCAGTCTCCATTCCCCAGCGGCAGTGTGATATGCCGGGAATTGGGAGCCCAGTCTCCATTCCCCAGCGGCAGTGTAAAGTGCAGGGAGAGGAGAGCAGCGTCCTCCCTCCCCAGCGGCAGGCTGAGTTACAGGGGGCAGAGGTAGTTGTTCCTGCCCCCCAGCAGCAGAGTGATATGCCGGGAAGGCAGTGTGAAGTGCAGGGAGAGGAGAGCAGTGTCCTCCCTCCCCAGCGACAGGCTGAGTTACAGGGGGCAGAGGTAGTTGTTCCTGCCCCCCAGCAGCCAAGTGATATGCCGGGAAGGCAGTGTGAAGTCCAGGGAGAGGAGAGCAGTGTCCTCCCTCCCCAGCGGCAGCGTGATTTTTTGGGAATTGGGAGCCCAGTCTCCATTCCCCAGCGGCAGTGTGATGTGCCAGGAATTGGGAGCCCAGTCTCCATTCCCCAGAGGGAGATACAGCAGGGAATTGGGAGCCCAGTCTCCATTCCCCAGCGGCAGAGTGTCCTACCAGGAATAGAGAGCCCAGTCTCCTTTCCCCAGCAGCAGGACACTGTATTGGGAGTGGAGACAGTCGGTCTCCCTCCACAGAGGATGAAAGTATGTATGGGAGAGGAGCTTGCTACCACCTCTCCCCAGCGCGGGTCATTAATGGGCAGGGAATAGAGAGCTCAGTCTCCTTTCCCCAGCGGCAGAGTGTTCTATCGGGAGAGGAGCCTGTTACCCCCTCTCCCCAGCGACAGCTTAGAGTATCCAAAGGGGAGACAGTCGGTCTCCCCTTCCGGCAGCAGAGCTGTGCAACAAAAGGGGAGACAGTCGGTCTCCAGCAGCAGAGCGGTGTAGTTAAAGGGGAGACAGTCGGTCTCCCCCTCCAACAACCAGGCTTCAACCAGGCTACCCTCCCAGTAGCGCTAGCAACAGGGCAGAGTGCCGCTGGTCTCTGCCCACGCAGCAACCCACCCAGTCAGCGTACCCGTACCCAGCACAGCCGTGGTGAGGCACCTGGACATGGACAAGCTTCTCCTTTACCCAGGTGTAGTAGCCATTTATTGTGGGTGGGCTGTGCTGTTGATTATGTTTTGTGGGTGGGCTGCTGGACTAACAAGGGCACTGACCGGCAGGAGGTCAGATACCCTGTTAGTCTGTTTGGAAAAGGGGAGAGATGTGACGAGACCAATCTCGCCACATTGCATTGGAAAAGCCTGGTTGCTCGCCTGCTGCCTTTGGACTATGGCCCCCTTTTAAAAGACTTTATTTTTGCCTGCAGAAAAGCTGTATTCGTGCTTTTCTGCCTGGGGTTCAGTAGATTTGTTTGAATATGTTATACCCCAGATAGGAATCCCATGGAGCCCATTCGTATGAAACTGACTGTAAAGACTTTGGCTCCATGGCGATTAAACTGTATTTGTGTGGTCCGAGTGCCATTCACTTAATAATGTGCGCTCAGACCTGAGCTATCTGGGGATATGTGAAATGTCTGTGTTTTATGTATAAATGTGACTTTATGTATTTTAAAGTGCTTTGTGTCTTTTTGCAACCATGTGCTTATTGGAGTCTTGTGTCTGTCCTGGGAGATAATTCAATTACTTATCTCCAGGATAGAAGACTCTGAAACTGGTTTGGGCCAGAAAGCCATGCTTCATTTAGTCACAAAGGACTTTTTACTAACTTTTGAACCCCTTGTCTGATTTGTACCATTTTTTAATATGTTGTTCCCCTGAATGGATTGATTGTGAATATGTAATTTTATGTGAATGTGATGTATGGTTTTAGAGTTATGAAAGTTGGGTAGAAAGTATGTTTTAACTGTTTGTATAATTGAGTTTCCTCTCAGGATAAGGGGAGGGAATATGTGGGATGTAACTGTGATATGATTGGGTGGTCCTGTATTTGAAACACTGTAATAAAAACCAGGCTGGGTGTGCCAGCACCTCAGACCACTGCTTGAACCCCTTGTCTGACACAGAGCCTTGTCTCGTTCTTGGGGGGATTCACTGTATGCTGTTAGAGACTGATTGCCAGGAGTGTAAGCTGCTTGGGAGCTTTTCCTGTTCGTCTACTAGCAGCTATTTGGGAGGTTCCAGTTCGGGAGTTGGAGTGCTATTTTGTATCCAGTTTGGGAGTTTGATGTTCTGCAGTAGCTGTGCCTGTATCTCTGGAAAGGGGGCCGATCGCCTAAACGGTTTTTACCCCTTGTGTGCAAAACGGTCCGTTACAGAGATGGAGAGAGAGAGAGATGGAGAGAGAGAGAGAGATGGAAAGAGAGAGAGAGAGAGAGAGAAATGGAGAGAGAGATGGAGAGAGAGATATGGAGAGAGATGTAGAGCAAGGGAGAGAGAGATGGAGAGAGAGAGATGGAGAGAGAGAGAGATGTAGAGCAAGGGAGAGAGAGATGGAGAGGGAGAGA